>OY804593.1:20751358-21233752 GCA_963680895.1 Fragum sueziense
GTGAATAGACAAATATTCTGATCAAGTTTCACGAAGATCAAGCCAACATTATGGCCTTTAAATTGCCAACACGAATTTTATCATTATGGCCCCTTTTCCCGTGGTATCCAATGGACTATTCCAATTTTCTGTAGGGTCTATCTCTGTGACTAGACAAACATTCTGACCAAGTTTTATGAACATTTGGCCAATATCGTAGCCTGTACAATGCTAACAAGGGTCTTGTCTTTTAGGCCCCTTTTCCCATGATATCAATGAGAAGGTTCCAATTTTCAACAGGGTTCACCCCATATAAACCCCAAGAATCAACAACATGGGGGGCCCTATGAAAAAATACTGTTACTGTATCTTGCACAATACATAGCTAATGTTTTGAGATGAAAAGGTTTTCCAAGTTAAAGATCAAAATGTTAGAGAAAGAACTCTTAACCCCTATATAAACCCCAAGAATCAACAACATAGGGCTATTTCTTCATTGCAAAATAATTAATTCTATAATAATTTAGTAAAGAGCTAAAGAGAATATAAGTTGCAAAATAGAAGCAAGTCTGATTATAAATCCAAAGAAAAGATAATAGAACACTGATAAAAGCTAGATTAAATCCTCATTTGTTTACTTAAGCTGGGGAAAGTCTAGATCATTGATCAGATAAAATCCAAGTTTATCAAAATGGACCAAGGGAGGCAACTTTAACACTGAATGTCTTACAGCTTCACTGATTGGTTATCTTCCTAAGTAAGTCTGATAAGCTCCACCCTGCCACGCCCACATTTTTTGACTAATCTTAAAAGTTGAAAACAAATTTTGAAGAGGGTCACTCAAGGAACATTCCTGCCAAGTTTGGTTCAAATTGACCCAATGGTTGATTTTTAAATAATTTTCTTAGGATTTTTAAGCCACGCCCACATTTTTTGGAAAATCGAAAATTAACGAACAAGTTTTGAAAAGGGGCACCCAAGGAACATTCCAGCCAAGTTTGGTCAAAATAGGCCCAATGGTTCAGGAGGAGAAGATGTTTGAAGAAATTGTGAACGGACGGACGGACAGACGGACGGATGGACGGACGGACAGACGGACGGACGACGGACGGTGAGCGACCACAATAGCTCACCTTGAGCACTTCGTGCTCAGGTGAGCTAAAAATAAATATATATAATCAAAATACGGTATGGTCTTTAAATTGCATTTATGCCAAATCTTAGCTTTCTACCTTGTGTATTGGCTTAGATGTCGACGGATTTAAAACCCCATGATTTGTTGTCCCGGGGATATTTACAACAAGAGCTTCGCAGAGCGGCGCATATACGCCCGAGAGGGGCTTGTCAGTAAAAATTGGTCATTTTTTCAATTCAAGGGCAGATAATTCAAACATGAAAAGTTATCAAAATTTTGTTTGCACAACAAGACACCATAGAGATTCATTGTGGCTAGTTTGATTAAATTCTGGTTGAAACTGTAGAAGTAGCACACAGGAGAAAATGGGCATTTTTGAGAAAATGGGCATTTTTCCTTAAATTCAAGGGCAGATAATTCAAGAACGAAAACAGTTATCTAAATTCTGTAAGCGGCATGCACAACTAGAGACCATGGAGATTCATTGTGGCAAGTTTGATGAAATTCTGATCAAAACTGTAGGTGGAGTTGCGCACACAAGAAAATGGTCATTTTTTTTAATTCAATGGCAGATAATTCAAGAACGAAAAGAGTTATCTGAATTCCGTAAGCGCGGTGCACAACTAGACACCATGGAGATTTATTGTGGCAAGTTTGATCAAATTCCAATCAAAACTGTAGGAGATGTTGCGCACACAAACAAGAGGCCCAGGAGGGCCTGAATCGCTCCACTGGTTTAACCCTTTCCCAAACAGCAAAATTGTAGGGTGATGTAATTCAAAAGCTGTTGCAGATGACAAAATAAATGTTAGGAAATATAGTATTTGTGTAAAATAAAGCAAAGAAAATATTGAGACAAAAGGAGAAACTGCTGGTTATCAACAGTTTCTTCTTTTGTCTCAATGTTTTCCCAAGCCCCTTCTATTAGGGACGTCAAAACCAGGTCTTGTTTGGGAAATAGTTAAGTGGAAGAATTATCCCATGATTTCTTGTAAGCCTTACACAGCGGCAGCCAAATCTTGATATTTGTGAATAAATTTTGAAGAGAGACTCAAAGAACATTCTTGCAAAGTCTGGTTCAAATTGGCCTTATGGTTGATTTTTAAAGAATTTTCTTATGATTTCTCTGATAAGCCCCTTTCTCCCTGCCATGGCCACATTTTTTTGACAAATATGAACAAATTTTAAAAAAAGAACGACTAAAGGCACATTCCTGCAAAGTTTGGTTCAACTGGGCACACTGGTTGACTTTTTAAGAATTTTCTTATGATTTTTTTAAGACTGATAAGCCCCTTCCTCCCTGCCACAGCCACATTTTTTGACAAATGTCAAAAATTGTGAATAAATTTTGAAAAGAGAGACTCAAAGAACATTCCTGCCAGGTTTAGTTCAAATTGGCCCAATGGTTGATTTTTAAAGAATTTTCTTATGATTTCTTTAAGTCTGATAAGCCCCTTTCTCCCCGCCACGGCCACATTTTTTGACAAATGTAAAAATTTGTGAACAAATTTTGAAAAGAATGACTCAAGGCACATTCTTGCCAGGTTTGGTTCAAATTGGCCCAATGGTTGATTTTTAAAGAATTTTCTTATGATTTCTTTAAGTCTGATAAGCCCCTTTCTCCCTGCCACGGCCACATTTTTTGACAAATGCAAAAATTTGTGAACAAATTTTGAAAAGAATGACTCAAGGCA
This sequence comes from Fragum sueziense, assembly GCA_963680895.1. Taxonomy (NCBI): domain Eukaryota; kingdom Metazoa; phylum Mollusca; class Bivalvia; order Cardiida; family Cardiidae; genus Fragum; species Fragum sueziense. The sequence goes on from OY804593.1 coordinate 20,754,167, forward strand.
CATTCCTGCCAGATTTGGTTCAAATTGGCCCAATGGTTGATTTTTAAAGAATTTTCTTATCATTTCACTAAGTCTGATAAGCCCCTTTCTCCCTGCCACGCCCACATTTTTTGACAAATCAAAAATCCGCGAACAAGTTTTGAAAAGGGTCACCCAAGGAACATTCCTGCCAAGTTTGGTCAATATTGGCCCACTGGTATAAGAGGAGAAGATGTTTAAAGAAAAAGTTAACGCACGCACGCACGGACGCACGACGGACACAACGCCATGACAATAGCCCGCTGGCCTTCGGCCAGTGGAGCTAAAAATTGCTAACGGACGGACGGACAGACAGACGGACGGACGGACGGACATACAGACAGACGGACGGACAGACGGACGAGCGGGGCCATAACATAATACGACCCTTCGGGCGTATAATAATGGAACATATGGGGTTTTATATCCGTCGACATCCTAGCCAATACACAAGATAGAAAGCTAAGTTTTGGCATAGATGCAATTTAAAGGCCATATTTTCATAATACAAATTTTTTGTACGAAGTTCTCGGAAAAGGATGAGTGTCAATAAGGCCCTTTCCGTGACCCAACCCGATTTTCTTCATTTTCGCTTCACATGACCACTAATATATTGACCTTATGTAGGCAAAGTATCAACTTGAACGGAGGCTTGGTTTGGAAGATATATTAAATCAAAGTGGGTGGGGTAAGTCACCCACTATGCCAATAGATGGTAATCAATTTCTTATACAGTTTTACTAACAATTTATAACTTGAAAATTGCTGATGCAGTGAAATATATGCGTATTGCACCTTGAATACATGCTGATGCTTATTCCATTGGATGCCATGTACAGGAGAAAAGGGGCATTAAACATGTTCATGATTTTTTAGGATTTTTGGATGGACTAACTTTACGAAAAACCACAACAGGGTTTTATTTCTCATTTCATTTGATTTATCTTTCTGGTGGTGAATGAAGATACATTACCGTAATTTGTAATATGAAAATTTTCAAAATGCCTTTTTTATTTTCTGGATTACCTGCCCTTGATTTCTTGATAAAAATGCAAAAATTATAAGAAGTACTATTTCGTTTCTAAATCAAACATTTCTGCATAAATCATCATAAAATACCAATATGAGGATGATATGAGCCTTGTGTACACAAAAACACCAGATAAAGAGGTTGCAATTGTTATCTTAACAGAGTGGGTGGGGTAATATACTCCAAAATTATACATGAAACAGACAGGAATTTTTCATTGTTAGAATTGCTTGTATAGCATCCTAAATGTGTGTTAACATTGTTATTGGCTCATCTGAGCGCAAAATGTTCAAGTTGGGCTATTTTAATCTTTTTTTGTTTATTGTCTGTCTGTCTATCTGCCCATCTGTCTGTTCTTGATTTGGTCTTTACACTCTAGCATCCGCAAATATAAACCAATCTTGACCAAACTTTATCAAAACAAGTATAGCCATAAGTTCTCTTAGGAGTTTGATTATGGGCCGGATCAAACAAAAAGGTGCAGAGTTGTCTGCCTTTGCAGGTCAAAAATAGCTAGTTTTGACATTGTTTCTACAGAGTGTCCCCCCCCCAAAAAAAACGGAACCCTAATTCAAAGTCAAATATTTCAAAGGGTAAACAAAGAATCTAATATTTGAGTTTGCAGTACTGAAGATACATTATTTGTGCATTTGTGTTCCAAATTTCGCTTAAAAATATGCATTGGTTCAAAAGTTATAAGCAAATTAATAATGACACTAAAAAGCCGATCTGACATGATATTGATTTTTGCGTCTTGTTTGTTCGTGAAAGCGCACTAACGGTCAGCTGTAGAATTCTGTAACGTTGTACATGTATGTACCGATTTTCTCAAAAATTAATGTGTACACGTGCTGTACGTGCACATTGAGTCCATAGGGTGATTGTTTGAATTAATTTCAAATTATTTATGTTGTTCATTTCACATGGCGCAGTTTTAACTTTTAGTTTCATAAATTGAAAGCTTGAGATCTTTACTAAAATTAGTCCAGTCATAATCTTCTTGCATAGTATACATTTCTGTGCACTGTGATTTAATTCTTTTTTGTGAATTTGGTGTTATTTGTCTTATATGAACATGTTTTGCATGAAGGGCAGTGTCAGGTCAAATGCAACCCGTAATACTTTTCATTTAAGCGCTGACCGGCATGTTGGTCAGAAATAAAATAAGTGCCTATGGTTTTTATTCATGAGTCTGTGATGCACTTGGATATTTTGTTTGTATTCATTTTAGTTACATCGCAGCTTTTTTTAATCAGTTTATTTATTATATTTATTAGCAAAACAGCACTTTTGTGAATACAATGTTTCAAAATCACTTTTGTATTGTATTGAATATATTAACCAATTGTGAAGCGTTAATTAATCCAATGAGTGTAGGCGCGAGATGCAAAACGAAAAAATCGATATAGTGTTAAAATGGTTTTCAGGGTGCATTCATTTGAATGCATATATATTTTCAAAAGTAATCATTATTTTTCAACCAAATTTTAACTGATTATAGAAAACTGTCGTTGCTATGGCATATCTGAATTTGGTGGAGAAATATTACTTGATACATGAGGAATGCACTTTCAAAAATGGGTTCCGTTTTTTTTGGACACTCTGTACAATAGCCTCTACATTTATTGTCCAATCAAGATGAAAATTAGTCACAATATTGGGTACCATATGTGCTCGAATGACATCGATTTACAGTCTTAGCGGATCAGAAAATAACCATTTTCGACTTTGCTTTCACTCTAATTTTGTCTTGTACAAGGGCGGATAACTTAGCAAGTCTTACCCTAATTGTGTTGAAATTCACACTTCTCCAAGTTCTTATAGTCACAAACACAGTGTCAAAATTTCATTTTGATTGGTTTATATTTGTGTTTTTTAAGAATAAAACAAAGTCGAAAAAGGCAATTTTGTCAAATTCAAGAACAGGCAACTCCACAAATTGTTGTCGATTGTGCTGAAATTTGAAATCATTCAAGGTCTTATAGTGACCAACATTGTGTCGAAGGTTTGTCTTGATTGGTGCGTATTTGTGTTTGTTATAGTAAAAAAGTTGAAAACAGCAATTTTTTTCGAATTCAAGGGCACATAACTCACGATTTTCAGATTCGATCAGACAGAAATTCAATGAATTATAGCTCATATAGTAACCACCCTTGTTACTAATTTTCATTTTGATTGGTCAATAAATGTAGATGCTAGAGTGCAAACAATGTCAAAACTAGCTATATTTTGACGTGCAAGGGCAGACAACCCTGGAGTTTTTATTTCGATCCGGCCCATATTCAAACTCCTAATAGAACTTATGGCCATACTTGTTTCGATAAAGTTTGGTCAAGATTGGCTTATATTTGCGGATGCTAGAGTGTAAAAACCAAATCAAGAACAGACAGATGGGCAGATAGACAGACAGACAACGAACAAAAAGCGATTGAAATAGCACAACTTAAGCATTTTGTGCTCAGATCAGCTAAAAACAAGGCTACCATCCATTTAAGATGCTATACAAGCAATTCTGACTATGAAAAAATCCTGTCTGCTTCATGCCTAATTTTGGAGTATATTACCCCACCCACTCTGCTAAGATAACAATTGCAACCTCTTTATCTGATGTTTTTGTGTCTATAAGGCTCATATCGTCTTCCTGGTGGTATTTTATGGTGATTTATACAGAAATGTTTGGTTTCGAAACGAAATAGTACTTCTTATAATTTTTTACATTTTTATCAAGAAATCAAGGGCAAGTAATCCAGAAAATACAAAAGGCATTTTGAAATTTTTCATATTACAAATTATGATAATTTATCTTCATTCACCACCTAAAAGATTAATCAAATAAAATAAGAAATAAAAGCCTGTTGTGGTTTTTCGTAAAGTTAGCCCATCCAAAAATCCTAAAAAATCATGAACATGTTTAATGCCCCTTTTCTCCTGTACATGGCACCCAATGGAATAAACAACAACATGTATTCAAGGTGCAATACGCATATATTTCACTGCACCAGCAATTTTCAAGTTATAAATTGTTAGTAAAACTGTATAAGAAATTGATTACCATCTATTGGCATAGTGGGTGACTTACCCCACCCACTTTGATTTAATATATCTTCCAAACCAAGCCTCCGTTCAAGTTGATACTTTGCCTAAATAAGTTCAATATGTTAGTGGTCATGTGTGGCGAAAATGAAGAAAATCGGGTTGGGTCACGGAAAAGGCCTTATTGACACTCATCCTTTGCATGATTTTAAGTGCCATTCCCCCTTTAAAAGAGATTGTCAGAATAAAAATGCCAAAAACAATAGGTTATTTACATGAAAAGCACAGATTCAGTTATCAGTTCGAAATGTAAATAATTGATTTTGTTGTATAAATTCAAGATAACTTACACGCAGTGCTGTTGGATTATTTGAGAAATCTACAGGTTGACATCCTAGCGAATATTCGAACAGCCAGCCTCCCATTAAAAACTGAAATGTATCAAAACATAATAAAATTTCCCAAACATTTCAAACAAGACTTGGTTTTGACCAATGGAAAAGGCTCAGGGAAAATTTTGAAACAAAAGAAGAAAATGCTGATATCAGCATTTTCTTCCTTTTTCTCAATATTTTCAGAACTATAATTGTTACGAATCACATCTTTATCAACATCCATTGCGTCGTCTGCAGTAACTTTCATATTGGACAACCCATTTTTGCCGTCTGGGAAAGGGCTAAACCCCACTAATAATAATATTTAAATTGTACAAAATAATTATACAATTATGATGATATAACAAACACATTTCGTCGGTGTAAATGCAAAACCTCGTATGTCGATTCTTGCGATTTTCAAAGTACAAACTTGTATTTCCAGCTTAGACAATTCTCGCAGCTTTTTAGATATTTTTACTAATCAGTATTAATGACACATTATTTGTGAACAATTTCAAGTAGAACATTTCAGTTTGGGAAAAGTTATTACATTTTCCCCTCCCCTTTAAAATTTTCCAAAAACTAGATACGAGGTTTTGCATTTACAACGACGATTTGTAACTCTGCAAAGTAGTAAACGTTGAGGGAGCCAATCTTCGCAAGCCAAGGATTCTACCGCTGCGTTGATCGTTCTACAACAGTACAAAACAAATAAGGAACAAAGTGGAGGTGAAACCCCTGGCTAACGAATGAGGAAGCTCGTATGTAGACCTTAGAAGCGTTTCCATCTTTCCTCTCTTCGAACATGTACTTTATAGTCTGGTCAGGTACATGGTCACTGGTGGTGAACTCGGCCAAAGCGAGGGGCGTTTTTCACTACAACAAGGTACAGATATTTTGCGTTTAAATGTGAGTTTAAAGATCTGATTGGATAGTTTTTTCTAATAACAATGAATTTGTTCTAAAAATATACCGGATTTATCGATATGTATTGACAAACCGTCTGTGTTGTTATAAAATCTCGTAACTACGGCTTTATTTTATAACAACACCGACGGAATACTATGATCGCGAAAAAACGTCCCACGCTTTGGCCGAGTTCACCACCAGTGATGGTACATGTTTATGAAAATTTACAAATATAAACAACGTAATATCGAACTCTAAACTGCTGTAATTTTGCATGCGATGGTTCGAATCTTGCAGGTGTCTCACATTGTATTGAAAATTAAGAAGGCTTCCCCCTTGTTTGAAAGTAAGCATGCACCAAAACATCGTGACTGGATTATATGGATTCAAAACTGATTTGATTTTCAGGAATATGGGAGACCGTGGCTAGTTCGGGCCCCTAATTTCGATTGCCCATATTTTGAATTATATGAACGTTATTTTTGCGTGATTTATACATGTATATTTAAGTTCGACAAGCGAAAGCCTTTCAAACTGCGTCTGTCTTTTTTTATATTTTTCGTTTCAATAAAGAGAATTTCAAATCTTAGAGTTTTGATCGTGGTGGCCGAACTTGCCCAATGCATGGGGCAAGTTCGGCCCACCCTTTGGGCAAGGTATGCACAGACCTATAAATCCTTGTATTTGATTTTTAGACTGTTTGAATTTCAAGGAATCATTAAACGACTTCCAACTGAAGGTATAAATTGAAAAGGCATTGTTTTAACAGTCAAATCATCGTGAGTAAGGGGACATTCGGGATAACAAGTAGAGACTGGGGCTAGTTCGGCCTGTGATTTTGAATTTGTCCATTTTTTACATTTCGGTTAGAGGTAGGTCTACGCAATTGATATATTCAGAGTCGACAAGAAATGGCATTTCTAACAGCGATTATTCTTTTTATTCATGGGCAAGTTTGGCGGTGGTCGAACTTGCCCCAACCCCAAAAGCCGAACTAGCCCCAGACAGACCTGGTGTCAACATCACGTTATATCTTCTTTTAGATAATATGAAAGCTTCATCTTTAGTTTTAATATGAAAGATGATTTAATTGTCTTCATAGATATACAAAAACAAATCTGAATTATGGCGCATGTTACTATAAATAACAAGAGGGTCAAGATGGCCCTATATCGCTCACCTTAGAGATCATCAAGATGATAATTTTTGTCTCATCTCACATACAAAAGTTCTGGACAACGTTCATTAAAGGAAACAATTTAAACAATGCTGGTATTAGAGAGTTACACTACCATGGGAAGTGCAAAATTTACCTTAAGGATCTCCGATAAACAGAATTGGAGAAGATTGTATCATTATTAGACAATTCTACAAACAAAATTTCAAAAGCCTTATACACCAAACAGTTTAGGAGAAAAAGATTGTACAAGATTTCCTTCTTTGTCTCTATATGAAATTCGATACCCACAACATAGGGTCAATTTTCCTTGTATCACAATAATTTGAAGTATTTTGGTAGAGGGCCTTGAGATGATTTCTACGCACAAAATTTCAAAGCTCTAAGCCAAACAGTTCAGGAGAAGAAGATTGTACAAGATTTCCTTCTATGTTTCTATATGAAATTTGATACCCAGTACATAGGGTCAATTTTCCTTGTATCACAATAATTTGAAGTATTTTGGTATAGGGCCTTGAAATGATTCTACACACAAAATTTCAAAGCTCAAGGCCAAACGGTTCAGGAGAAAAAGATTGTACAAGATTTCCTTCTTTGTCTCTATATGAAATACGATACCCACAACATAGGGTCAATTTTCCTTGCATCATAATAATTTGAAGTATTTTCGTAGAGAGCCTTAAAATGATTCTACACACAAAATTTCAAAGCTCTAGGCCAAACAGTTAAGGAGAAGAAGATTGTACAAGAATTCCTTCTTTGTTTCTTTATGAAAATCGATACCCACAAAACAGGGCCAATTTTCCTTGTATCACAATAATTTGAAGAATTTTGGTAGAGAATCTTGAGATGATTCTACACACAAAATTTCAAAGCTCTAGGCCAAATGGTTCAGGAGGAGAAGGTTGTACAAGATTTCCTTCTTTGTCTCTATACGAAATTCGATACCAACAACATAGGGCCAATTTTCCTTGTATCAAAATAATGTGAAGTATTTTGGTAAAGGGTCTTGAGACGATGCTACATACAAAATTTCAAGACTCTAGGCCTTATAGTTTGGGAGGAGAAGACTTTTTAGTAATTGTGGACAGACAGACGGACGGACGGACGGACAGACGGACGACGGACGGTGAGCGATCACAATAGCTCACCCTCAGCACTTCGTGCTAAGGTGAGCTAAAAACTTACATAAATGTGAAAAAAATACTGAAAGAGTCTAAAAATCAGAATCGTGTTCTAAATTCTTTGTTTTTGTATTCAATTCGACCAAAAACCTTCTGCGAAAAGCTTTCGTCATGTGTGACATTACAATTTGGGTAAGAGCTCTCTACCTCTGTCGACAGGCTCTAAACAGCCACTAGCCGAACTTGCCCCGGGGCCGAACTAACCCCGGTCTCCCCTAGACCCCTACATTTAGGTGTTAAGATACCAAACAATCATTATCAATGTTTTTGTTTTTTTTTCCGTTTTTGTTTGGACGACGAAGGTCAATGGCAGTGAAAGATAATTAAGGATGCATTAATAATTTAATAGACTGGAACTTAATTTCACTTTATTTCACGCACTAGTGCTCTAATTGGAGAATAAGAAATCAACTTTACTGGCCAATTCCGCTACGTATAGCTCACGATAAATGGCCTGGCATAGTTCTAGTAAATTTAGATGCTCTGCCAGGTCATTTACGCCGAGATATAACTACTGCTAAAGACTTCACAAAATCAAAAAAAGCATTTGGAGCAAAGAAGACAGGAAAAACACCAGTTTTTTTTATTTGGTGGATCTTTTGAATTTGTGTGGTCGTCAATGACTTTTTTACCATTGTGATAATTTGTTTGAATGATCCATATTATCCATAAAATCCCTTACGTTTTGCTTCAAACCAAATTCAAATTAAGTCACGTATTCTAAAACATAATTGTTGAAATGTTTCTACAATTGTTGTTGTTGATTCCCCGCCGTACGTGAAGCTGTCGTTATCCAAAATCAAGTTTGATCAGAATAAGCATGTATACTACTCAAAACTTATAAGTACTCCGACTACATCATAAAGCATATCTCCGGACAGGCATAACACATCTTGACCAAATTTGACACAACTTCACTTCAACCATGTTACCATCATATGTTGAATTTTCATAAACTTCACGAAAGTTTGAATTGAACAAGAAGCAGGTAACGGAGACCACTGTTGGTAGCAAAAGTCAAAAAATCAATCTCTTGTGTGTTGCATGTTCTCTCCCATAATAGCATGGTATCAGGAACGCATTAACTGTTTGTAATTCCTGAAATATACTGTAGGGATATCTTCTTACTATTTTAGATCTATGCAAGGTTCTTTACCCTCGCTAAACATGTGCCAGATCAGCATCATACTGGACAGTAAATCGTTAGTCTGTAAAGCACTTTTCACAATCAGTAAATTTAATGTATCATTGACAACTAAACATGAACATGTTAATTGTGAGGTCATTGTTGATGCGACTTGTTCATAGGCATGATGAATTTAGCCATTATCGGATAGTTTGGACACTGAATGGTCTCCCTTGATGGCATAATGTATCCCTTTCTATGACAGCTTCTGTACGCTTCAACTCACATAGCGAGACAAAACAATGTTACGGTCATAATTCCGGTTTGATTTCCTATCGCTTGGTTGTCTTGGTAGATTGGCAGCACTTCCGGTTTGGCTGTACTCGGCCACAAGTTGGGTGATAGCAGTTGCATGTTTATTTAAGATACGGGTTGCTTTTCTTTTGAAAAATGGCACGAATGTAACAAAATGTTGATGTTTGACAGTAATGAACGATATTTTGTATTAAATTTGTATAGAACGGCTGGAAATGTGGATATAGGAATATTACCTACGCTTGAATTGCACCACCTTGTAAAACACCAACTGTTATGGGTTGTTGTTGTAGAGATTTCCGACAAATTTTATGTTTTTATTTTTGGCACGTCAATCCATAAAAAAAATAAATTGTAAATTAAACACGTGTGATTCGTGTATGAAACGCAGGAGGCATATTTCAATTTTCTTTAATTGGCCGGAAGTTACCATTTTGCACAATAATTTTGCAAAATGAAAATGATATCGGTCAAGTAATTAAGTTAGGGAATAATAAATTATAGCAACTTATGATATTCCTTTACCAGGGAAAATTTTGCGCATAATAGAAAACGGAGTACTTATTAGTTTTGTTAAGTGTACATAAGCCTACAGTACGTGCAATCTGATCAAAATTGATATTTTTCATGAGAGGCCCCCTATTCGCCTGACGTTTCACCACTTTCTATATATTTTACTGTATTTACTGCCGAATCCAAGGGCGTTAACTCTAATACTCATCACAATTGCAAACGTTTCGTTCACACATGCCGTAAATACAGCGTTTTCAAGCTGTAGTAACGGCATTTTCGAACGCAACCGGCGATTTATCACATCGACGTAAACTCGAATATTCACAGGTATTAACCCTTTCTCAAACGGCTAAAGTTTAGGATGTTCTTTGAAAGATGCTGAAAACGTTGAAAAGGATGTTGATAAAGTTGGGAATTTTCTAATATTTAGCACAGATAAAATATTGAGTCAAAAGGAGAAAATGCTGATAATCAGCATTTTCTTCTTTTGTCTCGATGTTTTCCAAAGTCAATTCTATTAGGAACATCAAAAGGTCTTGTTTTGGAAAGGGTTGGTCATGTTAGAGATGATTGAACAGTTTGGTATGTACAAATATAAGATATCAATAAATATTTACATGCGCTCAAACGCTTTAGACCGTCGCTGCGCAAATTATCAATGAAATGAAAACATGTCTTCTCTTATGCCGCGTTCCCATTACCGACCAAATCAACTCGATCAACTCGACCGCCTAAACTACCCGATCAAACTCGATCAAATGTATTTACACGACCTCTTCTTTATTTCTTGTTGATTAATTCCCGATCATTTTTCCCGACCACACTCGATCGTCCCGATCACTCTTGTCGACCAAGCTCGAGCAATACTCGATCGCTTGATCGAGCTTGATCGAGTTGATTTGGTCGGCAATGGGAACGCGCCTTTATGCTAGGTTCCCACTGCCGATCTGATCAACTCGATCAACACGACCACCTAATTTACCTGATCAAGCCCGACCAAATGTGTATACACGACTTCTTCTCGATCTCTAGTCGATCAAACTAGACCCCCGCCCGAGCACTCCCGATCATTTCCTGATTGAAGCCCGACCATCTTTCCGATGTCCACCCGATCACCCCGTCCTTAATTCGAGTCCTACACGATCAATACCCGACCATCTCGATCTGTACACGACCAGATCGAGCTGATTCTATTCTAGGTGTTCTGAATGAAAATTTTTTGCAGCGTCTGTGATTATCACATATTCATATTAACTTCATAACATTGTCAGTTTAAATATGTGCATAATTTAAATGTGACGTAAATGTACTTTTAGCTATTGACTCATTCTAATCTGATTAAATATAAAGATTAATGCACTCTTTAAGGCGTTTAAAACCATTATATCAATCGTACGTATTATGTCTCAGAGCGGGGAATCACGTGAAACGCAATTTCCGATAATTTTCAATAGTTCTGTTAATATACTCTGCGCGGGATCTCGTGCAGTTTGTACACATTTATTACCACACGACCTGGTGTTCCCACTGCCGACCAGATCAACTCGATCAAGCTGTCGAATACAGGTCGAGCTAGGTCTGCAAGAGTGATCGGGCGCGGTCGAGATGATCGAAATTGATCTGCATCGCTCGGGCTTCCTACTCGAGTTTTTTTGACATGCAAAAACAGTCGAGTGCGATCGAGTACAAAAATGATCGAGAAGCGATTGTGTATTGATCGGGTAGAAGATCGACCTTGTCGTGAATAAGTCGGGTCTGGAGATCGAGTGTGATCGGGTAGATAATTTGTATTCCGACCTGCACCGAGCGTGCACTCGATTACCTCGACTTGTACTCGAGTAATTTCCGACCACACCCCGATCAACTCGACCTCTGATTCATCTGTTCACTCAATCAAATCGGATGAAGAGGTCGGGTTTGATCGACTAGAGATCGAGAAGAAGTCATATGGTCGGGATTGATCGAGTGCACTTAAGCGATCGAGTAGATCGAGTTGATCCGCTGCCATAGAGCAGTTGGAAGCACTCGATCACCTCGACTTGTACGAGTTATTCCCGAACGCATTCCCGATCAACTCGACTTCTGCTCCAACTGTTCATCCAATCAAATCCCGGTAAAAGATATCGACTCGAGCACACACAATCTCTACTCGAGTGATTGTCGATCAGCTCGATCTTCTTTACGATCGATACTCGAGCATCTTCCCGATGTGTTTTCTACTCGACCGCTACACGGATTTTTTGACGTGTCAAAACAAGTTGGCAGGATTACCGATCGATGCAGACCAAACTCGACCATCTCGACTTATCCCGATCACCTTTGCCGACCGACCTCGACAGGTACTCGATCGCTTGGTCGGGTTTGATCGAGTTGATTTGATCGGCAGTGGGAACCTAGCATTATTAAAGGCGCGTTCCCATTGCCGACTAAATCAACTCGATCTAACTCTATCAAGCGATCGAGTACTGATCGAGCTTGGTCGGCAAGAGTGATCGGAACGATCGAGCGTGGTCGGCAAAAATGGTCGGGAATTAATCGACAAGAAATAAAGAAGAAGTCTTGTAAATATATTTGATCGAGTTTAATCGGGTTTGATCGGGGAATTTAGGTGATCGAGTTGATCGACTTGATTTGGTCGGCAATGAGAATGCGGCTTACGGTATTATCATTCCATCTATAATTATCTACAAAACACTTCGTGCATCTACAGGCGTCATCCGTGGCAAAATAAATAGACGAGGGTATCACTCATCATTTTCCGTTACCACGGATGACGTCCGGGAATTGATGAGGGTACGCATATCTCTCGTTAATTTCCGTTATCACGTGTGACACCCGAAGATGCACAAAAGTGTTTGGTATCTAATGATGGGTCGTAATCTTTGAAATTTAATGATGTCTGGAATATTATTAGAAAATGAGCTTGAACAAGAGGTGCTGAATGGGCTGCAATGCGCTACTGACAACGAATCGGATCTGTCACATCTCAATCTAGACTAATAAATAGACCTTCAACTTCCAACAAACAACCTCTGGGTTCGACACGACTCACTGCTTCATGAAATAATGAATTAAAGTACTGAAAGTACTGTTGGGAAGCAAATTTGTCAATAAAGTAGGCCTGTCCAGAAGAAGAGTACTTTGATTAGTAATCCGAGTCTTCTCTGATGTAAATACGCTCTTTGATATTTTGATTTTTCGCTATTTAAATAGCGAATAATCAAAATATCAAAGAGCGTATTTACATCAGAGAAGACTCGGATTATTTGATTAGGTACTTTGATTATCCATTTGAATACTTTGAATACTTTGATTCGTAGAGCACATTGATTAGGTACTTTGATTATCCAGAATACCTTGAATACTTTGATTCCATGCTGGAGTTGTATCTATTTTTAGCACAACTTCATGCATATAAATCGTCTGTGTAAGCTTTGAATATATTTCATAGTTCAGTAAACTTGACTGACCCATTTACAAGGGAGGCCATTGGACTGATCTTTGAACCATAATAAAGCAAATTACTACGTCGATCTTTTCGTTTCTTAGAGACATGATTAATTGAATGTTTCATTTTCAGTCACACAATTCAATATCTACACATAACTTCAGACTTACATATTGAATGTTCGAATAACTGTAACCTCATTAATCTTTGCTTTTGATAGAACTATTTATTGTGAGGAGGACCGGAAGATGTTGTGTGGTATGAAGAGAATGGTAAAGAGCAGAGACATGTGGCTGCAAAGAGAAGCAAATTTTGCAAAATTTGCTCCCAAAAATAGCAGCAAATTCTGATGACCCTCATTTCATTTTCATTGTTTGTGAATGTTTTATGTTAAACGATAAATTCCTCACCTCGTAGACTGTATATAGGTTTATAACAACCAGACCAAAGTTGTAGACTATAAGTATATTTTGCATCTCTAATGGTTTCCGGCTTGCCATCCATTTTGGGCCCAGGTACACGAACAATAAGTAAGACAGAATGATGGAACCAGGGATCACGGGACTCTTCACAAGCGGCCAGTCTATAATACGCGGATCTGAAAAAATAAGAACAAATGACGATAACAATAATGCTTCTACTACTACTATAGTCAATTCACGGTTTCAAACAATTGAGAATGCCTTCACAATCGCCATACAATTTTGCATGTGATGGTTCGAATATTGCAGGTGTATCACACCTTCAAGATCCCAACCATTACATGCAAAATTGCTGTAATTTGGATTTCGATAGTTATTTAGCTGTTGACATAGGTAAAATTTGCAAAAATGTGCCATAGTATCGTGGGCGGACTATACTGAACTGCGTAAAGAGTACATTCGGAAACGTATGTATTTCGGGGTAGAAGCTATAAGCACAGTTTTGGAAAGTAAAATATCCGATTTGATCATTTGTGTTTGTATAGGCTAAATATTTTAAGATTTCTTTTGGACAGTAAAATGTCATTGACTATTTTATGTTACGGTATATGGTATACTCAAATCTAGTCAAAGTCTGCTTCTTTCGCGTATGAGTATACAAGTATTATGTCGTCTTTGTTATGGCAAAATCTCGTAAGTCCAGCTTGATTAAAGGTATTTTGTAATTATCACCGACGGTGTCAGTTTAAGGTTTCCCAGACGGGAATTCTCTCAGTAGAAAAAATCTCCTTTATTGAGGTGCGAAAAGCCATATTCAAAAGCTTACACACGTTCATGTTTCTTTTGTCGTTCAGTATAAACGCTATTTAAAACGTATTTTTGTGCATCAGTAATCACAATCAGAGCAAAAATCACATTATCTAGGGAGAAGACGACATATTGAAAGACAAGTGCGTTTCCCTGCCTGTATTTGACTGCGTTCTTTCATCGTTGAGTATATCTTGTAGATCGCTTTTTGTGTGTATGGGTATACGTTTTAGTAATCACAGTCGGAAATTCCACTCACCAGGAAACAAATTAATCTCAAGGTAGACGGGCGCGTCGTTCAAAAATATAGGTTACCCCTCAAAACACCAGACATATAGACATAGCTACGAGCTACGGATAAGATGTGGAAAAGCCTTTCCAAAATGTAATATTTCGTTTATTATACCCTATGTTGTGTGTACTCATTTAAATCGTCTCGTCGAGACGATTTAAATGAGTACATACGACATAGGGTGTAGATTTGTCAATTGAAATAACATTTATATTGCATTTAATCACTCTGATCTGTTGTTCTCAACAGAGTGCACTAGGTCATGCTCCGAATTCTATCCAAATGGTAAATTGCGTTTAACCCTTTTCCAAACGGCAAACATTCGGATTGTCCCATTTGACAGCTGATAAAGATGATAAAATGCATGTTGACAAAGATTGTATTGTGTACAAAATAGCATGGAAAATATCGAGACAACGGGAGAAAATGCTGGTTATCAGCATTTTTTGTCTCAATCTTTCCCGTGCCTTCAAATTCTGTTTTGCACGTCAAAGGGTTAAAAGCGATTTACGAGCTTAAGGTTTACAGACCCTGAAAAAATCACCACTTTCTAGCCGTAATGAAATGCATCAAATTTCACACACTTGTAAATACACTTCATAAAAGTTGATTCACCGTGCCGGATTTCAAGATCATCCTTCAAGAAGAGAATTATTTAGAAATATTATTTTACTATTATATTCATATGCAAGGGAGGTAATTTTGAACATTTTTGTCAACATAAGTATGCATTAAATCAAAATTCTAAACCGTGCAAAATGCTTCTGTTTGTATTTGGAATGGAAATGTACCACAGTTTAGGAATTATTTGGACTTTTCAAAGTTTGTCAGGGCTCTCTTTGGTGCTTTTGAGGGTTTGGATACCTCAAATTGTTCCTAACGAAACCATATGCTGTGGGCATCCTTGAATTTTTCACATGATTGATATGTGCCTAAAAGAATTGTCCATTTACAGCAGACATTTCTATGGAGTGCCATAGGTCGTGCCCTAAGTTCTAGTCAGAAGGGAAATGACTAGAACAATTTCAAGTGAATATCATTTTAAACTTTTTGGTATTTTTTGTAGAAAACATTGTGAAAAAAGAAGAAATTGCTTGTCATAAGCAATTTCTGCATTTTCCACAATGTTTTCCAAAGCCATTTCATTGTGCGGAATCAAAAAGAGTTATTGTGTGTCACACTAGAAAGAAGACGGTGCGCTTTTCCCACAATTTCATTTTTGAATTAATGCGCCAAAAGTAGTACATGATTTGCAATCGATTTGGTAAACAAGAGGCCCAGGAGGGCCTGAATCGCTCCACTGGTTAAAGTGGAAGAATTATCCCATGATTTCTTGTAAGCCTTACACAGCGGCAGCCAAATCTTGATATTTGTGAATAAATTTTGAAGAGAGACTCAAAGAACATTCTTGCAAAGTCTGGTTCAAATTGGCCTTATGGTTGATTTTTAAAGAATTTTCTTATGATTTCTCTAAGTCTGATAAGCCCCTTTCTCCCTACCACGGCCACATTTTTTGACAAATATAGAAATTTGTGAACAAATCTTAAGAAGAACGACTTAAGGCACATTCCTGCAAAGTTTGGTTCAATTGGGCACACTGGTTGATTTTTTAAGAATTTTCTTATGATTTTAAGTCTGATAAGCCCCTTCCTCCCTGCCACGGCCACATTTTTTGACAAATGTAAAAAATTGTGAATAAATTTTGAAAAGAGAGACTCAAAGAACATTCCTGCAAAGTCTGGTTCAAATTGGCGCTATGGTTGATTTTTAAAGAATTTTCTTATGATTTCTTTAAGTCTGATAAGCCCCTTTCTCCCTGCCACGGCCACATTTTTTGAGAAATGTAAAAAATTGTGAACAAATTTTGAAAAGCATGACTAAAGGCACATTCCTGCCAGGTTTGGCTCAGATTGGCCCAATGGTTGATTTTTAAAGAATTTTCTTATGATTTCTTTAAGCCTGATAAGCCCCTTTCTCCCTGCCACGGCCACATTTTTTGAGAAATGTAAAAATTTGTGAACAAATTTTGAAAAGCAGGACTAAAGGCACATTCCTGCCAGGTTTGGCTCAGATTGGCCCAATGGTTGATTTTTAAAGAATTTTCTTATGATTTCTTTAAGTCTGATAAGCCTCTTTCTCCCTGCCACGGCCACATTTTTTGACAAATGTAAAAATTTGTGAACAAATTTTGAAAAGAATGACTCAAGGCACATTCCTGCCAGGTTTGGTTCAAATTGGCCCAATGGTTGATTTTTAAAGAATTTTCTTATGATTTCTCTAAGTCTGATAAGCCCCGCCCTGCCACGCCCACATTTTTTGACGAATCAAAAATTCGCGAACAAGTTTTGAAAAGGGTCACCCAAGGAACATTCCTGCCAAGTTTGGTCAAAATTGGCCCACTGGTATAAAAGGAGAAGATGTTTAAAGAAAAAGTTAACGGACGGACGGACGCACGCACGCACGCACGCACGGACGCACGACGGACACAACGCCATGACAATAGCCCGCTGGCCTTCGGCCAGTGGAGCTAAAAATTGTACAATGTAGGCCTATTCTCTCATGTTAATCATTCAGTGAGTCTGAGAATTAATATTAACATTTCACAATTTGATATTTTATCGTTCGGGAAAGGGGTTGTTAAAAATGGAAATGTATTTCTTTTCTCTACTTTATTTGTTTTATGCATAATGTTGTTTGAAAGAAATACTGCAACCATATAAAGATCTAGAACATTGAAGAAAGTAAATGTTATCAACCTTTCTCTGAAAAGATCTATGATCCCAATCTTTCAACGCAGAAGATCGCGATGTACGGAAAAAGACGATTTTCACTTTAAATATTAACCCAGTGATCATGGAAGGCGTTCATTCTAAATGCTAACCCCATAGAATCACGCGTCGATTTTGTCTTCTGGGTATTTTTTTGTGTGAAAAATATCCTTTATGACTCTTTTAAACCTTTTCCCAAAATTACTAAATAATAGTGATTGTGTTCCAATTTGAAAGCTCAGCTAGCCGCAAGCACTTAGTAAGAAAAAGGACATGATTTTGTACAATTTATCACTGGAAATATTGAGGCAAAAGAAGAAAATGTTGATTATGTTTTGGGATAAGAGGTTAACACCACCACGGTTTATTCACGTGGTAAAATGAAAACTGATTTATCTTTTTCTCAAACGGAATGAATTTAGACTGCTCCAACTTCAAAGTTGTTACATACTTGGATGCTGGATCCCATCAACTTATCGGCATTTTTTCCTTTTGCCTAATGTCTTTTCAAGCATATGGTTTTACATGTATGCGTCAAAACCAGTAATAATAATAATAATAATAATAATAATAATAATAATAATAATAATAATAATAATAATAATAATAATAATAATAATAATAATAATAATAATAATAATAATAATAATAATAACTTTATTTAGAGAAGGTAGCATATTAAGACATATATAATTCAATAATATTGAATTTATCTTATTTACAATATGGCCTTCTAACAATAACACTCATACTAACACAAGTAAACGAACACACTTCCGCCTTATTCTCACCTTATCTCCCTTCTCTGTTACTCACACACACATACACACACACACACACAAACAAACATTCATAAACTATAACGTTCAATCAAATCAAAATTGATTAAGTTAATATTAATTTTATTGATTAGCTATCTATTAACCCTTTCCCGAGAGACAATATTTTGGGGTGTTTAATTTGAATGTTTAAGCAAATGTCAAAATGGATTTTACTTCAAGAAAATAAATGTGAATAATTTAGGTCAAGAAACATTGAGGATAGAGGAGAAAAAACTGATTTTCAGCATTTTCTCCTTTAGACACAATGCTTTCCCATGTCATTTCTAATTGGGTATGTCAAAGCCAGATCTTTCTGGGAAAGGGTTAACTTAATTTATTTTCAGTCAAGAATTTCTTTACTCTGACAGATACTCATCTTCACATTATTGTTTATACGTTAGATAATAATTTCTTATTTTTTGCTTGAAATTAGCAAGTTTTGCCTCCGATCTTAAGCTTACAGGAAGGTCGTTCCAGATGTCAACGCTTTTATAATTTAGACTATTTTGATAAATATTTGTTTTTGGTTGTTTGTTTAATGTGAGTTGATTCTGAGTTTCAGAGCGTAAATTATACAAATCATTTCTAGAAACTTTAATTAAATTCATCATGTAATCAGGAGCGTTGTAGTTTAGCGTTTTATAAACTAGAACTGCAATGTGATAATTACATCGGTTTGAGAATGTCAACCAAGAAAGTTCTTTGAACAATTCTTCTGAAGATGACTTCATTGGCTTACAAAGGATTAATTTTGCTAGTCTTTTCTGAAGAGAATATATTTTATTTGTATAGCGCTTGTCAGTTTTACCCCATATGGCACAGCAATAGTCAAAAACAGGTAAAATGTATGCGTTGTAAAATAGGATTTTCATTTCTTTCGTCAAGTAAAACGTTATATTCTTAAAAAGAGATATTTTCCTTTTGAGTCCAGAGCAAACATAATCAATGTGCGTGTGCCAATTTAGGTGATTATCAATGTAGACGCCTAGAACTTTTTGAGTGTGTACATTTTCAAGTCGCACTCCATTAACATTTAATATAAGCTCATCTTGGTGTAAAAGTTTATGTTTGGACCCGATTAGCATGCATTTTGTTTTTGTGGGGTGTATAGACATATTGTTTAATGAACACCATTCCTGTACGGAGGAAATGCTTTCTTGGAGTTTATTTTGTATAGTGACTAGGTCATAACCTGCTTTATACATTGTGGAGTCGTCTGCATATAGATCAATTTCCACATCAGAACATGTTAACGATATGTCATTAATGTACAAGAGAAATAAAATAGGCCCGAGGATCGAGCCTTGAGGAACCCCAGACTGTATCAGAAGAGAGTCAGATTGAAATTTTCCGACTTTTATTAACTGCTTCCTGTTGGATAAATAAGACTTTATTAGAAGCAGGGTATTTTCTGAAAAGTGGTATAGTTTAAGCTTATGTAGTAGGATTTCGTGATCAACAAGATCAAACGCTTTCCTCAAATCCAAGAAAACAGAACCAATCAATTTGCCATCATCAATATCTTTAAGCCATGTATCGATCAATTTTGATAAAGCAGTTACACAAGAATGATTTTCTCTAAACCCAGACTGAGAATTATTCAATACATCCGTTCGCACAAGGTATTTCTGTAGCTGCGTGACAATATGTCGTTCAAAGATCTTAGAAATTGTGGGTAAGATCGAGATTGGTCTATAGTTATTCGGATCATTTTTTTCACGTGATTTTAAAATTGGTATAACTTTGGCTAATTTCATTTCATCTGGGTAAATGCCAGAAGCAATACTGTTATTTATTATGGATGTGATAATTGGTATAATTGTATCCCCACAATATTTTAGAATTTGTGCGCTAATACCGTCTAGACCTGTAGACTTTTTAACATCAAGTTTTCTAATTAGATCCCGAACCTCATTTATAGTAATAAATTCAATGGTGAAAATGTTATGTCCTAACTTTGCATCAAGGTGTTTTTGAAGATTTCGAAAACCGCTTTCCGAGAATGGTGTCTTAGTTACGATATCAGAAACGCATACAAAATGACGGTTAAGTTCATTTATGACGTTCAATTTGCCTTCAATTACCGAATCCGTTTTTGTGATTTTCAATGGTATTGTTAGATCTTCTGACTTGTCCATGTTTGCTGCACCTTTAAGATTTTTCCATATCATCCTGGTATCTTTCTTATTTTCGACAGATTTATTGAAAAAAGTTTTTCTTATTTCGCTTAATCATATAAGTCACTTTATTTCGAAGCATTTTGTACATGTCATGATTGCCGTCCATATGTGCTTTATCTCTTTCAAACATAGTTTCGTTAATTTCATCTGTAAACCAATCAGGTTGATGCGTACGTTTTATACGTTTACTCTTGAAAGGAGCATGAGTAGATAATATTGAATTAAGAATTTCATAAAATTTTAAGAGGGCCTCATTAGGATCTACAATTGTTTCAACACTGCCAATTCCGGATAATAATAAGTCTTGTAAAAACTGGTCTTCATTGAATTTTTTGTAGCATCGATATGTAATGGTTTCGTGATTTTGATTGTTTATTTTTTTAGTGTTTTCAAATGATGAAGTCGAACGGGTAAAACAAATAGGATAATGATCACTTATGGATAGAGATGAAACAAACGGTTCGCTTGTATTCTGAATGGTATTCGTGTATATATGGTCAATCAAACTCGCACTTTTCTTCGTAACTCGTGTAGGGCTTTTGACTAACTGTTTTAGATCAAAAATTGAAATTAGATTAGCCCACTTTGTGTTTTCAAAATTTTTATTGCTATTTTTTGTGTCAAAATGAATATTGAAGTCCCCTAATATATGGTATTTAATGTTTAGTACATCCACATTTTCAATCTGTTTTGCATACTCGTCTATCCAAGATTGATTAGAATTTGGTGGGCGGTAAACATAATTTAGCAAAAATGGTGCACGATTGTTTGAAGTGAGTTCTATCCATAGAGATTCAATTTCAGGACATTCTAGATCATTACGTCTTTTATACAGAAGTTTTTCCGAGACATATACGATTATTCCACCACCCGTTTTGTTTTTCCTATCTTCTCTTACGAATGTGTAGTTTTTTATGTTTAAAGTACTGTCCTCGATATTTTCATGCAAAAATGTTTCACATAACCCTAGTATATTAGGCCAGTCACTTTAGCCGAAAAATAGGCCCAACCCACCACTAATTCTAACAGAAACGAAACCAACATTTTTATAATCTACAACCATCTACTCATTCCAGAAAAAAAGTCCTCAAATTATACTCGAGGGGAAATATGAAAAATATCGAACTAACGAAGAGACCCCTACAAGGCAAGCCAAAAGAATGTTTTTCCGTGTAGGCTTAGAAACCCATCTTTTAAAACCACATATGTTGTTGCGGATGAAACATATTATAGATAACATAATATTAGGGGTGTATAAGGTAAAAACACAGACTTTGATATTTTCTTTATTTCAATTAGACATGGAAAATGAATTTGCAGGTGAAATTACCCCACCCACTCATTTACTTAGGTTAACTTATCAAATACATTTAAACCGACATCTGAACGTAAATATTAGACTTCCCATTCTAAAGCTGCTGCAGACGACAAAAACAATTTGCAAAAAGATCGGATTTGTGTACATTATAACAAAGAAAATATTGATGCAAAAGGATAAAAATCTGATTGTCATCACTTTCATCTTTTGCAGTTTATTTTACGATTCGATTCGATTCTCTTCACAGACGTCAAATCAATGACTGTTTTTCATTACTGATTGGTTTTTGCCATTTAGAAAGCCACTGGCCAATAATGCATATAGGGAATACTTTTATCCAGATAACCATGACGTAATTTCAGACAAACAATAGTATCTCGTAGGTGTTGTCATAAAATCTCGTAACTACGGCTTGAATCAACGGTAAACCAAGCCTTTTTTTAGCACAAAATTCATTTTTATCACTTTGTAATGGATTTCGAGTCATACTAATGTGACCAGACAGTGCGTACACACAGCCTGATCTTGATCTAGATCTACAGCGTGTTTGTATTAAAGGTTATAAAGGCTTTTTTTCCAGATACATATTCATATGGATGTCACTTATAAATTCAATCCATTTCGAAATCTTCATTAATTAAGATCACATTAGTGCAGCTTACACCACGACACTCTCCACAACCCACTGAACAGGACAGACCATGTTTCCTACATGTGCATAATTATTTTGGAATCACAATTTAGTTTGCAATTACACGTAATCATTTTAAGCAGGCGTTCGGGTGCATCAGACAAGACAAGCAGACTGGATTTAATTTGTTGTTGATTTTGTTCCAGCCCCATTCAGTTGGTTCTATAGTGTTTCCTACCCACATTTGGACTTGAAGATAGGCTCTAAAACTGTGGTATCTGGCAGCAGCTTCAGTTGGCAGAAGACTTTGAACTTGTACAAATGTGGAGCTTGTTTGTGTCTTATAAATAAATTTTTGAAATCTTATGTTATTCAAGTGTTTTGTGGTTTCTCCATTGTAAATATGTACAAATATCCTTTCTCCAACATTTTCTATAACACTATGAGAAATATCTTCGAGAAAGAGAGAAGAGAAATTTGGTCTTTGATCATTTGGTTATTGGTTGCTTTCTTAAGAACCCCTTTACCAACACCATAATTATACATGTGAAGTGGTGTCACAACCAGAAAATGCATCTATGATCTACAAATGTCGAATCCTACAGTTCTTCTGGTTTTGTGAATGTCCCATATTTTCTTTCTCTTTGTTCCACTTTTTACGTCTGATGTGTAGTAAATGTTAATGTCATTACCATCAGCATGGTAATGCGCCCGAGAGGGGCTTGTCAGTAAAATTGGCCATTCTTTTCAATTCAAGGGCAGATAATTCAAACATGAGAAGTTATCCAAATTATGCTTCCACACCCAGACACCGTAGAGATTCATCGTGGCTAGTTTGATTTAAATCTGGTCGAAACTGTAGGAGTTGTGACACGAGAAAATGTGCATTTTTCAGAAAACGGGCATTTGTCCTAAAATTCAAGGGCAGATAATTCACAAACGAAAACAGTTATCTAAATTCCGTAAGCTATGTGTACAACTAGACACCATGGATATTAACTGTGGCTAGTTTGATAAAATTCTGATCAAAACTGTGGGAGGAGTTGCGCACACAATGCGCACACAATAAAATGGATATTCTTTTTTATTCAAGGGCAGATAATTCAAGAACGAAAAAAAATATCTGCATTCCGTAAGCGGTGTGCACAACTAGATACCATGGAGATTCATTGTGACTAGTTTGATTAAATTCGGGTTGAATCTGTAGGAGTTGCGCAGACGAGAAAATGGGTATTTTTGAGAAAATAGGCATTTTTCCTTAAATGCAAGGGCAGATAATTCAAAAACAAAAACAGTTATTTTAATTCCGTAAGCAGTGTGTACAACTAGACACCATACCAATTTATTGTGGCTAGTTTGATAAAATTTTGATCAAAACTGTAGGGGAAGTTGCGCACACAATGCGCACACAATAAAATGGGCATTTCTTTTATTTAAGGGAAGATAATTCAAGAACGAAAAGAGTTATCTGAATTCCGTAAGCGGTGTGCACAACTAGATACCATGAAGATTCATTATGACAAGTTTGATCAAATTCCGATCAAAGTTGTAGGAGAAGTTGCGCACACAAGAAATTGCTAACGGACGGACGGACGGATAGACGGACAGACGGACGATCGGGCCATAACAAAATACGACCCTTCGGGCGTATAATAACAAAAAAGCATGTTTGGACTTCAAACCAAGTGGTTGGGGGCGAGTAAAGGATGATTTACTCGCAAATTGTGTAATTCCGATTTGAATAATTTATATCTGACAGATGTAATAATATTATAGTCAAATTGAGCTTCCGTACTTTTAAAAATCGATCGAAGATAATTAAATTAAAATTATTTTTACTTATTCGTTATATCTATCATTTTGAATTTTTATTTATAAGGAATACATTTTTCAATTTTCATATAAAATTCAATCAAATTAAAAATGATAATGTGAAAAGTATAGTGTAAGAGAAGCACGTGGTACTCGAGAAAATGTATGGTGGTTAGGATGGACCAGTGTATTACGATCATATCAAGGTATCTTTTAGCGTGATTTAACACCATTTCCCCCCAGATTTGCTCTGAGGACTTTTGATATGTTGATCATGATATAAAAGACTTTCGTTCAGTTACAAAATTATTTCTGTTAGAATTAGTGGTACCCTAAATGCTAAAGTGACTGGCCTATATCAGGCGAACTTTGGTCAAGCAGATGAAACTTTATCTCTTCAAGTTTAGGTAACAAATGGCGGATGTTCAAACTCGAAATATGTATACCTTTGTTTTTGAAATTGAACGCATTTTTATAGAGATTTGATTGAGTTTTGGTTGTTGTTGTTGTTGTTGTTGTTGTTGTTGTTTCAGAAGTGACAATATCCTTGTCATGCAGGTTTTTTAATTCGTGGTTCTGATTATTATGGGCCTGTGACTGATAGTAAGATTTAATTTTTGGAGGTAAATTTTCATGTTCACTACAAATACACGTGACTGACTAGCAATATAACCAGTTATTGATATCCAAAAAGAATGTCTAGGCCAAGGTTAATTTGCCCCCGCGGAAAGAGCTTCTTAACCCTTTCCCGAACAAGACCTGGTTTTGAGGTCCTTAATAGAGCAGCTTGGGAAAACATTGAGACAAAAGTAGAAACTGCTGATAATCAGCAGTTTCTCCTTTTGCCCCATGTTTTCTGTGCTTTGATTTTGCCAATATTTCATATCTATGTTTAACCATTTTGTCGTCTGCAGCAGGTTTCAAATTGGACCACTATAAAATTGTGTCGCTTGGTAAAGGGTTAAACACTTGTAATGCTGCTGGAACCCTTTCCGAAACGACTCAAATTTAGGGTGGTCTAATTTTATATCAGAGACAAGGATTTGAATATCATTTTGTTCCAATACTTTATGTGCAATAATATCGTACATGTATACATTCTTTCTTAATCACCCTCTATTTTGTTTTCTGCAACAAATTGCCCCATCCATAAATGTTGTCGTTTGGGAATGGCCCTAAAACTGTGCTGATAAAATGGTTGAAATTGACCAAACTTGTTCATTCTGATTACCATAGATATGATATCGTTTTGGCCAGTATAACCTTCAATCAGTAAATGGGCATGGTCTTTCTTGTTTTGCGGCAATCAGAATATCGTTGGACCACTATAGTTTCTACGAAGCAGATTTCCAAAATAAAGTTGACGATCGGAGTCACGGACACAACGTCATGATAAAAGCACACTGGCCTTAAGGTATTCCACCCCTAATTTAATGTGATTCACACGACGTCGGAATCATTCGGGCGATGTCGTAAACATTCGGCAGTGGAACTTTCCACAGCCGAATGTTTACGAAGTCGCCTGAATAGGTTCGGAAAGACTACGTAACGAATGTTAACGACGTCGTACGAAAAATCCCGACATTGCGTAAATCTTATTAGGAATGTACTACCTTAATGCGGGTACCGCTGCAATCTCGTTTAACCCTTTCAAAAACGTCAAAATTTTAGGGTGATCCACTTCAAAAACTGCCAAAAATGACAAAATGGATGATATTAAAGATAGGATATGTGTAAAATATGACACAGAAAATATTGAGACAAAAGGAGAAACTGCTGTTTATCAGCAGTTTCTTCTTTAGTTTCAATGTTTTCCCAAGCCTTTTCTATTAGGGGCGTAAAAACCAGGTCTTGTTTGGGAAAGGGTTAAGCCAATTTGTGGGTTATGAGTTATATATTATTGGTAACAGAAAGTAGTTCATGTATTTTTGTTTCAAGGCCAAATTAATCTTTGTGACACATGGTCGGTCACACAAGGTTAACTTTACCAAGATTAAAACCACCCTTTGTAAAACAAAATCTGCCTTTTCGAAAATAACCGAATGATCACTTTATAAATTTCATTTTCCTTTTTTAAAACAAGGACTGTATGATGACAGAAAAGCGCGACTATCAAGAGCTGGATAGTGGAAACAATTCACAGTCCGAAAAGGGGTGAACATTCTACTTAATTAAATGTCATCAGGAACAAAGTTATCACAGATATATGACACGTTAAGAATTTTTAAGTCCGAAATTCTACTACATGAAATGTCAGAGTAATGAATCTTTGCCTAGAGGCTGATATAATGGCCACAGAAGCATGTGCAATAGCAATAGCATTGACAGAAACAGAAACTTGAGACTTGAACGTAGAACCTTAACCAAAGCATTACGCCGACGTCAACGCCAACAGCCGGGTGACCGAAATATGAAAAGTCGCGGTAAAAACAATATTAAAAGTTTTACATGAAAACGGTCGGTAAAAGGGAAGAAAATGATGTTGATCAACATATTTATAAATATCAGGAATAATGGCAATAACGCTCGCCAAATCTTTCCCAAATGGCAAGATTTTAGACTTCTCCAATTTGAAGCAATTGCAGACAAGGGTATTTTTGAATAACCTTGGTATTTGCGTTCATAATACCAGCATAGACAATGTTGAGACAAAATGAGAAAATCGTCGGTGTAAATGCAAAACCTCGTATGTCGATTTGTGCGATTTTCAAAGTACAAACTTTTGTGTCCAGTTAAGACAATTCTCGCAGGTTTTGAGATATGTTTACTAATCAGTATTAATGACAGATTATTTGTGAGCAACATGTCCAAATTCCAAGTAAAACATTTCAATTTGGGAAAAGTTATTACACTTTTTTCCATCCCCTTTAATTTTTTCCAAAAACGAGGTACGAGGTTTTGCATTTACAACGACGAAATGCTAATTATCAGAATTTTCTTCTTTGCCTTAATGTTTCCCAAAGCCTGTTTTATAAGAGAAATGCCCAAAACACGGTCTTGTTAGGTAAAGCCTAAGGTCTAACACAATAAGGCGAACATGGAAAGTTACGACCCAGATCAGACTGTGAAGTCTATACCGGTGTTAGATTCGACATTTTATACAAGCTCATCAGAACAGCATTCAGATTTTCAGATTTGAACGTTATTGCAAACTACAAAATCATTCGTAGGAGAAATGGACAATGCTGGTTGTTTCTGTTTCATCCTCTTTCTATGTTTCAAAAGTTTTAATCGAAGACGTTGTGCATTGTTTGAGAAGGGATATCTATCTAACTTGTCAGATTACCTTTGTTTCTATGTTTCAAAAGTTTTAATCGAAGACGTTGTGCATTGTTTGAGAAGGGATATCTATCTAACTTGTCAGATTACCTTTGTTTCTATGTTTCAAAAGTTTTAATCGAAGACGTTGTGCATTGTTTGAGAAGGGATATCTATCTAACTTGTCAGGTTACCTTTGTTTCTATGTTTCAAAAGTTTTAATCGAAGACGTTGTGCATTGTTTGAGAAGGGATATCTATCTAACTTGTCAGATTACCTTTGTTTCTATGTTTCAAAAGTTTTAATCGAAGACGTTGTGCATTGTTTGAGAAGGGATATCTATCTAACTTGTCAGATTACCTTTGTTTCTATGTTTCAAAAGTTTTAATCGAAGACGTTGTGCATTGTTTGAGAAGGGATATCTATCTAACTTGTCAGATTACCTTTGTTTCTATGTTTCAAAAGTTTTAATCGAAGACGTTGTGCATTGTTTGAGAAGGGATATCTATCTAACTTGTCAGATTACCTTTGTTTCTATGTTTCAAAAGTTTTAATCGAAGACGTTGTGCATTGTTTGAGAAGGGATATCTATCTAACTTGTCAGATTACCTTTGTTTCTATGTTTCAAAAGTTTTAATCGAAGACGTTGTGCATTGTTTGAGAAGGGATATCTATCTAACTTGTCAGATTACCTTTGTTTCTATGTTTCAAAAGTTTTAATCGAAGACGTTGTGCATTGTTTGAGAAGGGATATCTATCTAACTTGTCAGATTACCTTTGTTTCTATGTTTCAAAAGTTTTAATCGAAGACGCTGGGCATTGTTTGAGAAGGGATATTTATCTAACTTGTCAGATTAAATTGTCAGATATCAATGTTTCTCATAGATTTGAGAATGGGTCCGAAACCAGGGCATCGGTCTGTATAGCAGACACACAGGAAAAAAAGACGATTAAGAAATTTCACCCACGAGATTTTGTTAGGTAAAGGAAAATGCATTTTGCTTCTTTATATTAATGATCAAAACTAAGTAGATTTGCATTAAATTTCGTCGCTTTTCAACAAAAAGCCTCGTAACTGCAGCTTTAAACAAGCTGCAGTAACGAGGTTTTTGTTGAAACGCGACGATTTACTTTTTGTCCATAGGATTTTTCTCGCCTACGATTCCATTATGACATTTTTAATATGAACAAAAATCGTTATCATTATTCGGTTACCAACGAAACAGCTTGAAATCGTGATATGTTAAAAGCCAACACTCCAGATAAGACACAGTGAGAACGATCTAAATCTCTAATTTCTGATCTAAACCCAATGTTGTGGGTACTGATTTGAATTGTGTTGGCAAGATGTTTCTAATGGGTACCCTTATTATAAAGTTTGATAGATGATAGACGAATAAATCGCTGCTTTTCTTAAAAAACCTCGTATCTGCAGCTTAAAACAAGCTGCAGATACGAGGTGTTTGCAGAAAAGCGATCAAATTAATATGTTTAAAATGACACCACCCCTCTTATCTGTAGCACCGTAGAAGTTATTTAAAGAATGTATCGAATTTCCCGTCAGTCATTCTATCATTTATAACGACAATTAACAATTTGTTGCTTTTCATCGAAAACCTAATAACTGCAGCTTAAAACAAGCTGCAGTTACGAGGGTTTCGAAGAAAAGCAAATAATTTTTTGTTTTACGATCTGTCATTCCGTGATAACCGTTTTCTGGTTTTTGTTTGTTTTTCAACCATTTTTGAAAATATGTCGACCTTGACCAGACAGTATAGATCTAGTACCTGAATAATGACGCTCTGACAAAAATGTCATCAAATAATGGTTTGATATCATGAACCTATTTGGGCGAGCCGCGAGCAGCTGGGGGCTCGTTAAGAGTGTTTTGGTAGTACTGGTACATGTATGAGAAACGACAGGAGTCCATATTTAGGTGCCCCAGCCGCCGAGATATAACCATAACAGTTGAAAACGGCGTAAAATCCCAATTAACCAACCTATGTGATTTTTTTTGTGAAATGAAATGAATTTATGACTATGTATGGCAATGAATTGGAAATATTTCATAACAAGAGCTGTCCGAAGACAGCGCGCTCGACTTTCTAAGTTGCTTAGTATAAAGGGGGCATAACTCCAAATATAGTGGAGCCAGGGTCATGGGCCCTGGTAGTAAGGCAGAGGGTGTGATGGTGAATAAGTATTCCAAGTTTGGGTTGAATCCCTTTGATAGTATGGAAGTCATTGATGTTTGAAAAAACTTTAACCTTTGTTGCAACGCCGACGCCGACGCCAACGCCAACGCCGACGCCCGGGTGACAGTATAAGCTCTCATTTTCTTCGAAAAGTCGAGCTAAAAAGAGCTTACATTCTAGAAGATCGTTTTCCTGTAAATGCAATCTTTGTACCAATATTCATTTTGTGCTGTATTTTAGTAAGAAGTTGGAATGACTTGAACAATCTCCTGATCGTGCTGACTCATGGTAGACATTATCTTCTGCAAAACGCATTACTGATTTTCGACAATAGCGAGTTATGCACATTGTTCTTTTTTTGTAAATGCACAGTGTTTGAGATATTATCCATACATTTAGCTGTGCTATTAATATCCAGACTTTTTCTTCATTCGTTGAAATGGTCCCCGATGAAAAAAAAGACATTCCCCCCACCCTAAAATAAGACAAACAAGAGGCCCAGGAGGGCCTGAATCGCTCCACTGGTTAAAGTGGAAGAATTATCCCATGATTTCTTGTAAGCCTTACACAGCGGCAGCCAAATCTTGATATTTGTGAATAAATTTTGAAGAGAGACTCAAAGAACATTCTTGCAAAGTCTGGTTCAAATTGGCCTTATGGTTGATTTTTAAAGAATTTTCTTATGATTTCACTAAGTCTGATAAGCCCCTTTCTCCCTGCCACGGCCACATTTTTTTGACAAATATAAAAATTTGTGAACAAATTTTAAAAAGAACGACTAAAGGCACATTCCTGCAAAGTTTGGTTCAATTGGGCACACTGGTTGATTTTTTAAGAATTTTCTAATGATTTCTTTAAGTCTGATAAGCCCCTTCCCCCCTGCCACGGCCACATTTTTTGACAAATGTCAAAAATTGTGAATAAATTTTGAAAAGAGAGACTCAAAGAATATTTCTGCCAGGTTTAGTTCAAATTGGCCCAATGGTTGATTTTTAAAGAATTTTCTTATGATTTCTTTAAGTCTGATAAGCCCCTTTCTCCCTGCCACGGCCACATTTTTTGACAAATGTAAAAATTTGTGAACAAATTTTGAAAAGAATGGCCCAAGGCACATTCCTGCAAGGTTTGGCTCAAATTGGCCCAATGGCTGATTTTTAAAGAATTTTCTTATGATTTCTTTAAGTCTGATAAGCCCCTTTCTCCCCGCCACGGCCACATTTTTTGACAAATGTAAACATTTGTGAACAAATTTTGAAAGGAATGACTCAAGGCACATTCCTGCCAGGTTTGGTTCAAATTGGCCCAATGGCTGATTTTTAAAGAATTTTCTTATGATTTCTTTAAGTCTGATAAGCCCCTTTCTGCCTGCCACGGCCACATTCTTTGACAAATGTAAAAATTTGTGAACAAATTTTGAAAGGAATGACTCAAGGCACATTCCTGCCAGGTTTGGTTCAACATGGCCCAATGGTTGATTTTTAAAGAATTTTCTTATGATTTATCTAAGTCTGATAAGCCCCTTTCTCCCTGCCACGCCCACATTTTTTGACTAATCAAAAATTCGCGAACAAGTTTTGAAAAGGGTCACCCAAGGAACATTCCTGCCAAGTTTGGTCAAAATTGGCCCACTGGTATAAGAGGAGAAGATGTTTAAAGAAAAAGTTAACGGACGGACGCACGGACGCACGGACGCACGACGGACACAACGCCATGACAATAGCCCGCTGGCCTACGGCCAGTGGAGCTAAAAATGGTTGTAATACCACCCAGAAAATATTTCTAAATGCTATCTGCAGTTGTCAGGCCATTTTAAGATATGTTGCCATTACTTTGAATAATGAAGTAAAATTACCTACTAGTATGTATTTTTTGTTAGTGCACTGCACTGCAGAATTATCTGCTTTTCTCAGCAACCTCGTAACTACAGCTTTATATAAGCTTTGGTTACGTGCTTTTGAAGTAAAACTATGAGATAATCACTTCATTTCATTATTTCAACGCAACCATGTAAAAGTGACATGTACAAAAAACGTTGACAAAGATAGTCGCCAACAAAATGTGGATGTACAAATGAACATTTTTGCTATTTCACCATTTTCTTATCTCATCTGGAACAAAACGTATACTCTACACCAGGGCTACAGATAAAAAGGGTCGATGGCTTTTCGAAATGAAATATTTCCCTAAATGTTCATCGAGCCCCCTATTTCGGCAAAAACATAGATAAACATGTCTCTCTGTTTTTGGATACTCATTTGAATCGTCTTTAAGATTAAATAATCAAAATATCATTTCATCATAGTTTAAATCGTCGTTGTAAATGCAAAACCTCGTACCTCGGTTTTGGAAAATTCTAAAGGGGAGGGAAAAAGTGAAGTAACTTTTCCCAAACTGGAATGTCTTACTTGAAATTTGGACATATTGTTCACAAATAATGTTTCAATAATACTGATCAGTCAAATTATCTCAAAACCTGCGAGAATCGTCTACACAGGGCACACAAGTATGTACTTTGAAAATCGCACCAATCGGCTTACGAGGTTTTGCATTTACACCGACGAAATACTGAGAGTAATGAGTACCCAAAACAAGGGGTTTGCATTTGAAATAAAAACAAAATGACCTCTTCACCATCTCTTCTCTGCTACACCATTAATTTGTGATTTATCCGGACAACAAAATCTTGGGCCAGTCTAATTTGTAAGCTGCTGTGGACGACAAAAAGATTGTAATCAAGACATAACTAGTGTACAATGTAGCAAAGAAAATATTGAGACAAAAGGAGAAACTGCTGGTTATCAGTAGTTTCTTCTTTTGTCTCAATGTTTTCCCGAGCCTTTCCTGTTAGTGACGACGTCAAAACCAGGCCTTGTTTGAGAATGGTTTTATTGTGATTTATCTGGACTTTGGAAGAAGTGACTTATGACATTTCTGACTTTCATTTATCTAGACCAGATTACGCTCGAAAGGAGTCTGATCAGAATCAAAGCTGTGAAAAAATCCAGAGGAGCAATATAGATCTTGACCAGACTGCATTTAAATGATCCGGTCTGATCCATTTTATTCTGAAAACCATCAAGACATTTTCTGTTGTCCCAGCTCAATAATATTATAGCCCCCATGAAATGGGTTGTACGAATGTCATCAATTTTTATTGGGATAACTCATCCACGACCGATTTTTTACTATCCGAAAATGACTGCTTCATATAAAATGTACTATAAATTCTATATATACAAATTTTCAAATGGTTAGAGCCGAATTATAGCCATGTTATAAGACCATGGCATAATCTATAACCAGATTACCTTCGTTTGTATCATCGTTTTTCGCATTCCATTATACTAGGGGCGTCAAAAGTAGGGGCTCGTACTTTCAACTATCGTACGACCAAGTGGAACGGGAAATCATAATGGTGAAACTTTCGTACGATTGTTTGTAATGTGGTCTTGTTTAAGATTAAGATTGTCTTATCCAGGGACGAAGAATTAACCCTTTACCAGACGGAACATTTCTTGACCGTTCTTAACAGGCCCGTAGGAAGCAATTTCATTTTGGGGGCTAAAGCCCTTGTCCAGAATATTGCGGGAGGGGCTATTTGGATTTTCCCAGAATTTTCAGTGTAAAATTAAGAAAATTCGGCACTTTTGGCCAACAGGGGGGGGGGGGGGCTTCGCCCCCTAGCCCCCTGTTCCTACAGGCCTGCTTATTAAAAGGAGTTTCATATATGTCATAGCAAAATCAATGCATATGCGATATGCCTACTTGTGTAACTAAGAACTCACTATGTCAATTATAGCTTAGAAAACCTTGAAGGATAAGAAGAAAATGCTGATGATCAGCATTTTCTTCCTTTCCTGCAAGGGTTTCTAAACGCATATACACTTGGAGGGTCGAAAGAGTCACTGCATGGGAAAGGGTAAACGTTAAGTCAAGTACGATTTTACAAGTGCTTTTAAATACTTTCCCGAATTTCAAAATTTCACACAAACATTTTTGTTGTTCCACGTTGAAAGCTGCTGTAGACGACACAATTCATGTTGATGAAGTTTGGTTTATTGGGGGTGTTATGCCGTTTTCGACTGATATGGTCATATCGCGGAGGCAGGAACACCTAACCATGGATTTAAGTTGTTTCTTATACCAATACTCCCACATCACCCTTACCGAGCCTCCAGCTGCTCGTCCACATATGTTTACGATATCAAACCATTGGTGAGTGACATTTTGTCAAATATTATGTTGATAAGGAGTGCACAAGGCATCTCAGAAAGTTATCAGCATTTTCTTCTTTACCTTCACCATTTTCGTAAAATGTCTCTTTTATGGACGTCAGACCATGACTTGTCTGGGAAAGGGTTTAATGCGGTCCATATTATGGTTTGTAGGCGGTATGCGAGAATAAATGAATATTTATTTTATAATTTATAATATTTATGATATAATCCTTAAAGATATAGAAAAAAACACCAAGAGAATAGAATAATTCGGTATTTTCCTTTTCTGACAATGATGTTCAAATCCGGGACCAAATGAGAACAGAGCTTGTTTGGGAAAGGGCAAGAAAGATCAATGGCGATATCGACAAAATTTTAATAATATGGAACGATTCTAGCAAGTTAAACGTGACGAAATTTCGGACAAACAATAGTAGTTCGTAGGTGCTGTGTTATAAAACATCGTAACTACGGCTTGATTCAAGCCGAAGTTACGAGATTTTATACCAACTCCGACGGCTTATCAATACATAACAGTAAACATTGTCTATTTTTAGCACAAAATTCGCTGCTATTTTTGTTTTGTCTTGTTTGTCACTCTAAAAGGAACGACTTGACCTTGGTAACCGTTTCACAAGTTTCACAGGTCCAAATTTCGACGTATCTGACGGAAAAAATGGCAAAATCTTTAAAATTTCGTCAACTTGAAATTGTCGTCTGCAACACCTTTCAAATAGGAACAGTTCAAAATTAAATTGCCGCCTGACAATGTATAAAGATAAAATGCTGATAACAAGAAAACTTTCCTTTTACTTTCCTATACACAATAATTGTCTGTTTAACCATGTCCATATTGACAAAATCCATATCAAATTAGGTGTGATTAATTTTGTCAATTTGTCGTCTGCTGAAGGCTCTAGCTATTCTAAAAAGTGTCGTCTGCATAAAAAGAGTTAAAACATAGGATACGACAGGGTTTAAAATCGCACGATTTCAATGCGTAGAGTAAAGTGCAAAGAAGTGCAGAATGCTTGTAAACATATAAACAAATGAGCGTTTCTAAGCAATGACATTGACAGCAGTGCTATAAATAAGAGACAATTACTATTATTCAAACTACAAAGCACCAGCAAACCCTATGTTGTGGGTATACATTGGAATTGTCCCCTCGAGACGACACAAATGAATATCAACAGCACAGGATTTGGAATTAATTGATTGCGCAAATTTCAATGTTTTTATCTATTGCTCTGTATTGATTTAACCCTTTCCCAAACAGCAAAATATTAGGGTAATCCATTTCAAAAGCTAATGCAACCATCAAAATAGATGTCGAAAAAGACTGGATTTGTGTGAAATATAGCATAGAAAACATTGAGGCAAAAGGAGAAACTGCTGGTCATCAGCAGTTTCTTCTCTAGTCCTGTCAGGTTACTGGTATTCTGTGTAGCAAATCTTAAATTCTTCTAAGTCCCTATTCATGGTAAAGTGAGGTATAAACAATGAAAAATAACAACATTATGTTTATAACCACCTTAAAATTACTAAAATACTGATTGTCAATCAAATTATGACTGTGAAACGTGTTTTACTACTATTGGCAAGCCTGTCGGCCATCTTGCTTTTGTATAGGGTTGTTGGAAATTTGGTTGGATTTTTCATAAAACAAGGTAATTTTTTATTTCAAAATTATACTGAAGTGAAGAACAATTGATTTATCTTTCAATTCATACCATTTTTTGATCGAAATTTTGATTTCAAATGTAGTAGTTTGAGAGCTAAACCTCCGAAGTTTTCCGCACGGTGGAAGTGCTATAGACAAAATGGCGGAAATGATAAGACCTGGCATCACTTCAAAGATAAAATATGCCAGGACTTATAGATAGGACTATTTCTTCTCTTGTCTCAATGTTTTCCCAAGCCATTTATATCATGGGCGTCAAAACAAGGTCTTTTTGGGGAAAGGGTTAATGCATAGCCTATTCTACTAGTTTTTTCGCTGATTCACAATCGCTACACGCTTGTATGTTTGAAGTTAGGCCTATTACTTTGAGTTTCTATTTGCTAACGCTAAATTAGTTTTAACCTGTTGTACATGATATAGGTCCATCTTTTTATGCACGCCTAACTCGCGTGAATCACGCTTGGTTAATCATTTTGATTCAAACGCAAGGTGGCACGCAAAAGTGGTCCGGATTGCACACCGTAAATTCATTTACGGCATGATCTTACGGTTCGAAAAGGGTAAATTATGTTTCCAACAACAACAACGACAACAACAACAAATAACAATACCAATTTGGAGAGGAAAAATGACACACAATCATAATTATTT
This sequence comes from Fragum sueziense, assembly GCA_963680895.1. Lineage (NCBI taxonomy): Eukaryota > Metazoa > Mollusca > Bivalvia > Cardiida > Cardiidae > Fragum > Fragum sueziense. The sequence goes on from OY804593.1 coordinate 20,790,353, forward strand.
AAACTGATTGATCAATTTTTAAGCGAAAAAGTACCGGTTTTCGTTAGCCTGCGCGAATATCGCAGGCTAACCTGAATCGACACTGTTCGCATGTACAATGCTTCGAACATGGACTGAGAGATCACGAAGATAGACCAAAACAACCAAAATCTTACCGGTGTATTCGCAAACCGAATTATAACCGTCCAGAAACCAGTTAACTACATCCATTTTTCACACACGCGGTCAATATAACCCCATTCAATATACAGCGATTTGTGGCATAGAAAAGCAAATACAGCGAGGGTCGGTCGCTAAGTATTGGATTTAGTGTATATGTATCGAGGGGCGTTCAAAATGTCTCAAGTAGACCTGGCTTTCTTTTCGACTTAAAATCCTTTCTCAAACAAGACACGGTTTTAACTTACATCTATTTTTTCATACATATTGTCTTTATGACTAGTTCAATTAAGCATTTAAAAGCAAATAGGCCTAAAGCGAGGGCCGGTCGTTAAAAATTGGATATTAGGGGCATGCGACTCGTCACGATAAAATTAACCCTGTGGGAAGTGTGAAAAGAATCGACCCTTGTCAGTCTGCGCATGTCGCGCAGCCTGACTAAGGTCGAAACTTTTCACTCTTATAATTATAAGTTTTTGAATGTAGAAAGTTTCTCCTATCTTACTTTATATTTATTCTAACAAATACGACATATGGTTTTCTCTTCTGAGTCTAATCCATTTCTCAACATTTGGATTTATTGGCGACGGGTCTCATATAGGCCTATTTAAATGTCCCGTCCTCTGTCCCTACATCTGCAACTGTCTTCATAGACTGGCTCTCGTCTGACTGATCTGGTCTTTAATAAAAAGACATGTAGACATTGCTCTTCTTATATTTTTTGAACTGCTATTCTTTCAGTAAATTTGGATCAGTCAGTCATGAGTTTCTAACTAGAAGGGAGGTAATCTTAGCTAATTTATTAGACATGCAAGAGTTCATTTCTTTTGGTACTCAAATACACATTCTCAATGCCTTGGAGCCAGGCTACTGTCTTCGATGCATATACAGTTGTTTTGTAGGCTTAGTTTACATCGTCGCTTTTCAACGAAAAACTCGTAACTGCATTTTGTTTAAAGCTGCAGCTACGATGTTTCCGTTGAAAAGCAGCGACATGTAAGATAAACTTCGACATCATGTTCAATACATGCGTTTAACCCTTTGCCGACCGGTAAACTTAGAGAAAGGTGGTCCAATTCAAGAGCTTACGCAAACCATAAAAATGGATGTTGATAAAGATTGGACTTATGCAATATGAAAATATGTTATAGGAAAAATTTAGGAAAAAGGAGAAATGCTGATAGTCAGCATTTTCTTCTTTTGTCTTAATGATTTCTCCTTTTTTCTACTACGGACGTTAAAACAAGGTCTAATTTGGGAAATGTTTAATATCAAGTTGAATAGTTTCACGGACCACCGGACATGTACACAAAATCTGCAAGGGGTGTACAATACAAAGGCATGTATAAAGAAAATTGAAATTTGATCAATAACTAACTATTGTTGGTCTAGACTTGTAAAATAAATATTGATACATGTATTGCTGTCATACAGGTGTATTAAACCCTTTTCAAATGTCAAAAAATAAACTTCCAATAAGGAAAGACAAAAGAAAAGTAAATGTAAACAAAATACTTAATATAAAGTTTATAAATCCTTGAGGGAAAAGGAGAAACGCTGATCATGAGCATTTTCTCATTTTCCCTCAAGGATTTTTAATAATATATTGTCCTTAACACGACGTTTTGTTTAGCAAATGTTTGATATCCGATTGTAAAGTTTCACGGGCCGTCGGACCAACACACAAAAACTGCACTGAATGTACAATGTGGGTGTATATGAGACCAATAAAATCATTGAAAGTGAACCCTGTCCCAAAACGAAAAGACTATAGACATATCTTTTCACATCCTTGCTCATCTGGGCCACCGTGCGACCAAGTTTTACCCTATTACTGCACATTGACGCATATTGTTACAAGAATAGTCATTGGACAACATTGTGGAAAATGAAGAAATTGATTGTGGCAAGCAATTTCCTCGTTTTCCACAATGTTTTCTAACCCAAAAGATTTTTTTTTAAAAATCATCAACTTGAAATTGTCGTCTGCAACATCTTTGGATTTGAACCAGTCTAAAATTTTGCAATTGGTAATTGGGTTAAGGACAGATCCTCCATTTATTTCCTACGGTAAGATTTTTTTTATTTTTTCTGTACTGATATTTAAATATATGAGAAGTAAAAAAATGACTTAAAAACTATAGGTCACCAAGCGAATTGAAAAGTTATCGGATTTCAAGGGAGACTACTCTTGTCTAAAATTGCAAAAATGAGGTGTCACTTAAATACCCACAAAAAGCTGATCGAAATGACTAGGATTACATAAATAAGTCTTTATTGTGTTCAATATGTTTTATTCTGTCGAAATGAGTATCCATTTGGGAAAATTTAGTGATGATTTTGAAATTAGTAGTAAAAAATTGCTCTTTTTCCGCAACGTTTCTGATAATAAAAAATATTCCAGCGGTAAGAATTTTTTCTTTTTTGGTATAGACATAGTGCTTGGTAATACCTACAAAAACAAAAAAAAGAAAAATATATCAAACCAAGCGTTTTTCTCAGTTATTAGTAAAATTTGGTTTACTTTTAGCAGCTCTGTCCGAAATTGTTTCACTATTTTTATCCATTTCCTTCCTTATTGCCAGCTTTAGATAATAAAAAGTGTCATCTTGTGTGTCCATCCGAAGCAGACTAGCTCATAAAGACATCACTTTGCTTTTGTTGCTCCGTTTCCTATCGCTAACGCCACATGTTGAACGCGTAACAAAAAGCGAAATGTACCATCCGAGTACTATTACACTTTAATTGGCCAAAGAGAGAAAATTGAAATAACCGAAAAAGATCTTGTCATTTATCAACCAAACATTAACTAAATGTAAAAAAAATACATTTGCAGAAAATGCCAATTACTGAAACTGCTTAATTTCGTTATCTAGTACATGCGCAGTAAGTTGCGCAGTAACAACTGGAGGATCTGTCCTTAAGGGTAATCATAATGGTGGCCTTGAATTTGTCGTAGGCCTTCGATAGTTGATAATACAGGCCCCTTGTGTTCGAAGATGTTTGATCATTTTCCATTAACAAATGTTTACATTGGTTCGAATTGTGAAAAAACACAAAACAACGATTGTTATTTTTTTTTAGAAAACGTTGTTGAAAACCAAGAAATTGCATGTCATAAACAATTTCTTTATTTTCCACAAATTTATACCCTACTTTTCTTTCTTTGAAGGGTGTCATAAACTAGTAAAGGATCGTCATGGTAACAAGGGAAATAACTTCAAATTATACTATGATGTATGTAATTAGTTCCCTCCCTTTACAAAGCGTAGTAGTTTGAACATTCGATTTTTGAAAAAAAAGGTTCCACAAAGGCATAGAAGACCAACTTGGACCAAAATCAATCTTTGCAAACGCATAGTCTGATCAAAAACCGGGTTGTTCTCATATACCTTATTTACTTGCAACAAGTGAAAGAATGCAGCAAATTATTGTGGCTCTATCCGACTTCATTTAGACGCAAGGTGATTAGGGTTCATGTTTGTCTTAAGGTAGAATACCCGTATTGTGGCCATTTTGAGGTTCATAAAACATGATGTTTTCGAGCTTTGTGGTTACGTATCCAAACCTATTCGGGCGCGGTCGTAAATATTCGGCAGTGGGAATTTCCACCGCCGAATGTTTTCGACGTCGGGCAAATCTCATTAGGGGTAGACTACCTTAAATGCTACATGGAACCATTTTCCAGATCAGGATTGATTCATGTGTTTATGTCAAAATCCCATATTTTGAGCTTTTCCAAGCTGTATAGATACGTCATTTTCTAACGGAACACTGGTTGGGTCGAATCAGTGGGGCCGTTTACAAACATCGAAATATCCAAAATTCGTATCATCAGATTTTGTTCAGTTTCGATTAAAATGACATATGGCCATTTTTGTAGCACTCAAGATGTGTTCATAATTGAAATAGAGTAGAAAAAGGGAAGGAATTGCCCGAATCGGGAACCGTCTTCCCTTTCCTACTTAATTTCAAAAGCGATTTTTATTTCGAAAATATTTCGTTGAAAATTCTTGATATCCATTTAGTAGGTCAGGACCAAATTTCGCTTCGACAGAAGCTGAATTCATGTTAAGATAACGAGTGTCAACTGTGTTTTGCCAGGGATCACCCATTTCTCGCCAATATAAGCAGCTGTTTAACCAACCAGTTTAATTCTAAGTCTACCTTTTGAATTGTACACACCAACCGATCTGATTGGCCAAAACGTGCGTTTTGACAAATATAAGATGTCTTGTTATGTAATTTTACTTTAGACAGTCTATTTAGAAATGTTGGTGAACACGACACATGATGTCAGTTTAATCAAAACGTTTAAGAAATATTTTTATGTTACAAATATCTCACGACACGTTTAGGACAGATCGAGTTTCACCTATAAAGACATACAGTAAAAAGAATGCAATTTTGTCCTTAGCGTTTCGAATGACATCGGTAGGACAAAAATACGTCCTAAACGCTTTGGTGAAACTGACTCCAGACAAAAAAGACAAATCTACGGCATGTCAGAAAAGTTGCTCTCTCTGTTGACATTTCTATCTTTTTAACCCTTTCCAAAACAGCAAAATTCAAAGGTGATCTTATTTGACAGATCATACAAAGTAGACGTTAATACAATGTTAAATTTGTGTACAAGATGACTCCGAAAATATTGAGACAAAAGAAGAAAATGCTGACCATTAGCATTTTCTCCTTTTGTCGCAATGTTTTCCCAAGCGTTTCCTTTACGAGATGCCAATACAAGGTCTTGTTGGGAGTGTGGGTTAGGAAACGGTTAAATATAATTTCGTTTAAAGGGGGAATGGCACTTAAAATCATGCAAATTTTTCGGGAACTCCGTACAAAATAAATATGTATTATGAAAATATGGCCTTTAAATGGCATCTATGCCAAATCTTAGCTTTCTATCTTGTGTATTGGCTAGGATGTCGACGGATTTAAAACCCCATATGTTCCATTATTGTAAATATTATCCCCGGGACAAAAAATCATGGGGTTTTAAATCCCTCGACATCTAAGCCAATACACAAGGTAGAAAGCTAAGATTTGGCATACATGCAATTTAAAGACCATATTTTAATAATATATATTTATTTTTTTGTACGAAGTTCTCGGAAAATTTGCAAAATGTTAAGTGTTATTCCCCCTTTAACTCGTCAGTATATGTCAGTAATCTCGTCGTTTAGGGAATAAGAACAGAACATTCAAATATAAGACTAGAAGTATTTTAAGCAATCGACGAGCAGTGTATCGTACAATAACGTCACGACAAGCATCATTGACAAATAAATACAATGACTTAATCCTTTCCAGACATTACCTGGATATGAAGGACCATGAAAGAAAAATAAAAGTTTATGAACCATTGATATAAAAGGAGAAAATGATGATCGGCAGCATTCTCTCTCTTTTTTCTTCAATATATTCTGCGGAAAAATATATACCTGTACCAATAAAACAGGTCTTGTTTATGAAAGGAGAAATAATCTAATTAAAACAAGACAATAAATAAAATAAATCAAATTCGGAATTTTCAAAATTCGCAAACCTCGAGATATTTGGACGTTAAAATAACGAGTGCCAATATTCCGGTACATTATACATGTAAATGAGCCAGGATCTGGAAAAACGCCCCTTAAAGCTTTTGAGCCCAACATAAATCCAGATCAGCCTGTACATACGCACAGTCTGCTCAGGATCCACGTTGTTCTCTAATACCTTCTTTTTGACCTTTAATAACTTACAGAGAGCAGCGCGGATGCATATGTGACTGCATTTGAGAACAAGCTGATCTTCAAACTCATTTTTTAAAAATGTTCTAAGGAACGTTTTTCCAGATTCTGGCTCAAATCTTTTCCCTTTCCAAGAAGGACACAATTTTAAAATCGGTCTCAATGTGAAGCTGATGAAGATGACAAAATGGATGTACATCAATCGTCGCTTTTCAGCGAAAACCTCGCATCTGCAGCTTGTTTTAAGCTGCAGTCACGAGGTTTTCGTTGAAAAGCAGCGAAATATAACTTCTTTATGAAACAGCACAGAAAAAACTGAAACAAAGAACAAAATGCTTGTTATCAGCATTTCCATTGTTTTACCTACTATTTTTTTCTGAGTTCCTTAAAGATTTGTCAAAACCAGAATATGTTTGGGAACTGGTCAATCACACTGTCTGGTTTTGACGACTCGTAACGGAACGTTCTTAAGGACAGCATTGATGAACCAGAAGACCATATTGATAGTCATTTCTTTCTCCTTCGATAGTTTGGGAAAGGGTTAGCGTGCTGGTGAAGGTGGATACGGAGAAATGAAAGTTTGAGAGCATCGGCGCAGTCTGCAGAGACAGGCTAAGACCGAATCTTTTCACTCTAAGGTAAATTCCTGTATCTGCATGTACATATCGTTTTCCTATCTTAGGCTACTGTATGTTGATTTTCCAAATTCGCCTGATCTGTTCCTCGAAATTTGGACTCATTGACTTTCCAAAAGGTCCCTTTTACTGTGAAGCGTCACAATGACATAAATATCCTAAATTTCTAATCCACAAATTCAACTCCACAGAGGACGTCTTGTCAAACCGTTTTGTTGTCCATTCAAATATTCTTTACCGGAAACACCATTGAGCGCATGTCCGTTTTCTACACTTCCGTTTACTTTCACTTTCTTTTTGGAGCTACCCGTGGACGATCTCCTGTATGTTTTTATATAGAAATTTAAAAACAATCCTGCAACAAGCGTCGTGAATCCTTGCACAAAGGCGACGAATTTCCACGGGAAATTACAGTTCTTGAAAAATAGGAACTGGGAATTGTGGACGGTAACAATGAAGAACTGCGACTGAAAAAGATGAAATAGAATTTTTTAAACATTTACCAGAATGATGTATAAAATATAAAACTTGTCCAAGTTCAAAGATATTTTTATTGCACGCTACAATATCAGTGCAACGAATTGTTCGATGTTTTTGTGTTTTTGGGTATAAAACATATCAGGGAAATAAGGAAATTTACTGAAATGAGGTAAAACCATAGCGCGAAAGGGTCTAATCCCTTAATATGACTTGTGTACCATATAATTACAAAAATGGATATTGCCTACATACTGTATATTTTTGCAGGAATCAGTAGATACCAGATCGGCTGTAGAAAATAAACATTTGATTTTGTTCTTTATACCCCCCACCTACGAAGTAGAGGGGGGTATATTGGTTTCACCATGTCTGTCTGTCTGTCTGTCCGTCCGTCCGTCCATCCGTCCATCCGTAGACTTTTTCGTTTCCGTGCTCTAAATCAAGAACCGGTTGACCTAGGATCATGAAACTTTACACAGTTGTTGCCCATGACCCAAGGAGGTGCCCTATCGTTTTTGGGTCACGAAAGTCAAAGGGCAAGGTCACAATCGGACTTTTTTAAAATCCGTTTCCGTGCTCTAAGTCAAGAACCGGTCGGCCTAGGATCATGAAACTTTACACAGTTGTTGCCCATGATCCAAGGAGGTGTCCTATTGTTTTTGGGTCACCAAGGTCAAAGGTCAAGGTCACAATTGGGCTTCGTTTAAACTCCGTTTCCGTGCTCTAAATCAAGAACCGGTTGGCCTAGGATCGTGAAACTTTACACAGTTGTTGCCCATGACCCAAGGAGGTGCCCTATTGTTTTTGGGTCACCAAGGTCAAAGGTCAAGGTCACAATTGGGCTTTGTTTAAACTCCGTTTCCGTGCTCGAAATCAAGAACCGGTTGGCCTAGGATCGTGAAACTTTACACAGCTGTTGCCCATGACCCAAGGAGGTGCCCTATTGTTTTTGGGTCACGAAAGTCAAAGGGCAAGGTCACAATCGGACTTTGTTTAAAATCCGTTTCCGTGCTCTAAGTCAAGAACCGGTAAACCTAGGATCATGAAACTTTACACAGTTGTTGCCCATGACCCAAGGAGGTGCCCTATTGTTTTTGGGTCACCAAGGTCAAAGGTCAAGGTCACAATTGGGCTTTGTTTAAAATCCGTTTCCGTGCTCTAAATCAAGAACCGGTTGGCCTAGGATCGTGAAACTTTACACAGTTGTTGCCCATGACCCAAGGAGGTGCCCTATTGTTTTTGGGTCACCAAGGTCAAAGGTCAAGGTCACAATTGGGCTTTGTTTAAACTCCGTTTCCGTGCTCTAAATCAAGAACCGGTTGGCCTAGGATCGTGAAACTTTACACAGCAGTTGCCCATGACCCAAGGAGGTGCCCTATTGTTTTTGGGTCACGAAAGTCAAAGTGGGCAAGGTCACAATCGGACTTTGTTTAAAATCCGTTTCCGTGCTCTAAGTCAAGAACCGGTTGACCTAGGATCATGAAACTTTACACAGTTGTTGCCCATGACCCAAGGAGGTGCCCTATTGTTTTTGGGTTACCAAGGTCAAAGGTCAAGGTCACAATTGGGCTTTGTTTAAAATCCGTTTCCGTGCTCTAAATCAAGAACCGGTTGGCCTAGGATCGTGAAACTTTACACAGCTGTTGCCCATAACCCAAGGAGGTGCCCTATTGTTTTTGGGTCACGAAGGTCAAAGGTCAAGGTCACAATCAGACTTTGTTTAAAATCCGTTTCCGTGCTCTAAGTCAAGAACCGGTTTAGCTACAGCACTTTTTTTCAGTGACAGGGCGCTAGTGGGGGGTATTTGTCCGCTCTGTGACAGTTCTAGTTGTTTATGTGGTCGGTGTTATTGCGAAACCTCGTAACCGAAGCGGAAACCAAGATGCAGTTACGAATTTATTGTTGAAAAGCGAAGATGTTCTCGGTTTACGATAACGTTTTAGAATGTGAATTATAAAACAAACTTAAACTTACTAGCTGCATCACGGTGACGTAACGTTTCCACCAGAGGTATTTCTGAAATTTAGGACCGAGGGCTGACAAACCGTAATAGAAGTACATTACAACGTGTACCATACAGTTGATCAGGCCGTGGAACGTACCAAAACCGCCTGTAATAGAACGTAAATTATGATATGGAACTTTAAAATCGTAACGTATTTCTAAACAAGATTTGGTTTTTACGTCCCTATTTCAAGCAGCTTGAGAAAACATTGAAGCAAAAAAAGAAAATGCTGGTAACCAGCATTTTCTTCTTTTGCCTCAATATTTTGTATGTGATACTTTACTCAAATTCTGCTTTTATCAACATCAATTTTGTCGTGTGCAGCAGCGTTCAAGTTGGAATAGTCTTAGAATACGTCATTTTGATAAGTGCTAAAGACTATATCGAGATACCTTCGTTAATAAGTTAATTTATTAAAACTTTTAAGTTAAAATCAAACCAGTGGTTTGTTATGCGTATGTCCCAATGTTTTTTCACGTAAATCCGTCTGATCGTTTACTTCTTGTGAACGCTCACGGACATAATTATTGTCTCCAGAATGTTCCTAGTTAGTACTAGTAACCTTACACTGCTCATTTTGTTTGATTTTCATATAATGCATGTAACATTTCAATAAAATCTGTGAACGAAATAGCACAGAAATTAAAGAGGCGAAGCAAACAATATTCATTTTCAGCATTTTCTGCTTTTCTCTTAATATTGTAAAGGCACATAAAACCAATGTTTGTCTGACTCCCAACTACAAGAACAAAGGGAGGGTACCGTAATGGAATACGTGTAAAATATCACTCGGTTATGTTTCTTGGACAATGAAGGAGTAGTATAGAGGATCAGAAGTACAGACAACAAATGGAGGTGGGGTGAGGGGTAGTTGGGGCTGGAGGTAGAAGAAAAAGTTTGTTTGGATAAATGTTTAAGAAGCGCAATTCACCCGGGATTTGTCGCACTCCCCAACACCAGAACAAAGGGAGGGTACCGTGATGGAATACGTGTAACATGTCACTTGGTTATCGTTCTTGGATAACGTCGGAGAAGATCAGAGTTACAGAAAAGAGAGGTGTTTAATAAAATTTTAACCCTCTCCCAAACATGACCTGGTTTTGAGGTCCCTAATAGAAAAGGTTTGGGAAACATTGAGACAAAAGAAGAAAAAGCTGATAATCAGCATTTTCTCCTTTTGCCTCAATATTTTCTTTACCATAACATAGGCACTTGTTATTCTTGATATTATTAATTTTGTCGTTGGAAACTTCTTTCAAATTTGTCAGGTCTAAAAATGTGTCATTTGGGATAGAATAAAGAAAATAAACTCACCCGGAATTTGTCTGACTCCCCACCACCAAAACAAAGGTAGAGCACCGTGATGGAATACGTGTAAAAATGTTACTTGGTTATTTTTCTTGCGTAGTATAAAGAATACCTGTGGGGGTAAAATATCAAAAGATTATTTCAAAACTTAGACGAATATATTATATCATTTAAAAGGACTACCCGATACAATCTACTGAATATGAAAACGTAATTGCCATGGCATTCTTTTGCAACCAAATTAATGTATTCAGCCATTTGAAACTTCAAAAAGATTAAATGCGAAAACTTGGAATAGCAGGGGAAATAACCAGTAAACCATAATTGTGCTTCAGGTTTACTAATTTAACATTGTCCCAAATTAACACTTACTGTCTTGCGAGCAATATTTGAAACTTTTCTATTAGCAGTCATGGTTGTCATATGTTTGACGCATACATGAGTTTTATAGTTCCCGTGGAATCTACTGGTTACCGCCAGAAAATGTAGACCATTCCTGTTTTGCAACTCCAGGTCCGATACATGTATCTCTAACTTAACCCTTTCCCAAACAAGACCTGGTTTTGACGTCCCTAATAGAAAAGGCTTGGGAAAACATTGCAACAAAAGAAGAAACTGCTGATAACCAGCAGTTTCTCCTTTTGTCTCAATATTTTCTATGCCATATTTTACACAAATCTTATATGTAATAACATCTATTTTGTCATTTGTAGCAGTTTTTAAGTGGATCATAACCCTAAAATTTTGCCGTTTGGGAAAGGGTTAATAGGTTGATACTGGTTTATGATTTTGTTTATAAACATCACCTGATCACACACCGAGGGCTTGGTGCAAAACTATTGTAACTGCATTTTGTAAAATTTTACAGGAGAGTGAAAAAACTAATTGAATTTCTCAATGTTGAAGAGGAAAAATGGTTTTATAATTCTAAATATCTTTTTTAAGTATACAGAATTGAAACCTAATATTAAAACACACGATGTATTCCTTTCTAAAGATTCAGAAAATGTAAAAAAGCGAATTTCTGAAAAATATGAAGTTACAATAGATTCTAGTTTTGCACTGAGGCCTCGACATGGATCATACATACCGTATCTAAAAGCTCGACATACTTTGCAAAGAAGAAACACCATACGGCTTTTGTCATCTGCAATAAAAAAACTGTGTTATAAACTGTTCTCCACACGAACCCTGTTATTGACTCCCTAATGAGGAAAAACAGAAAGCATAAATGGAAAATAACAAATGCTTTCCATTCTATAAGATCTGATTTTAGTTCAATTTATAACTAAATTTAAGTAAGTTCGATTCCAAATTCATTTGCTCAAAACGAAGAAATGGTAAACATACATGGTTAAAGTCCATCACATATACCCCCCTTTTCCACGGTTTATAATCATGTGACTCAAAATGTAAAAAAAATCTTCATTAATTTTGTTAATGCCTGACAAGTTTGAATTCAGTTTGAAGCAGAGAAGGTGGACAGACGTCACGCATTAGATGGACGTGGTGGGTTTTGGAAAAATCAAAATTTTGGTTGATCTTCAATAACATTTTAATCACTCGATTTTTAAAAAAGTCTACCACGCCCCTTTCTGGCATTTTCCAACCTTCTCTGCTTCAAACCGAATTCAAATCGATCTATCGATTAACGAAAATAATGATGATTTTCTGCAATTCTGAGTCATGTGATTATCCATCATGTTTTCTGTTCCTATCAACACTTACATGTAATGCCGTAGGGCTATTGGAGTAGTCTACTGGTTGACATCCTAATGTATACTCGAATAACCACCCTCCTAGTAATAGCTGAAAAGAAAAAAAATATCGTCGCTTTTCAACAAAAACCTCGCAAGTACAGCTTAATAGAAGTTGCAGTTCCGAGATTTCCGTTGAAAAGCATCGATATTGGAGTAGAGTAGTCTACCGGTTGACATCCTAATATATACTCGAATAGCCACCCTCCTAGTAAAAGCTGAAAAAAAAGAAAGGTCCCATATAGTATTTTAGAAAAATCAAAGTGTCCAGATCTGTCTGTGGTCAAACGCAGTCCTTTAAGGGTCCATTCTGCGCATGATAAATTTCTACAGCTGATAACAAGCTTTTATTTGGGAGAACAATATGGATCTGGGTCAGACTGTGCAAATGCACAGGCTGATCCAAGTCCATGTTGTCCTCGAATGTCATAAGGGACCATTTTCTATGTACTAGTTCATTTAATTGACACTCATTTTCTCGAAATCACAAGGTGCATTAAATTGTATAGAGATATCCGAAGTTCGACTTATCCGAATTCTGTTCATTTTCGATTAAAGTGATATTTAACCGTGTTTGCTCTTCATCAAGTACGTTCATACTTGAAACATAGTAGAAAAATGAAAGAAATTGTTTGGTTCCTAGTTTGTTCTAATGGCTACATTTACTTCCAAAATCAATTACTTTGGTTCGTATTTTTGATCAGCAATGATGGGTACGGGACCATGTTTTAGTCATTGACTAGCCGTCAGTTTAATTTTTCCCAGTCTAACATTTTTTTTTTATTTTCGGACTGAATTATTTGGCGCATCACTTTATCCTTTTTTTTGGTTTAATCAGTACGCAGTGCGCCTAACACTGAAATCCTGTCGCTAAAAAAGTATACCTCTCGATAAATGACTTGGCAGAGCATCTCGTTCGATTAGCATGGGCTGCTCTGCCAGGTCATTTATCGTGAGGTATATGTATATCAAGCAGAAAATTGCAATAAAACAACATTTACTACAAAACAAAGTTTACTTTTCGTCTCATTTATCGAATAAAAGAACTACTCGTAATTTTAAAAAAATCAGATTATTCATTTTACTTTATGCAAGCGTGTGAAGCAAAATCGATAGCTCAGCGCGAAACGGTTGTAACTGCCTATATGTTTATAGGCAGTTACAACCGTTTCGCGCTGAGTCATCGAAATGTGCCTCGTGGCAGTACGCGCCACGTGTATGCACTTTAAAGGCGCTGAGTTAGTCCAGAATGCCCAAAGATACGAGTAGATGGTAATACACTTTAGCGGCTTCTATCGGTAGATATTGTGCTTTCAGCTTGACTTTAGCAGAAATCAGATTAACCGAAATCGAGACAACGAGAGTCAACTGTATTTCCAAAAGTTCCAACGTCTTTTTAGTTTTTAGACACTTTCAAGAGAATGAATTTTATCACGAAAAAGACAATGCCTAAATACAGCCATGAATAACGTTTTTGCCAAGAAATTACTTTCCTTTTCTGAAATATTTCAACTGCACATGGTTTCGTTAAGGACAGATCCTCCAGTTGTTACTGCGCAACTTACTGCGCATATCCTAAATAACGAAATAAAGCTGTTTCAGTAATTGGCCTTTTTCAGCAAATGTAATTTTTACATTTAGTTAATGTTTGGTTGATAAATGACAAGAACCTTTTCGGTTATTTCAATTTTCTCTGTTTGGTCAATTAAAGTGTAATAGTACTCGGATGGTACATTTCGCTTTTTGTTACGCGTTCAACATGTTGCGTTAGCCATAAGATACGGAGCAACAAAAGCAAAGTGTTGTCTTTATGAGCTAGTCCGCTTCAGATGGACACAAAAGATGACACATTTTATTATCTAAAGCTGGTAATAAGGAAGAAAACGGATAAAAGTAGTGAAACAATTTCGGACAGAGCTGCAAAAAGTAAACCAAATTTTACTTATAACTAAGAAAAACGCTTGGTTTGATATATTTTTCTTCCTTTGTTTTTGTAGGTATGACCAAGCACTATGTCTATACCAAAAAGGAAAAAATTCTTACCGCTGGAATATTTTTATCATCAGAAACGTTGCGAAAAAAAGAGTAATTTCAGCTATTTTGAAAGAATGTTTTACTAAAAATTTCAAAATCATCACTTGATTTTCCCATATTGATACTCATTTAGACAGAATAAAACATATTGAACACAATAAAGACTTATTCATGTAATCCTAGTCATTTCAAACACCTTTTTGTGGATATTTAAGTGATACCCTATTTTTGCAATTTTAGACAAGAGTAGTCTCCCTTGAAATCCAATAACTTTTTAATTCGCTTGGTGACCTATAGTTTTTAAGTCATTTTTTTACTTCTCATATATTTAGATATCAGTACAGAAAAAATGAAAAAATTCTTACCGTAGGAAATAAATGGAGGATCTGTCCTTAAGCTAAGAAAAGCAACTAACATTCAAGAAATCATATGTCTCATATTTCGAAAACCGCGAGGTAATTTGACGTCTACTGAAATTTTGAAAAAGTCTAATGAATTGAACAAAAGGAGATTAAATTGTGATATTGAAATTCAAATAACGAAATTTTGTTGTTAATGTAAAAATTCTCCTTTTCTACAATGATTATAAATTGTTCTCACCTTTATGACTATATAGAAATTGAAGGCTACCATGCCAAAATTGTACACTATAAGGACTGGTTGTATATCCATTGGTTTCCGGCTCGCCATCCATTTTGGACCCAAATATACGAACAATAAATATGCGGTGATCAATAATGCGGGAACCAACGGACTCTCTATCATTGGATAGTCCTTCATCCGCGGATCTGAAAATAGATTTAAAAAAATGAATAAAAACGATAATCATATACAGTCGACACTCGTTATGTCGACATCGGATAAGTCGAATTTTCGCTTAAGTCGAAATCTGGCCCCATTCTCATCTATTGACATATTTTTTTTTCAAAACAAAATACTATCGAACTGAATATAGCCATTGAAATATAGTAAGAAATGGATAGAAATTGCTCGACACGAGCAATTTCTTTCCTTTTCCTACCATATATCAATAATATTCGTACTTGATAAGTTTCAAAAACGGCCAAATATCAAATATCTCGAAGTCGAACAAAATCGGATGAGTCGAACTCCGGATATGTCGAGGTATTTTGACGGCCCCTCTGACTTCGACACAACGGGTGTTGACTGTACATATAATTATATAGAGCGGAGGCCCAGGTTGCACTCTTTGATAGACATTTTCATTGAGAGTTGAATAGATCTATGAAAGTTTTATCTATTCTCCTATTCTAAAGATTCGTAGTAGTGGATCGGGGTGTGTCGGTCTCTTTGCTCATTTACTCTTAGACATCTTTGTTAAGAAAATTTTGGAAATCACAGCAAGAAATGGCTTCTTTCAGTATTTCCCCCCCCCCCCACACACACACACACAAGACACATAAAAGATAAAACATCGATTATAAAAGATGAATATTTTATCATGCTTTTGTTACATACAACAATGACAATAAAGGCTTTTGATGTTTGAGAAATGGCCAATTATATAATATATTTTGCATAAAGTTCAATCGGCGGCTATGCAGGCAGGCATCAGATGACATTGTACTTCGATTTGTATGACGTTCATAAATCTGGTTTGAATAATTAAATAGATTTTTCTCTTTAGACTCCATAGAAACATGTTTAGTTTACATGTTTAGTGCACCAAGTTTATCTCTCCACTGAAAATTGAATAATCATAGCACAAACCATTGATATAGATTTAATTCTTTTCAAAACAAGACTTATATTTGACCTCTCCCAAAGAAAAAAAAGCAAAAATCTAGGTAAAAGAATACAATGCTTATAAGTCTTTTTATTTCTTTTCTTTCAATTTATTTAGTGCAATATTGTACACAAGTCCTATCCCTTAAAAATAACACCCGTTTTGTCGTGTACAGCAGTGAACTTGAACAGTCAAAATATTTGTCTTTTCGGAAAGAGTTGAATTTTTTCCCTCGATGGAAGAATCGAATCATCAATTAAGGTAGGCCTATTCCATGCATGATTAGATACCAAACACGTCATGCAACTTCGGGCGTTATCCATGGCAACGGAAATTGACGAGGATGTCACGGATCAAGCCCGGAAATTGATGGAGGTATTCTATCGACACGGATGACATCCAAAGTTGCACAAAATGTTTGGTGTCTAATGATGGCAAAATTATGTTAAGATTGAGATAAGGAAGACTGACTTAAAAATTATTTGCGAGCGACATAGATAAAGATTTTCCCAGACAATGGTAGAGTCTGATCGTGATCCAATACTACTATCAAACCTCTGTCACATGTATTTTAGAAACCACATCTGAACGCCATGAAACTTGATCAGATGGACCTTTTTCGGATCCCAGCCCGTATGGTTACAGTTCAGTACGGATTCTAACGAAGTCTATATACAAGGTGGGTAACCCACGTGACTTTTGGTTTCTTCAAACATTCAAGCGAAAGTTTTTTTTTTCGGTGAATGTGAACGCTTCCCACTTTCGTTTTGCACTTAAAAATATTTTGGCTCGAATATTTGAAGAAACCACTGGATTTGGAGCAGAATGAGTTAGAGCCGGGAATAGCCCTCTCAAAGGCGCGTTCCGTGCACTTTATCTCGTCAAAATCCGTAGCGTACAAGCTGAGAAATTAAACAAAACATACCTTGAAGCGGACGATTTTTTCAGTGTGAACGCTTCCCAAAAGTCACATGGGTTACCCACCGTGATATAGAATTGACTATAACAATGTAAATCATTTAATTTTTCATGTCTGAACCCATTCCTAGACGGTGATCTTATAAATTTTCCAGTTTGAAAGCTGCTGCAGACGACAAATGGATAGGATCTGTGTACAACATATCACAAAAATATTGAGAAAACATGCTGATTATTAGATTTTCTTCGGTAAGTCTTTGCTTCAAAATTTTCATAATCCCTTTTTACGAAGAGTCGTCAAAACAATGTCTTGTTTGTGAAAGGGTTAAATCAACTTTTTGAAAAGTAAAGAATGTACATATCAATTATTGAAGGTAAAATGTCGCTCATCTGATTCTGATAATAAAGCATGAATATAGAATAAATCTCAATAGAGGAATTCATATTGATATAATCCCTCCCCCAAACAAGACCTTGTTTTGATGATCCTTAGTAAATAGGCTTAGGAAAACATTGAGGCAAAAGAAGAAATTGCTGATAATCAGCAATTTCTTCTTTTGCCTCAATATATTTTGGGATAAATTGTACACAAATCCTCCTTTTTAACGTCCATTTTGTAATCAGCTTTTGAATATGGCAGTCCTAAATTTGTGCCGTTTGGGAAAGGATTAGTGAGTTTATATCTGGGACAGGTCAGTATGACTTTTGAGACAAAAATGGATTCAGACTCGCTCTCAATCTGATTAAAATGCGATGTTAATTTTGATGTTACATCTGACAGGCACCCGTTATGGGGGGTCATCTTCAACGATCGACCTATTCCTTTGACCAACCAAATAAACGTTTTCAATATTCTGAAAACGTTAAAGTCGAAAACAACCCAACGATGACATGTCAATTTTAGCACAAAACCACGTGTTTGCTCGTGCTTAGACCATACACAACAAGAGTTTTAATTAGTTGGATTAAAATAGATAATATCAGAATTCCCGGGGTCGTTGAAGATGACATTAGAATGGTGACTCATTGTCAGATGCTACCGTATATAATAAGATGAAAGAACAATATGACATGCGCGGACAACGATCCATATCAGAAATAATCTATGTCTAAAAATTGTTTTAATTATTTAGTCCAAAACTATCGGGAATAGAAGATCAGTACTAACGTTTTCATTTTTTTTTGAAAGCCAAAGAATGTTTTTATTAATTATTTAAGCAGAATAGCAGGGCAGCTGATTATCACCGCAATGCGTGAAAAATGAACAGTCTCAATGTATAATAAAGGAATTTCTTTTGGTATTTTGGTGAGATTTCGGAAAGGACCCGCACGACGTTAAAAGGCAACTTTGGTCTTGATTAGTCTGCCCATGCTTACTGTCTTTTCTCGCAAAGTTTTCTCAAAGATTCTTTATAGAGACATTCAAACCATGATGCGTTTGGGAAAGGATTAACGTTATCAAACATACCGGTGCTGTCTTGTATGTAGGTCTATCGTAAATGTCAAACCTTCCGTGAAGAAGCATCGTTTTATCATTATTGACGTCAAAAGCTTCTATCGGCAAAACATTGAGGAAAATGAAGAAAATTTGCAATTGTACAAAAAAGACAAAACTTGAAATTGCTAGTACTTTCTTTCCCTCAATGTTTCCAAAGGTTTTTTTTTTATCTAAGGCTCGTCAAACCCAGGTCTTATTTGGGAAAGGGTTAAACATGACTATTCGCTAATATTACATTGCATCACATGTATCTAAAGGGCGTATCCATCTTAATGAGTGAAGCTTATCTTTCAATGTCATTTAACCCCTTCCCACACCATTGATGGTATTTATTTAAATAGACTTTAATGTCACGTTAACCCTTACCCAAACAACAAAATTCCAGGTTGAATCCATTCCAAAGCTGCTAAAACGATAAAATGGATGTTGATATAGAAAAAATCGTCGTCAGTATAGCACAGAAAATATTGAGGCAAATTGAGAAAATGCTGGTTACCAGCATTTTCTTCTTTTGCTTCAATACTTTCCCAAGCGGTACTTCAAACTTCAATACTTTTCAAGTCGGTGCACAATAGCCTTGTAATTGTTGGCATTTCTCGACTAGTACAAATATAGACACATGGCATCCATCTAATCAGAGGCAGTAGCTACTCATCGAAGAACTATTTCAACACCACGGTACGGAAACTACAGAGACATAGCCACTGGCTACGCATAGAAAATCTTCTGTGGAACTTTTGGTAAAGTCTCTGTGGACACGATTTTAGTACAATTTTCTTTGATGTACCTCATTTGGAAAGCATGTTTAAACATTGAGACAGATAAAGAAATTGCTGATAACAATTTTCCTCCTTTTATCTCAATATTTAAGGTTCTACATCTTTCAATTTGGGCTAGTTTACGATTTTGTTGTTTGGGAATAAGTTTTGTGTAAATATTGTCTCAATATTGTATGTTCTCAGCATATTGCAACATCTTCTAATTTTGGCTAGCCTTACGATTATGTTGTTTGGGAAATGGATAAAATTGTGTGAATATTGCGAGTGACACAACTGTAACATTAGCAACTGGTTCTTATCCTGTCTTTGTATATGTATACTAGAGGAAAGAAGAAACACAACAACTATTTTTTACTCTCATAATGACAAGGCCTCGTTTAGAGTTACGTATCACAAATATTCATATTTACTGGTGGTGAACTCGGCCAAAGCGAGGGACGGGTTTTTTTTTTGCGATTTGTATTCCGTCGGTGTTGTTATAGAATATCGTAACTACGGCTTTATCGAAGCCGTAGTTACGAGATTTTATAACAACACAGACAGTTTGTCAATACAAAACGGTAAACCCGGTCTGTTGTTAGAACAAGTTCATTGTCATTAGAAAAAATATGCCATATAAACTCACATTTAAACGCAAAATATCTATACCTTGTTGTAGCGAAAATTGTTTTTGTTCACCACCAGTGATATTATTGCATAGAAAAGATTGGGTGAATATAAGATAATACTAGTTATTAGTAATTCTTTCTTTTTCTGCAATGTTTTCTAGACAAACTCACATACAGTGATGTCAACAGAAGCCTCTGTTTTGGAATGGATTAACGTAATATCGTTGATTTTAAAGGTAGATTATTCCTACTATACATCAGTGAAGTAGAAAAAAGGTAACATCTAATTAATTACTAACATTGTAATGTCGTACGATGTACATGATTACACATTCTTACTTTTACCTTATTTCACCTTAACCTTATACTGCAGTATGTAGTCTAAGCGTTAAACCTTTCCCAAACAAGACCTTGTTTTACGTCCTCAGGAGAATAGTATTGGAAAAATATTGTGGCAAAAAAAAAAAAAAAAAATGCTGATAATCAGCAATTTCTCTATTTGCCTCAATATTTTCCATGCTAAATTTTACACAAATTTTATCTCTATCAACTGCTTTATTTGACTGCAGCAGCTTTTAGATCTGACCATCCGAAAATTTTGTCGTTTGGGAAAGGGTTAAACCACAATGTGTCCGGTCGCGTTCAAAAAGGTCTTCGTAACTACAGCTTGAACCATTTAACAATTTCCTGAACAGTACCTAGTTTTCACGCCCCACTCCTTCAGTGGTGGATCCAGAGGGGTTTCGGGGGTTCAAACGAAAGCCCCCCTGAATTATGATTATTTCATTTTGATAAAGAAGTTCAGTAAAAATTGTGCAATATACCAATGTACTATGAAAACGAACCCCCTTATTGTAAGTTCGAACCCCCGTACACAAACCCTGGATCCGCCGCAGCCCCTTGTTCATGTATATATTGGCTGATAGGCAGCATTTGCTCGTCTTCCATTTTCCTTAACATAAATTCTTGACATAAATTCCCTATTCAATCAATAAATATCATTTATTCATTGAATATGTTGCGTCTACTCTTTTAAATCATCTGAAAAAATAAATAGCGGAAGGAAGGAAGGAAGGAAGGAAGGAAGGAAGGAACGAACGAACGAACGAACGAACGATAAATTAATAAATGAATGAATGAATAAATAAATAAATAAATGAATAAATAAATAAATAAATGAATAAATAGATAAATAAATAAATAAATAAATAAATAAATAAAAAAATAAATAAATGAATGAATGAATGAATGAACTAGGAAATGAATATTTTACAGTTTGAAAAACCATTGCTCATCTTATCTGCTGCTCTGGTCAAGAGCAAAATGTCATTTTATCCTTTCCTAGCAACCAAAAACTGTTTCAGCATACGGTTAAAATGACCTGGGTAGACGCTTAACCCTTTGCCAAACTACAAAATCTATGGCAGTCCAAATTGAAAGATCATGCAGACGACAATTTCAAGTGAGTGGAATTTTTAATTTTAAGGTCTTTTTGGATGGAAAACATTGTGGGAAATGAAGAAATTGCTTGTCACAAGCAATTTCTTCATTTTCCACAATGATTTCCATACTCAGTTTCTTGTGGGGAGTCAAAAAGAGTCACTGTGTGGTAATGGGTTAACCCGATCTCAATCAGGACCTGGTTCCCCAGCCCCCAGTTCTCAGTAGATATATCATGGAAAACATTGAGGGAGAATGGGAAATTGTTGATAATCAGCAATTTCTCCTTTTTCCTCAATATTTTCTGAGCTATTACTAACATATTTTCTGCTTTTCATGCTTAAGAAAATTCACAGAAGTCAACTTTACATTTTTCGAAACAGCTTCTGATAGATATTATCTTGGGAAAACATTGAAGCAAAAGAAGAAAATGCTGACATTCAGCATTCCCCAACCCCTTATTCTCAATGTTTTTGTGTACTACATTGTATTCAAATCATTTTTCATCAACATCCAATTTTTTTTTGTTAATGCTGCTTTCAGATGGGAAAAGTCTTTTTTTAGTTTGGGAAAGGGTTAAAAAGTCAACTACTTCAAACAACAACAATTGACAACAACGACGACGATCATAGAGGAAAGCGAAAATATTCAACGAAAAGTTTTTTTATTGTAAGAAAATCATTTCAGGTAATTTAATATTAAAATGTTTGCGCTTCTTCGCAAAATGATAAAATTACTAGATCTAGGTCAAAACGCGGTTTCAATTAATATAGGGTAAATAAGAATAACGTTTCAAACGTAACAATTATATAGACCTACTAACGGACTTTAAAAATGCACCACTTTAGTTCACCATTAACAAATACACAGCGTATTTCATTGAATGTTAAGTTTGTGTCTTCCTAAAATTTGCTGAAAATTTCAGTAAAGTCCTCCTTTCAAGGCAAAACATATAGCCATTTTGAAAGGAAGTTGGTATGGGGAATTGGATTTTTTTCTATAACGGGTATGATCACACATGTAGTTTGTTCCAAATGTCCGGATTTCAATTTCTCATTTTCCAGCAACGATTTTTATATATACAAAACTTTGACATGTTTTTGATATTCAAATTAGGTATTGCATTGGAAAGAGTTTATACGTCAAGTGCACATATTAATCATTGCATTATTTGACTAATATTTTTCACTTCGCAAGAATTGGTGCCCCTTTTACTAGGTTAATGTGCTAATTAAAGCCATTAAAAGAAACCATAACCTTGATTTTTTAAAAGTCAAGAAAACACAAGAGGGAATGCTGGTTAACATCATCATTTTCTCCAAATACTTGTATATCATTAACCCTTTGACAAACAATGAAATCATAGGGTGGCTCAATTTGAAAGATGCTGCAGACGAAAACATGTGTGTGAATGCACACAGGATTTGTGTACGCAAAATTGCACAGAAAATTTTGAGGCAAATTGAGAAAATGCTGGGACCAAATTCGTCATAAAGTTTAAGACGTTTTTTTGACTTACCGATGAGTTGTAACCGACAAGTTTTGGATAAGAAACGCGTATCGCCAGTCTACCAAGACATAGAATATGCGATTGTTGTTTTAAGCGAATTTTAAGACATTGGTCAAGAAGTCAAAAATTGGTCTTAAGGTAGTCCACCCCTTATGAGATTTGCGAGTCGTCGGATGTATTCGGGCGAAGTCGAAAACCTTCGGCGGTGGAACTCTTCGCCGCCGACTGTTAACGACCGCACCCGAATAGGTTCGGAGACTCAACGTCGACGCTCGAAAAATCCGATGTTTTGTGAATCACAAAATGGCCACATTACGGGTATTCTACCTTAATTGTTTTGACGAAACAGGCACCTGGATCGCAGCATTTTCTTCTTTTGTCTCCATATTTCCCGAGACTTTTTTATTTGGGACGTCCAAACTACGCATTGTATGGGACCGTTGTTTACGTGATAAACCTGTTGCGACCATAGCTTTGGCAGGCAGTATAGACTAAGATCAGCCTGCATAGATAGCCTATGTAGTCTGATCTTAGCCTACTCTGCCTGCTTTCTACTAAATCATTGTGCAAAAAAGACAACCCGATTGAAATGATCCTTTTTCAGCAGGATAAGGTATACTAGTAACCCTCTCCCAAACAAGAACTTGTTCTGACGTCCCTAATCAAAAAGGATTGCTAAAACATTGAGGCAAAAGAAGGAAGTGCTAATAATCAGCACTTTCTCCTTTTACCTCAATATTTTCTGTGCTATATAATACACAAATTCGACATAGATCTATCAACATCAGAATTGTCATATGTAACAGCTTTCGAATTGGACCATCTTAAAATTTTGTTGTTTGGGAAAGGCACAATTGCACGTCAATTGATCATCCGATGGTTAAATTGATGTCCTCCTTCGAATGGTGACCCAGCAAATACCAAAATAATTAACGTCGAAAAAGACAACTAGCCTACTATAGGTTACGATAAATGACCTGACAGAGTATCCCTATCGATTAGCGAGAAGTGTTCTGCCATGTCATTTATCGTGCGCTATATGAATGACGAACTTGCGAAAACAAAATTGAGCCAGGATCTGGAAAATCGTCCCTTAAGGCTTTTGAGCCCAACATAGATCCAGACCAGTCTGTGCATACGCACAGTCTGATCAGGATCCATATTGTTCTCCAATAGCTTCTTCGTGACCTGTAGTAACTTAAAGAGTGCAGTATGGATTTACATTGGACTGCATTTGATAACAGGCTGATCTTGAAACTCAATTCTTCAAAATGCTTTAAGGGACGTTTTTCCAGATCCGGGCTCAAATATTTTGTCGAAATCGACTACAATGTATCGTCAGCTACTCAGTATCTATGAAAATATTATTGAAGTTTTTTAAAAGCACGTCTCTAGCACAAGAAAATGAGATTGCAGACGATAATGATGATGATGATGAGGAGGAGGACGATAATGCATGTATTGAAACAAACGGAGACAATGCTGAAGAATGATTATCATGACGCTTCCAATTAGGGATTTCATAACCAACAGGTCTTATTTGGGAAAGGATTAACCCTTTTCAAAACAAGACCTGGTTGTGACGTTCCTCATCGAAAGGGATTGGAAAAGCATTGGGACAAAAGTAGAAATTGCTGAAAACAAGCATTTTTTCCTTTTGTCTAAATATTTTCTAGGCCATTTTATACAAAAACCCTACCGGTGTCAGCACCCATTTTGTCGTATGCCATAGCTTTTGACTTGAACCACCCAAAGTTTTGTCGTTTGGGAAAGGGTTAAATGAAAAACCGTTGAACAGTATCCTTCAGACTTTCCGGCTATATTTAGTTATCCTTTCCTAAAACAAGATTTTGTTTTAACGTCCCCAATAGAAGAGGAGTGGGAAAACATTGAGACAAAAGAAGAAAATGCTGATGGTCAGCATTTTCATCTTTTGTCTCAATATTTTCTGTGCCGTATCATACACAAAGCCATCATTATCGTTATCCTTTTTTCGTCTGCAACAGCTTTTAAATTGGCCCGCCCTAAAGTGTTGTCATTTAGGAAAGGGTTAAAGAGATGCAAGTACATGGCAATGACTGTGACCCTTTGTTTCCTACTTAAATACTTTAACCCTTCCCAACAAGACTTGGTTTTTTGGTCCTAATAAAGAAAGTTTATAGAAACATTAAGGGAGAAGAAAAAAATGCTGATGATCAGCATTTTTTCAATTTCTCTCAATATCTTTTGGCTAAACCATGCAAAATATCTTATTTGGGTAATGTTTATTATGTCATATGCCACTCATTTGAATTTGAAACACCCTGTTTTTTTTATTTGGAAAATGGTAAATCTTTCTTCAAAATTTAAAGTGATTGGCAAAATTAAAGTCTTGTGCCGAAAGAACACCTTAATATTAACCAAATATCAAAGTTTCTACAATTTTCCAACATTAGAAGTGTTTTTATTTCCTCTTTTAAGGTTTACGAACTGAGAATGAAAACACCACTTTCTAGCCATACGAAATGCATCAAATTACACACACTTGTAAATACACTTCACATAAGTTGATTCACCATGCCCGATTTCAAGATTATGCTTCAAGAAGAAAATAATTTACAAATATTATTGTACTCTATATTCATATGCAAGGGAGGTAATTTTGAACATTTTTGTCAAATATTTCCATAAGTATGCATTAATTCAAAATTCTAAACCATACAAAATGCTTATGTTTGTATTTGGAATGGAAATGTAACACAGTTTAGGAATTACTGGCACTTTTAAAATTTCGCCTCTGGCTCTGCATTTCATTCTCAGTTCGTAAACCTTAAATTGGATATTTTGGTCTTTTCCGATCTTTGCCGAAGAAAATACGCTAAACTTCCGACTTGAAATTATGACGTCATACTGGCCACTAAATGACGATATGGCGGGAAAAACGGGCAGTCATGGGTCATTTCCCGGAAAGTCTGAAATTTCTGAAAAAGTCAAATGTCCGACTTTTCTGTCATAATGCGACTTCCCCAATCGATACCCAAAACACGGAATTCGTCCTCAGTAAATGTTAGAAAAAAATGTTAAAACAGTCAAAGAATAGGTCGTAAGTGAATTAAGGAATGTGCCAAAGAACGGTTTAAGTTTGTCTGTATTACTCTTACGGTCGAGAATTGGATAAAAACTGAGACTTCGCTATATGACAGAAAAGTCGAACACATTATCTTTGTCAGACACCTCATGCTCTAGATTGGGGGCGGAGTCAAGCCATTGATGACGTCAATCCGTGGCAATTTTACGGAAATTGCCGATCTTTTTTTTCTCGAAAATCAGTTTTTCAACGATGTAAAGAAAAGCAAATAAAACTTACCGATAAAAACAACCGAGTTTGGCGGATCTTTTATAAAACACGTTAATTTAATGATTTTCTTCCAATATACGGTGCAATAAACTGCCAGGCTTGGTAGCCTTTAAGATTTCAGGTTATTTAACGACAGGAATACACGGTTAGGAGGCCAAGACGTGGCGATATGACCAAAATAGCGTTGAACTACATTAATTAAATCAACCATTTCGGAATGGTCTGAGAAATTGTCGATTGGGAAAAAGTTACTTGATACCATACCATTCAAGTTGATACTTCAATGAAATAGACTCCTATGTAACCCCCGATGAAGATGATCTTGAAAGATAACTTTTGGAATTTGGTCCTTTTAACCCTTTCCCAAACAAAGCTGGCTTTGACGTCCCCAAAAGCAGCTTTGAAAAGCATACATATATTGTAAAATTTCACGAACATGATGATAATTTACATTTTCTTCTCAATACTTTTATGTTATACATGTATAACGTTTTCTTTTTAAAATTCAATTTACTTTGATCGTCTAGAATACTTTTTTAAGAATGGATGATTTGCAGTCTGGGAAGGGGTAGACCCCTATAATTATAAATGCTCGAATGGGTCATAAATTATAATCATGATTCTGTAATCTTCAACTAGGTTCCATCCTTTAATGACAAGATGGCGAGCAATCATGCTTGTAACTAACGATGGCAACGAGTGTCTTATATTTACTCATATAAATGTAAAGAGACAAATACACCAAAACTAAATTTAAAGAGACAACAAATTCTCATTTCGTTTTTAGGTCGGGAAATCCCTTCATGTGTTTTACTACCTATACTTGGCCGAGCCTATGGAAATCGAAATTTCCGCGAATTCTATTTTTCAAGTATGGTTTGATGCCAAGATTGATTATCCTAATGCGTTTTTAAAATGCTTTTGTTTTTTTTTTTTTTGAAGAAATTAAAATGGAAGAAAAAAATGCCTTTAAAATTGAGATTGAGATTGAAATTCCATTTACACGTGGACTGTAGTTAACCACAATTAATCAATCTTAAAGGAGAAATTTATTCCTCGTAAACGGCCTTATATTTTGTCTGGTATTTTTCAGAATTTTCATAAAAAGGCGTGTTCTTTGAGATAAAGATAAAACCAAGAGAACATATCTATGTGACGCCTCTTTAACAATGCTGGAAAGGGCAATCAGAAGCCCATTTTCGTTATATTTTCGAATTTATTGAAAGGAGTGGATCTGGCATTTTTGTAATGTGGCCATTTTGAGATTCATGAAAGATCAGATTTTTACGAGAGGCGTCGTTACGTATACGAAGCTATTCGGGCACGGTCGTTAACATTTGGCGGTGGAAATTTCATCCGCCGAATGTTTACGATCGCACCAGAATGATTCAGACGTCGAATGATTCTCATTAGGGGTGGAATACGATAAAATTTTTGATAAGCAATTGTTGACACTTTGATAAACGTCTCAAAAATCACGACGGAGAATCTCTGGACTCAACATATTTGATAATTTTTAATAATTATGTGAATTTTTGACTGAACTGAACAAAGTTTGAAGCAGAGAAGGTGGAAAAGGTGATAGGGATTTGCTTAATACAAGCTGTTCATCTTTAAAAATAGCGTATAAAAAGTTATTGACGACCGACCAAAACTTTGGTTGGTCGTCAATAACTTTTCATCAGCTGTTTCAAGATCTATTGCATCCAGCAAATCCCTGGTGTAAATCTGCCTTCCCTCCATACAATTATTTTCAAATCGGCCAAGAATTAACAAAATCAATGAAAGTTTTCTGTAGTTGTTATGTCACGCGATTCCCCACCGTAAGGAAGAGAATCCGGAAACATTTCCTTTTCCAACCAGGATAGATCTACAAACACAAATGACGTTTGAACTGAAGTTCAACTCCTTACCAAAACGGCGAAATTTCGGGAAATTTTAATTTGAAGGCGATATTGAAAATGACAATTTCAAGTTGATGAAATATTAATGATAACTGTCTCGACAAAATTAAAACAGAAATGAAAAGCAACATCATTCTACCTAGGACGCATTGAATGGTTTTAAAGAAATGCGGAAGAATCCCATCGGGTTCTAGTATTTGATATATGTCAGAATGAAATCAGGCAAAACATTGCTGACAAAGGAGAAATATGTACTATACATGTACTTAAAAAAATGTTAAAAAACGAAATTAAGTACGACAATACAACGTATAGTCATCAAATTTCACCTAACCCAAGGCAGAAGTAGTATTAACCCATTTCTAGACAGCAAAATTTCAGACTGGTCCAAATTCAAAGATGTTGAAATCGACAATTTCAAGTGAATGAAATTTAATATTTGGGACCTTTTAGGTAAAAATGAATTTCGGGCAATGAAGAAATTTCCTGCAACAAGCAATTTCTTCGTTTTCCAAAATGTTTTCCAAAACCTCTTATCTTTTTGGGAGTCTATAAATGTCAATGTATGGGAAAGAGTTAATTGTAAGACATAAAAAAACTATCACGGCTGGTTGGCCTATAAGTTGCGTTGACCTTGTTTCAGTTAATACAATCCTTCTACAAAAAGGATCTGAAATTGACACAAAATGTTTATGGAAAAGAAGTAAATACCGATAAGCAACATTTTCTCATTCTGTCTAAATACAACACTATGGCAAGCTACAAAGAACACAATATCCTACCCTTTTTACCTGCATTATTTCGATGTAAAAGCCTTCAAATTGAAACAGTCCACATGTTCTCAATTTGGAAAAAGGTTTAGACTTTATAAAATGAAATATATTTTCTAAATTACAAATACCTGATAATTGAAGTTCATCTTATTTTGAGTTATAGCTTCGTTCTTTTTCCATTTATAAAGATAAAAAGTTATATACTAGGACAAAAAAGATACGCAACCCCATTTTTTCATAATATTTTCGACAAAATATGTTTTTAATGGCTATTGAGTGTTAGCTCTCAATGGGACCACAACCGATCGAGCACGAAGCGGACGTGCAAGAGATAATTATGACGTCAAGTCATGATCGTATCATCAGGTTAACCCCACCTATGGGATAGGTTTAAGACTGTAACGGAGACCGCTTAATAAATAAATCGCATTGACTTCACAATATTCTAACGTCGGACCAAACTGAACAAAACAGATTGTGTTTTTCGACCTACATACACTTTTTTGTCAAATTGTGTTGGCGCCCGGTGTGAACTGGGTGTTTTCTTATTAATGGAATTTACTACAAACACGATTTTGTGGACTTTATAAGAGGAAATGTTATTGCTTTCAATGTTTTACATTTTGTTCAAATCTGATTTGATGTTTTTGCGTAAGAAGGAATTGAAAAGGAAGTTACGTTTCTTTTTTGCTCTAGTATAATTGAATCTAACAAGAGGATATGGGTATTTAAAAAATATGTTTTTGTCTTCTGTAATAATTATCAATGACAAGTACAATGCATTGTTGATTGGAAAATGGTTAGACTACAAGTAAACATTAGCATGCAAGGGTTCAGACATTTTTACCAGAGGGTGCCATTGTTTTCCAGTGGGGCCCGACTTTATTGAAGCATGAAAAATCCTCAATACTCATTTTGATAAGCTCTTTTCACCATTTCGAAGTGATGGAACCTCAAACCCACTCCGTCTGGATCCGCGCACCCAGTAGCCCGAGCCCAAGGGCGGATCCAGGAATTTTTCCAGGGGGGGTTCCAAGCCCAATATTTTTTCCAGGGGGGGGGGGGGGGGGGGTGTCCACGCCCAAATTATGGCTTAAAATGTTAAAAAAAAAATATGTAACGTTACAGTAACTTTATATAGTCAAAATTTAATTTTCGGCCAATGCCAGGGGGAGGGGGGGGGGAGGTCCGGACCCCACCCTCCGACCCCATTCTAGATCCGCCCATGCGAGCCTCTTCACAAACGGCGAAATTTTATGTTGGTCCAATTTGTCAGTTATTGCAGACGTCAAAATGGATGCTGATAAATATAGTTTTTGTGTACAACAGAGCACAGAAAATATTGAGACAAAAGACGAAAATGCTGTTTATCTTTTTAGCATTTTCTTCTTTTTTCTCAATGTTTTTCCAAATCTGTTTTTCTACCTATGACGTCAAAATCAGGTCTTGTTTGGATACGGATTTAGCTCCTCCAAATGTGAAAGCAATTGCAAGCGACGAACTGGATTTTGATAAACATAGGATGTTGGTACAATTATGTCAAAGGAAATATTGAGACAAACGAATAAAATGCTGGTTATCAGCATTTTCTTCTTTTGTCTCAAAATTTCTAAAGCTAATTCATCAGCGTCGTCAAAATGATATCTTGTTTTGAAAAAAAAAAGTTTAAAAAGAAAACTTAATGGCAATGAAAAGATCAAGCATTACCCAAATAAGACTATAATTATGCATGATTTGACGTCCTATAGAAACACAGTAAGCAAATACTGATAACCAGCATCTTCTTCTTTTCTATCAATGTTTTTGTGCTAGAGTATCCAAACTAGGCCAATTATTCTAACAACTATAACCATCTTGTCGTCTACAAAGCCTCCAAATTAAAACCATATAAATCTAAATGTTTGCTGTTTTGGAAAGGGTTAATATGAATATATAAAAGGTACATGTATCAGATCGCCAGATGTTACCGGTTAGACGCTTTTCTTATTTGGTAATAATCAATATAGTTAATCCAAAACAACAGCTTTTCCGTTGAAAACCATTGGTCGAAATTTCTAATTAATTGGTTGGAATTGAGAAAACATTGAGAGAACAGTAGAAAAAGCTGCAAATGCTTTATAAAAATCTTCTCAACGTATTATAATTAAAAGATATTCTTCTTTTTTATAACATTTATTGACGTCTTCCCAACTTTTGACTTTAGAATTGTCAAATATTTTGTCGTTTGGCAAAGACCTAAGATACCTTAACCACGTCCTTCAATTATTCGGCCGTGTGTTTTTGCAAGTACAGAATTTCATTTAAGCTTATGCGTTTTCTAAAGATTCGCTTAAAAGCAGAAAAAAATAACAAAAGCACGTCATGCAAACGTTACGTTAAAAACGTTCTTACCTAGATTTTGACAGATAGAATTATAGCTATCCACTATCCACGTATGTATATCCATTTTTACACTATTTAACGTCGACATCACGTTAACTACTGAATCATCTAATGAGTATAATGTACACTATGTCATATATAGAATGGGATGACGAGGGTCGTTTAAAAAGTCAACACGACCCAGGGGGTAATTCAGGATACACGATGTCGATAAAGTATTCGTGCTTTTATGAATTTTAAGATATCGGCAATAACCAGGATCACTGTATCACAGAAAAATGTTGAAGCAAACTGAGAAAATGCTGATCACCATCACTTTTTACACTATATAACGCCGACACCAAGTTAACTACTGCACGATCTGATGAGTATAACGTATAAAGTATGGGATGACGAGGGTCGTTTAAAAAGTAAACACGACCTATGTGGCAAATTCAGAATAAACTGATGCGAGGGATGTAGAGAAAGAATTCACGTTTTTGTGAATGGTAAAATATCGGCATTAATCACGTTTATTGTAGCAAGCGAATATTAATGCTAAAGGACAAACTGCTGGTCACCTGCAATATCTTCTTCGGTCTCATTGTTTTCCAAGAACTCCGAGGGTCGTTTATTAAGAAAACGTGGTCGAGAATTATTCGACATCGAATCATGAGTCATGAAGAAAGGTTGCTGTATATTCCAAAACATGTAAATTGGGAGAAACATATATATTTCCCACTGAATAAAAGCGATTAATGTCACATTTTGCGTGCCATCAACGGTGGCCGTGAGAGTACTGTAGCTGTCTCCAGAAAGTACTATGTCGATTTATTACAGGGTGGTGGGTTAGAGTCACATATTTCTATAAATCGAAATTCCCATTAATTTAGAATTGCTGATGATTCACAGGTTGTTGTCCTATTAAAGGTGTTATCTATTACGTACCAAATGGGTCAAAAGTCTATTTAGAGCGTGCACGCATAAAATGTACGCGTCGACGCGTCAATTGTATGCGTCGACGCGTATATTTAACGCGTCGACGCATAAAATCTACGCGAGTTGTTGAAAATTTATGCGTCGACGCGTAAATTTTCAATTGCTCGCTTAAATTTACGCGTCGACGCGTATTTTATCTATTAACCAATCAGATCCTTCGTTTCATCCATCAATTTTATGGTATAAAGCGAAAGGTTTCTAACCGTCTTTCCAATTGGCCAGCCTCGGTTTTTCATTTTTTACTCCTGCTCGCGTAAAATTTACGCGTCGACACATATTTTTCAACTGCTTGCGTAAATTTTATGCGTCGACGCGCATATTACCGCGTCGACGCATAAAATTTACGCGAGCAGTTGAAAATATATGCGTCGACGTGTATAGTTTATGCGTGCATGCTCTATATAGACTTTTGACCCATTTAGTACGTCATAGTTATCAGTACAGCTAAACGAAGTCCATTGAGAAAGTGTTCAAGCTCCTATGAATGCTAAAAATAGATTATTTATTACAGATGTCACATGGCGCAGATTTAGCTTTTATTATCATAAATAACACGTCTTGACTTTTTTAAAATAACAATTCTGTATTATTTTCTTGCGTACCTGTTATATCTGTGTACAATGATACAAGTATTTTGAAGAATGTTCCGCTATTAGCGAAGTATGAACATATTTTGAATAAAGGTCAGTGCCAGGTAAAATGAAATCTGTAATACATTAAATATATACAACTCAAACAATTTTGGGACAAAAGATTTAAATACTGGTTCCTAAGCCATTGTAAGTTGACGTATTGTTTAGGAAAGGGTTGAGCATGTAATTTACTTTACAATTTGAACTTTACTTTTTTATTTCGTGATAATAAGTATATAGTAAATACCTATCTATAAGGAACAAAATTATTTCCCCTACCATGTACACGGTGTATAATCAAGTGACTTAGAATTTCCGATAATCTTCAATAACTTTGTCAATACTTGACCAATTTGAATTCGGTTTAAAGCAGAGAAGGTGGAAACATGTCAGGAATAACCTGGGCGTGGTGAATTTTTGAAAAAAAGCAACTGATAAAAAGTTATTGAAGATCAACCAAAATTTTGGTTGATCTTCAATAACTGTTTTATCAGTTGATTTTTCAAAAATCCACCACATCAATCTAATGCGTACAGCGTGTGCCCAAATTCTCTGATTCAAACCAAATTCAAATCGGTCCATTATTTACACAATTATTGAAGATTTTCTGAAAATATTGTATCACGTGATCATCCACCGTGATGTAGGTACTACAACACACTGACTCCTGAATCATTCAACTCTTTTTTAAACGGCAAAACTTTAAAGGGGGAATAACACTTAACATCTTACAAATTTTCAGAGAACTTCGTGCAAAAAATAAATATATATTATGAAAATATGGCCTTTAAATTGCATCTATGCCAAATCTTAGCTTTCTATCTTGTGTATTGGCTAGGATGTTGACGGATTTAAAACCCCATATGTTTTATTATTATAATTTTTATCCCCCCGACAAAAAATCATGGGGTTTTAAATCCGTCGACATCTAAGCCAATACACAAGGTAGAAAGCTAAGATTTGGCATATATGCAATTTAAAGACCATATTTTAATAATATATATTTATTTTTTTGTCAGAAGTTCTCAGAAAATTTGCAAGATATTAAGTGTTATTCCCCCTTTAAGGTAGCGACTTTAAATACGAGGGACGGTCGGAAAGTAGTTGGACTTTTCGTGCTGATGTCTCTCCATTTGCAACTGTATAAACAAATTATATATTGGTGAAATCTACATCCACTTGCCAATAATGTGGTCAGTTTATTTTCAAAGAAAGTTGAATATATGCAATATTCTGTTCACTTATATGTGATAGGGGTTTTATGTACCATAGGCTATTTGTTAGAGGAACAACAAGGGTAACTAAAACAAAAGAACAGTCTAGTCATTGTATCGCGAAGAATTTAAGTTTTTGAACTACATTATCACTGAAGATTGAATAATGGTTCATAATTCCGAACTTGGGATAAAAACTCAGTCACAGCAGTCATAGAAAAGAGCTGGTTCCCCACCTCTGAATAGATTAAGCTTTTACATTCGGCTGGTAGTCATGTTTGTTGCTTTTGTGGATTCACGAGGTCTGATAGTTAGTCATTTCATGTCAAATGGTAAAAACTGTCATTGCTAAGTACAATTCTGAAGTAATTCAGAAAAAATAAAGAATAAATGCTGAAGTAAACGCGTCCCAGATTAGCAAAGAAAAATGTTTTCTACTTTACGATTACGCACGCTCCCATACCACCGCATCTACAGTGGAGATTATCAAATATTACCCATGAAAAAAGTTGTTTAACTCTTCTTATAGCCTAGGCCCTACCCCACACGACTTTTATTTGTGTCTAGAACTGATGAAAATGCTTGCTGAGAAGAAATTTGAGACCAGGGCGCCTTTGATATCGGTGGTTACACAGTACCTAATACAGTGGGTCTACGTCATGGTTAATAGTGGCAATAGTAAAGCTCCTACGAAGATGGCAAAAATGCATAGACATAGATGGATAATTTCTTGAAACAGTGTAGAAAGAATTTTGTTAAAAAATCAAATGGTTTTAGAGAACTAGTCAAAAGTCCAACTACTTTCCGACCGTCCCTCGTATGCTGGGAGTACGTAATACCGTTGATGTAAGGTAAAAAACTGTGAAAGCTTTTCTTTACCCATAATGGCTGTATAAGTCACTATGAGTCAAAAATGCTCATTTGAT
This sequence comes from Fragum sueziense, assembly GCA_963680895.1. NCBI lineage: Eukaryota > Metazoa > Mollusca > Bivalvia > Cardiida > Cardiidae > Fragum > Fragum sueziense. The sequence goes on from OY804593.1 coordinate 20,825,109, forward strand.
ATCTCTTTGACATTAAAAAATGATTTTCAATGCAAAAAAAAAAAAAAAAAAAAAAGAGTCTTTCTTTTCTTTCACAGGGTTCTTTACTCACGAGGCGAATACCTTCATAATAGTAAATAAAAACACCGAATTACCGGCGATTTGGTTTTAGATAGATTTTTTTCAGTCCAAATAAGGCAATCACGTGACATCATTTCACGTGAAAAAGGGTAAAAGTCATGTAGCAGCCGATAGGTGTCACTGTTGTCAATTCAGTATTTCGATATCATTTTAGGGGATTTTATCGTTGGAGATCAAGAGAAAAGCTTATATATGGAATTCTTTGAATAGACATATCTTTTCCTTCATCAATAAAGTATTTTTGTAGACAAAATGGGCATTGCTCAGTGGTCCGTATCAAAACAAATAGCTGTGGGCTGAAGAGAGCGTTTTCATGGGCGCACATGTTGGTTATTCGGATATTTCGGCAATCACCGGTATTTCGTATACGCCGGTATTAGGTATACACACCTACAGTTGCAGGCCACGAAACAGATGTTGATAGAGACTGAATTTGTGTACAATAAAGCATGGAAACTACTGAGGCAAAAGGAGAAAATGTTAATTGTCAGCATTTTGTTCTTTCGCCAAAATTTTTTCTCAAACATTTTCTTATAGGGACACCAAAACTATGTCTTTTTTTGGGGAAAAGGCTTATTAGTATGTTGTATACAGTAGGCCTATCATAACAACAGATATAGGGGTTTGAAACTATCCTGAATTTGTGAAAAAATCCAAACTATATGTACTCATTTGAATCGTCTCGATGAGACGATTCAAATGAGTAACCAAAAACATAGGGTTCGAAGAAAATAGAAAGATATTTTGCATTTTGAAAAGCCATCACCCCCTCTTTTCTGTAGCTCTGCAGTATGATATGATGACGGTCGTTAATTAACCCTTTCCCAAACAAGACTTGGTTTTGACGTCTCCTAGTAGTAAGGCTTGGGAAAACATTGAGGCAAAAGAAGGAAGTGCTGGTTACAAGCACTTTCTCCTTTTGCCTCTGGCCAGTATTTTCTGGGTTTTAACATTTTTTTCCTAATTGGCATATTTTTTATCGTCTGCAACTTCTTTTAAATAAGAATACCCTCAAATCTTGCCATTTGGGAAAAGGTTAAGTAAACGTGGTTGATTGGGACAAATTATCTACTTCGAAAAAAAGAAGAAAAGCTTTAGACTCTGATGACGATAACGGAACTTAATACAACGATTATTCAGACAAAAAGTATATTATGCTACTTCTTCGTGTTTTCTTCTTTTGTCTTAATATTGGCCTACGATTCATAGTATATGGATGTTAGAGATGCGCATTGTTTTCAAAAGGTTAAACGATTCACTGAATAGACTGGAAAATCAGGATGAAGCAGCTATGAACTAGATATTATATTATTAACCCTTTCCCAAACAAGACCTGGTTTTGACGTGCCTTATAGAAACGGCTTAGGAAAACATTGAGACAAAAGAAGAAACTGCTGATAACCAGCAGGTTCTCCTTTTGTCTCAATATTTTCCTTGCTATATTGTACACAAATTCTATCTTAAACATGGTCCATTTGTCGTCGGCAGCATCTTTTGAAATGGAAATTTTGATAATAAGACGTTTGGTAATGGGTTAAACCATTACAATTGCACCACTTAAAGTGAAGTTAAAACTGCATTCTGTCGGTGTTACTGCAAAACCTCGTGACTCAAGATGGAGTTACGAGATTTTGCAATGACAAAGACGATTTGCTATTCTGTTGCGATAGCTGTGCCGGTGAAGCAGTCTTATGAATATCAATAAATGTCACTGGTGGTGAACTCGGCCAAAGCGAGGGACGTTGAAGCCGTAGTCGCGAGATTATATAACAACACCAACAGTTTATCAAAACATATCAGTTAATCAAGTCTATTTTAAGCACAAAATTCATTGCCATTTGGCTTTATGGAATAACCAGGTTTGTTTTAGTGTGATGGGTCACATATCTGATTCATAAGAAGAAATAGCAAAATGAATATACATGTATAGTAAGACAGGAAAACAATTAAGATCCAAACAATTACTTGTACCTTAGAGTAAAAAGCACAGGACCTGGCCAGTCTTTGCAGTCTGCCTAGGTTTGATACAATATCTACCAATAGATGTCGCCACCTGTCGATCCAAAAATAAAAAAAAAAATAGACTGGAAATATTGTAGACTGGCTGCTTAGTCAATGAGGTTTGATACTTTCGCGATTTTCAGAAGGCTCTTTCAACGGTCACATTTTTTAATGTTAAATGCTCATTATCTGACGCTATTCGAATGCATGCACACGATTTATGAAAAAGATTCCGCCGATGTTCGCTTTTTACCCACCTGACCCGGTTTCTTGGGAAAAAAAAAAAAAAAAAAAAAAAAAGAACCGTATATACTCATGAGTTTATTCTCAACTTCAATTGAATTCCAGTCAACGTCGATTGGTATTCAATTGAAGTAAACGTGGGTTTCGTGTAATTAGAGCACGGTGCTCAGATTTGAGTCTGAGAACGTACTTAAGTTTTTTTTTCTAGAAACCGGGGCCAGGTCTCGGAAAATTCCGACTCGCACTTGAAATTGTTAGCATGACATTTTACATAAACACTGCAAGACCTGGGAAAAAGGCAATTGTACCATTCTTTCACGAGCAAGTTTAGTTGGTTGTTTTCAGCTTCAAACGGATTCGTTTATATTTTCATATAATTAGAACTTGGAAAAAGAAGAGATGTTTGGGGTTGATAAATTTCTTCACATACCGGGGTACGGAATCCTGTTTCCGCCATCCACTTTTCTAAGAAAATTGAGTTTGTGAAATGTAGAAATGTTGAAGTTTTGTTTGTGACAATTGTCAGAAGTTAGTGTGACTAACTTCAACTTTTCGACTTTTCACAAACTCAATTTTGATAGAAAAGTTGAAATTAGTGCGACTAACTTCCACTTTTCTTACAAAATTGAGTTTGTGAAAAGTCGAAAAGTTGACGTTAGTCACACTAACTTCTGACAATTGTCACTAACTTCTGACAATTGTCACAAACAAAACTTCAACTTTTCGACTTTTCACAAACTCAATGTTGGTAGAAAAGTGGAAGTTAGTCGCACTAATTTCCACTTTTCTACCAAAATTGAGTTTGTGAAAAGTCGAAAAGTTGAAGTTAGTCACACTAACTTCTGACAATTGTCACTAACTTCTGACTATTGTCACAAACAAAACTTCAACATTTCTACATTTCACAAACTCAATTTTCCCCGAAAAGTCGAAATCAGTGTGACTAACTTCAACTTTTCGTATTTCCTAGGTAACATTCTTGTGAAAAGTCGAAAAGTTGAAACTATTGAGACTAATTTCGGGGTAGGAAAAAAATCCGGAAAGAATCTTTCTTCTGCCGCGTGAACCGGTGTATGGTATAAAAATGACCCTATAAAAATTACCTTATCACCGGTCGATCACGACCCTCTAAAGTTTCGCCCCAAACAATGGCTTTGGAAGACGACTTACGCGGGTATTTCATGCAGGGCTATACATACAGAGAAATACAGACACTTCTGAAATTGGAGAAGTATGTTACAATCAGGTTTGACATTTTCATGCCCACCATCTTTGGTTATTTTTTGTTCCCAATTCGGGATTAGCCTTTCCTCTCATGGTTTCGATAGCCTTGTGATTTTTAATTGGACGTCCGAAAGGACGTACAATTCTTATAACCACTTTTGGACAGGCGAAATGGGTTTTCATTACCAAAAAACCCTTTCTCAGACTCAATTGCCAGTTGACCAAAATTCAAAATAGATTTTGCGACCATACAGGAAAACTGTCGTATCTTTTCCTACTTTCTATGTGTTCTCTAACAAATACTATAAGATTCATTGGCCGATTCAATTCATGCCACGTCTTAACCAACTTTACGATCTTTTTTCAATTTAATCATTTTCTTGTAGTTTTTTTACTTTCGTAATATTTATTGTGTAAAGGGTAAGATCTTTAGAAAGCGATACATGCATACACTATGGTTAAAATGTAAACAGACACCCTATATCATCAGCAGCAGCGATAGCTCAAACGGGAAAGGATTAACCTCGCAATCTTTTTTCAGTTTGAAATTTGGAACGCCGTTGGTTCAAAACCAGTTCGGATTATTTCTTCTGTAAAACGTTTGTTTTTCTTGATGTGTTTACTGAAAACACACATTTTAGAATGATTATATTCTGTTTTAATTCGGGAGAAAGGGCGGAGCCAAATAAACGGTTCATTACATTTAGCTTGAGGAGAAACATCCTTGCCGCTAAGCGGTAAATCGTCGGTATTATTGCAAAACATTATAACTACAGTGTGTATCAGGCTGTAGTTACGAGGTTTTATTACAACACATTTTACAATTAAACATTCTTTCAATTTCGAAATGTGTTCATGCTCGTCCCGCACGTTTTTCTCTTATCTCAACCAAAATATCGAGCAGTAAACTCGTCGAATAACCTCTTTGCTTAGACACACCCTTTCAGGTGAAAAAAATTGGATTATACCCAATTTAATGCACGTATTGTGTATGATAGGTTCCTTTTCTTTGATCATTGTTGTTTAAGTCTTTGACATATTTAAAGGAACGGGGTTTCCACGAGACGTACTTTGGAACCAGTGTTTTGAAAATGATTATCGGGGAGTGAGTTCATTTCGCAACTCGGGTTCGACTCGATGACAAATCGGGTTTCCATCTGAACAGCCTCAGATGAGACACTAGTGAAATCCACCTATTCAGAAAAATAGTTGCTCTTACGAGTTTTTTTTTCTCCAGCATCTGTATCACTGATATTCGACAGTATCATGACCTATTTACATACTGATCGATGATCATAACAACAATGATTATTACTAGTATAAGACTAAGTGACAGCGATCTGTATTTATTTCGTTTAAGAGACCCGTTTACGTGTATTGAGCTAAGAAGATGAAGCAATGGGTCTGCAACAGATGGTACCTGGATGATCGTATGAATATGTTTACAGATAGGGACATTGCTATTCTCAAATTTTCGTTGATAATGATATGAAGATTTAAATTGCTTATTGTACTCCACTGCCATTTTCCCGACGGCACGTTCCCAATTTCTTCTTTTTATGCACATCTGTAGATGTAAGGATGCTACGGTAGTACTTGTATGAGGAATCCATGGTTAGGTGCTCCAATTCATCTGGTATTTTGTTTCAGGAAAAGTATGTATTGAATTTGTTTTGTAACCACAACCAGGGAAAACTGCTACCGTGTTTTTTTTTCTTTTTTTACTCTAAACTGGAATGAAAATCAAAGTGCTTGGAGCACTATATTTAGACGCCTCTCATTGATTGAGCGGACTTGTATGTAAATGATCGGCGTTTCATTACTTTATTTCGTTGAATTTGTGTTAAGATCGATTCTAAATCACTGCGGTCGTTTTTTCGCCAACGATGGTGGAGATAGAAGTCGAACAAGAGTGCCATGGTCACAATATACGCCACCACTTATAAAACTTGAGACAAAAAAATGACATTGACAAGGATTTATAAATATTCACACAAAAACCTGTAAAAAGTTGTGTTCACAAAAAGGTTTTTATAAATATCCAGTCAAAAACCTGGAAGGAATTGCGTTCACGAGACTGAAATATCATTAAGCCCTAGAGACTAAGATTGAAGGGGGCATAACTCAGGCAAAAATCAATGAACCATAAAATCCTTACTTCATGCACATCTACCAATTAAGGTAATAACATCCACCAAGTTTCATAAGGATCCAGTCAGAATCTTAGAAGAAGTTGTGTTGACAAGGCTGCAATTTCAATCAGCCCCAGAGACTAAGTTTTAAGGGGGCATAACTCTAGAAAAAATCAATGAACCATAAAATCCTTCCTTCATGCACATCTACCAATTGATGTGATTGACCAAGTGTCATTAATATCCAGCCATAAACGTAGGAGGACTTGCGTTGACAAGGCTGCAATTTCAATAAGCCCCACAGACTAAGTTTTAAGGGGGCATAACTCAGGCAAAAATCAATGAACCATAAAATTCTTCCTTCATGCACATCTACCAATTGAGGTGATAACATTGACCAAGTTTCATTAAGATCTAGCCAGAAACTTAGGAGGAGTTGTGTTGACAAGGCTGCAATTTCAATAAGCCCCACAGACTAAGTTTTAAGGGGGCATAACTCAGGCAAAAATCAACGAACCATAAAATCCTTCCTTCATGCTCATCTACCAATTGAGGTGATAACATTGACCAAGTTTCATTAAGATCCAGCCAGAAACTTAGGAGGAGTTGCGTTGACAAGGCTGCAATTTCAATAAGCCCCAGAGACTAAGTTTTTAAGGGGCATAACTCTGGCAAAAATCAACGAACCATAAAATCCTTCCTTCATGCACATCTACCAATTGAGGTGATAACATTGACCAAGTTTCAAGAAGATCCAGCCAGAAACTTAGGAGGAGTTGCGTTGACAAGAAAAGTGGACGGACGGACGGACGGACGGACGGACAGACGGAGAAGATGACGCCAATATACGTCCGCCTCCGGCGGCGTATAAAAAAAGATGATTAAAAAGAACAAAACAATGTCTGAGTAGAATTCGAACCCAGGGCCTTCCGGATATAACATGTGTAAAGAGTACAAGGTGAGTGCTCTGCTAAGTGAGCTATCGCGGCTTTCATTTATGTAGCGCGTTGGCTTACATTTTGAATAAATTGCTTTGTAGCGTACTTTATAAAATCAATGAAAAGTATAACTGACGACAATACTCAAAGTAAACCGAAACAAGAAGACAAAAGTGCTAATCGCATGGCCTTAATTGAATTTGGTAATCAAATTAATAGTGATTATTCATAGCGACAAATCAGTTGTCTTGAAACGGCAATCAAATCAATTTGAAGCCTGAGAAGGGTTTTCTGGTATTAAAGCCGATTTCGTATGTCCGAAACCGATCTTATAGAATTAAACACAGAAGAATGAATAAAATATCTTTCGTTCATGTACAATCCCGCTCAATCAATCAGAGACGTCCAATTACAGTGCTCTCAGCACTTTGATTATAAGTCAAGTGATTACAATCTTAGTACCATTCCCTGTGCATTTAAATACTCTTGCTACAAACAAACTCTTTGGTCAAAGAAATTTGGAGACAACTGATTTTTACACTGAAAAATCTTTTTTGCAAAACAAAACAGAAACTAGACTCTGGAATATCAAGGTCAGGGTAAAAATCATTCAACCTTATCCAAGCCTTTTTCAGTCCTAGAAAAGTTTTCAAGACACTTGATTTTGCCCACGGTTGAGCGAGTCCCTATCCAAAAAATTGCAACAGCCTCGATAGCGCAGTGGTGAGAGCACTGCGCTTGAAACCTGGAGGATCCAGGTTCGAGTCCCGCTCGGGAGACCTGTGTCCTTGGGCAAGACACTTAATTGTCAACGCCTCAGTCTACCCAGCTGTAAATGGGTAGCAGTGAATTAAAAACTCATTGCCTCTCTTCTCTCTGCAAAAAAAATTGGTAAAACTATATATAATGGGAAAGTCACTGTAAATTTATATGTGTGATCGAGTTACATTGTGAGAAAGAGAACATTGATGGATGAAAGAGATCACAGTTGACGAGAAGCATATAAATAGCAAAGGAAGTGGCTAGGGATACGGGCCCGTATCTAGCCCATGGGGGCTGGAGATACGGGCCCGTATCCCTAGCAAATCCCCCTTGTTTTTGCTAGAGATACGGGCCCGTATCTCTAGCGAAACCATGGGGTTTTTGCTACGGATACGGGTCAAACGACTTCCGGTCTAACATAACCTATCGTGTCATTTATGGAAAATCGATATTGATCCTTTCCCAAACAGCGAAATTCAGACTGTTCATTTTGAAAGGTTCCAGGAGATAAATAAAGTATTATTTATGTCTTGACTAGACAATACGGGCGATATTGCAGGGGAAATGTCGAGGGAATGGAGAAATTGCTGAAATTGTTTCTTCTTGTTTGATAAAGGGTTAAAATAGAAACCTGTAAGTTTTATATCATTGGTTTATTCCTGGAACGTCGAGTCGCACCTTTTATAAAATGGGTGAAAAAGGGTTACCCACAGGGGGACACTTTTGAGAGGTCACATTTATGAGGAATATTATTGAATGAAAATAGGAGAAAACTTAATTATCTTGCATTGTAACATATTTTTTATTCGTGGTGTATGTTGTGAAATACATACATGGGCATAATAACTAGGCCTATTTATTTACGTTTTAACTCATTACCAGACAGCCAAATTTTAGACGAGTACAATTCTATCTTTCTGGACAGAAAACGTCGTGAAAAATTAAAAAATTGCTTGTCACAAGCAGTGCCTTCAATCTTCATATTGTTTTCCGAACCCTTTATGTCATTTGAAGTCAAAAAGCGTCAGTTTGACAACCTTTGGGGTATTGATATCTTTTATTTTTTCAAACAGCTTATCATTTTGGCTTATGACAACAAGGTATTTTTATGCCCCCTTTCAAAGAAAATGGGGGTTTATTGTTTTGCAAGTGTCGGTCGGTTGGTCGGAAGGTCGGTCCGTAGGTCGGTCGGTCTGTCCGTAGACCAAACCTTGTCCGGAGCATAACTCGAAAAGTATTGAAGGTAGAATCATGAAACTTTGCAGGTGGATAGATCTCATTATGGAGAGGTGCAGTGCACAAGAACCGTAACTCTACCGATCAAATTTTTGAGTTATTCCCCTTTGTTGATTTTCAAATTTGATTATTGTCCGAAGCATAACTCAAAAAGTATGTAAGGTAGAATCATGAAACTTTACAGGTGGATAGATCTCATTATGGAGAGGTGCAGTGCACAAGAACCGTAACTCTGCCGATCAAATTTTCTGAGTTATTGCCCTTTGTTGATTTTATAACTTGATTCTTGTCCGCAGCACAACTCAAAAAATATGTAAGGTAGAATCATGAAACTTTACAGGTGAATAGAAATCATTATGGAGAGGTGCAGTGGACAAGAACCGTAACTCTGCCAATCAAATTCTTGGAGTTATTGCCCTTTGTTGATTTTTACTCTTACTTCATAACCTTCCTTTTACACATACAGCCTTAATATCTCACACATAGATACCTCCTATCAACATCGTTCACATTTAACCATGACCTTGGACCTTGTGACCTTGACCTTGGAGTTTGACCTACTTTAAAAAAAATTAAACCTGGCATATATCTCATGACCTTTTACAAATACAGCCTTGAGATTTCACACATGGACATATCATACCAAGACCTTTCACAATTGACCATGACCTTGGACTTTGTGACCTTGACCTTGGAGTTTGACCTATTTTTAAAAAACTTTAACCTGGCCGATTTATCATGTTCTTTTACACATACAGCCTTGATATTTGACACATGGAAACCTCCAACCAAGACCTATCACATACAACTATGACCTTGGACCATGTGGCCTTGACCTTGGAGTTTAACCTACTTTTAAAAAATTAAACTGGGCCTATATCTTATGTGCTATTACACATACAGCCTTGGTATTTCACACATGGACACATCTTACCAAGACCTTTCTCATTTGACCATGACCTTGGACCTTGTGACCTTGACCTTTTACTTTGACCTACTTTAAAAAAAATTTAACCTAGCCGATATATCAATTCCTTTTACACATACAGCCTTGATATTTGACACATGGACACCTACGACCAAGACCTTTTACATTTGACCATGACCTTGGACCTTGTGACCTTGACCTTGGTGTTTGACCTACTTTAATAATACATTAACCTGGCCTATATTTCATGTCATTTTACATATACAGCCTAAATATTTCACACATGGTCACTTTCAACCAAGATATTTCACTTTTGACCATGACCTTGGACCTTGACCTTGGAGTTTGACCTACTTTTAAGAAATTTAAACTAGGCATATATCTCATGTCCTGTTACCTATACAGTCTCAATATATTACACATGGACACCTCCTACTAAGACCCTTCACATTTGACCATGACCTTGGCCTGTGTGACCTTGACCTTTGATTTTTACATACTTTTAGAAATCTTTAACCTAGCCTTTATCTTATGTCCTATTACACCTACAGCCTTGATATTTCACACATAGACACCTCCTACCAAGACCTTTCACATTTGACCATGACCTTGAATATTGTAACCTTGACCTTGGAGTTTGACCTACTTTTAAAAAGACTGAAACCAGGCATATACCGGTATATCATGTCCTTTTACACCTACAGCCTTGATATTTCACAGATGGACACCTCCAACCAAGACCTTTCACATTTGACCATGACCTTGACCTTGGCATTTGGCCTACTTTTAAAAACTTTAATCTGGCCTATGTTTCATTTTACTTTTACATATACAGCTTTGATATTTCACACATAGACACCTACAAAGACCTTTCATATTTGACCATGGCCTTGGACTTTGTTAACTTGACCTTGGACTTTGACCTACATCAAATGTAGGCCCTTGAGGGGGCATATATGTTTTACAAACATCTCTTGTCTAGCATTTGACAGACTAGAGAGAATTTCAATCAGTGCCCAAATCATTATTTTTGGTAAAAGATTAATTTGTTAAATGTATTGTTTTTATTTTTTCAGGGAAGGAGAGTCCTGTAACCACATTGCAGCTGTATTTTACGCCCTAGTCGATGTAACGGTGAAGAAGAAAGAAGGCCTTGATGCAGTTACCTCGAAAGAATGCCTATGGAATAAGCCCAGAGCCAGAAAATTAAGCCTTAAAAAGACAAGCCAGTTGGTATTTAAAAAGCAAAAGTTTGACTGTCAGGAGCAAGATCCACCCAAATCAAAACGTTCACTACTCTCTGACCCCCTGTGACTCGCTTGGATATGGAATGCTTTAAGCAAAAACTCAGACAATGTAATCCACATGCAGCTTTGCTGCTTGGCTTCCAAGATACCGCTGCAGAGAAAATTAATTCTCTAAGTAAAGGTGAAAAAAATTTGACATTACATAGTGTTCCGTTCATGTACCATGATAGGGTTGATGTGTATACTGAAAAATGTAAAGAACAATTCAATAACTATTTCAACAGCCTGTCTTGTTCTCAGCAACAGAGCGACCTTATTGAACTAAAGACAAGAGGACAACATAAAAACAAAAATTGGGAAGTGGCCAGAAATGGAAGGATCTGTTCCTCAACATTTGGAGTAGTTTGTAAAAAAAGGGAAGATACTAGGGCAGACTACATTGTGAAGGCAGTTCTGTACCCTAGTAGTTTGGATGTGCCGTCTGTTAAATGGGGAAGAACGCACGAGCCAGCTGCTAGAAGATTTTATATCAATTATATGAGAAACATGCATCCCAAATTGTCTGTGACAGAATGTGGCTTGACAGTGAATCCGAAATACCCTCATTTAGGTGCTAGTCCTGACGGTTTTGTCATGTGTGACCATTGTCCAGTATCTGATGGGTTATTAGAAATAAAGTGCCCATATAAGTACAGAAATGAAACACCAGTAGATGCTGCAAGGAATTCAGATTTTTGTTGTGATGTAGTAGATGGAAATTTGAGATTGAAAGAAACCCATATTTATCACTATCAAATTCAAGGACAGATGGCAATTACAGGAAAATCATGGTGCGATTTGTATACTTGGACACTGAAGGGTTCATCGGTACAAAGGATTTTCTTCAACGAACATTTCTGGGAGAAGGCCCTCCAAAAAATCAACAATTTCTATTTATCTCATGTGATTCCAGAACTATTCACAAGTAGAATTGAACGGGGTATAGCTCCAATGTAGATATTAATCTGTATGTCACCAGTATGTGGCTGTTTGACCAACCTATGTGATGTTCTGATTTGATTTGATATTATCCCAACAACAGACTACAAATTTTAGACTGAATTAAAAATAAATGGCAGAAGACAATTTCAAGTGAATAGAATATCACATAATTATGTTGCCTAGAAAACATGGTGGGGAATGATGAAATTGCATGTTACAAGGAATTTCTTCATCTTCCACAATGTTTTCCAAAAATGTCACAAGCAATATTGTCATTTTCCACAATGTTTTCCAAAGCATTCTTTTGAGCATAAGAGGAGTAAAAAAGAGTCTATGTGTGGGAATGGGTGGTTTTCCCAAATGAAAAAATTATAGGGTTGTCCAATTTGAAAGCTGCTAAAGACGACAAAATGAGTGTTTATGATAATTAAAGTAAAATTTCAATTTCGTGCACATAATAACACAGAGAATATTGAGACAAAAGGAGAAAATGCTGATTATTAGCATTTTCTTCTTTTGTCTTGATGTTTTCCTATTCTCATTGGGACATCAAAAACAGGTCTTGTTTGGGAATGGGTTAAGACCTGAGCCGCATTCTTTAGAGCGAGATTTCTTCAGATATCTTGAGATTTCTTAAGATGTTTTAGGATAAAGCGCTCTTTTGATCAAGATTTTTAAGATGATCACTGCGAGCCGCCATTGCTCTATACTTCTTTCGGAACCCCTCGGTGAATTCTGTAGAATCTATATGGGAGAGAATTGACCGAGTTGTTCCGAATGCTCCATGATTCATAAACCGCGGAGTTCCGAATGCTACATACTCCATACAAATGACGCCATGATGACGTCATGTATTGTGTATGAAGTATGGAACATTCGGAACACCTCGCTTATAATCTCGGTCTCAAAGACGCTGTATCAAAAACATCTTAAGAAATCTTAAAAAATCTCTCTAAAGAACGCACCTCTGGTTTTGACAATTTTAGTGGATAAAGTGTAGGAAAACAAGTGAGAAAAAAATAATATACTGATTATGATCATCAGCAAATTTCTTCCTTTCTTCATTATTTTCTGTCCTTGACCGTGACGTCCGACAGGCATCAGTGATAGTGACAACTAATTTAGCGCAGCCACATATATAACTAGATTTGATTGGTTTCGTTGAAATTGTGGATTTCGGACTTTCCAGCAGCATTTTCTTCTTTTGCCTCAAGCTTTTACATGGCTTTTCTGTGAATGACATCAAAGCAGTTTTCATCGAGATGGAGGCTTTGAATAACATGCAGTATCACGTTTTGAGGCACTAGTTGCTCAATTTGAATAACAGTAGAAGATATTGAGAGAAAAGAAGAAATTGTTTGTAATACACAATTCTTTCTTTTGTCACAATTTCTTCCATATGTACTTAATTTTGACTTCCTATTCAAAGAGGCGCAACCATAGAGAAGTTGGTATCACTGTGGCCTCTTACTTAAGATGTCGCGGGTTCAATCCTCGGTGACAATTATCCTTTTGGACAAAATAGTCTCCCACGAATGGGTTTGATATTGTAAACTTAGTGGCCAAGCAGCTAGAGGCTAGTAAGGATGTTCTGGCATTACTGGTTTGAGAAACAACATAATCCATGGTTAGGTGCTCCAGCTGCCACAGTATGATCATAGCAGTCGAAAAAGGTGGAAAACACCAACAAACTATTAATCCAATTGGAAGGCTTTTAATCCATTACCAGACGACACAATTTTGGGATGTTTAAACTTGAAAAGATTACACAGGCGACAATTTTAAGTGAATAAAATGTTACATATTTTGTGTAAAAAACATTGTGGGCAATGAAGAAATTGATTGTCACAAGCAATTTCTTTATTTTCCACATCGTTTTCACAAGCCTAGTGAAATTTTTATTAGTCTATAAATGTTGGTGTGGCAGGGCAGGGCTTATCAGAATTGGATAACCCATGAAATAATTCTTTGAAATAAATCAATGGGCCTTTTCAAGATTTAGCAGTGCTAGGCTTACAAGAAATCATGAGATAATTCTTTTACTTTAGCCAGTGGAGCGATTCAGTCCCTCTTGGGCCTCTTGTTTGTATGCAAATTGGTTTTGTCGCAGAGGACAACATTCAAATAACTATGAAGGAAATTTCTGTGCAATATAGAACAGAAAATATTGAGTCAAAAGGAGAAAATGTTGATTATCAGCACTTTTTTCTTTTGCTTCAATGTTTTCCCAAATATTTTCTTGTAGGGATGTCAGAACCCGCTCTTGTTTGGAAAAGGGTTAAAGCGAAGAAGCCTTCATCTCAAGTCAAATGTGGAAGGCCAAGATGGTGGAAATATTGGGATCGAACCTAGGACCTCGCAAGTGAGAGTTTGAAGCGCTATAAACTGCGCCGTGGCTGCGGATTATGCCAGGTGCTTTCTGATTGTAGTTTCTTTCAATTCAAGAAAAAACAGGTGATAAAAGGGTTATTGACAACGAAACAAAATTTTGTTTGGTCATCAATAATATATTTAACAGCTGATTTTTTAAGATCTACCAGTCCCATTTCAATCCTGATGAGTACAATGTATCAGTCCTTTACTTATAGCAAAAATTAAGACTAGTCAAAATGCACAGGTGTTGCAGACAATCAAATTTAACGGCATTTAAATTTCCTGACTTTCATGGTAGAAAACAAAACAGAAAATGATGAAATTGCTTGTCACAAGCAATTTCTCCTTTTTCCACATTTTTCCCAAAGCCTTTATATTGAGGGGTGCCAAAAGGTGTAATGGGTTGAAAATTTCTTGGAGCTTTTCTGTGTCACATGATTGCCAGCTCACCCAGTATTTTAAGTGGCTCAAAAGCCATCAATTCTGATGAAAAGTGTAATGTAGTATAGAGTACACAGGTTTTGGGAAGTAGCAGTAAAGGAAGAGACTGAGCTGTGTTTCAAGCGAAGAAGCTTCTATATCAAATCGCACATGGAATGCCAAAATGGTGGAAATATTGGGATCGAACCTAGGGCCTCACGAGTGAGAGTCTGAAGCGTTATAAAATGCGCCTTGGCCGCGGACTACATCCTTATTAAAAACAAGAGGCCCAAGAGGGCCTGAATCGCTCCACTGGCTAAAGTGGAAGAATTATCCAAAGATTTCTTGTAAGCCTTACACAGCCAAATCTTGAAATTTGTGAATGAATTTTAAAGAGAGACTCAATGAACATTCTTGCAAAGTCTGGTTCAAATTGGCCTAATGGTTGATTTTTTAAAGAATTTTCTTATGATTTCTCATAAGTCTGATAAGCCCCTTTCTCCCTGCCACGACCACATTTTTTGACCAACGGAAAAAATTGTGAACAAATTTTAAAAAGAATGACTCAAGGCACATTCCTGCAAAGTTTGGTTCAATTGGGCACACAGGTTGATTTTTAAAAGAATTTTCTTATGATTTCTTTAAGTCCGATAACCCCTTCCTTCCTGCCACGCCCACTTTTTTTGACAAATGTAAAAATTTGTGAATCAATTTTGAAAAGAAAGACTCAAAGAACATTCCTGCAAAGCCTGGTTCAAATTGACCATATGTTTGATTTTTAAAGAATTTTCTTATGATTTCTTTAAGTCTGATAAGCCCCTTTCTCCCTGCCACAGCAACATTTTTTGACAAATGTAAAAATTTGTGAACAAATTTTGAAAAGAATGACTCAAGGCACATTCCTGACAGGTTTGGTTCCAATTGGCCCAATGGTTGATTTTTAAAGAATTTTCTTATGATTTCTCTAAGTCTGATAAGCCCCTTTCTCCATGCCACGGTCACATTTTTTGACAAATGTAAAAATTTGTGAACAAATTTTGAAAAGAATGACTCAAGGCACATTCCTGCCAGGTTTGGTTAAAATTGGCCCAATGGTTGATTTTTAAAGAATTTTCTTATGATTTCTCTAAGTCTGATAAGCCCCGCCCTGTCACGCCCACATTTTTTGATGAATCAAAGATTTGCGAACATGTTTTGAAAAAGGTCACTCAAGGAACATTCCTGTCAAGTTTGGTCAAAATTGGCCCACTGGTATAAGAGGAGAAGATGTTTAAAGACAAAGTAAACGGACGGACGCACGACGGACACAACGCCATGACAATAGCTCGCTGGCCTTCGGCCAGTGGAGCTAAAAACTTGAAAACATTGATGCAAAAGAAGAACATGCTGGTAATCAGCTTTTTCTTCCTTTGTCTCAATGTCTAAACTTTTCTGAGCTATACTGTACACAAATCCTTTACATTTCAAGTTTCAAAATCTGTTTAATCCTCTCCAGCTTTCAAATTAGATTACCTAAAATGTGGCTGTTCCGGCAATTAACTGATAATAACTAACTAAGAAACAGCTACTTTTTTTTCAATAATATAATTGTCTGACTAGAAATATTTACAACTGTAACTCAATTAAATACATGTATAAAAAGCTTGGGAAAACAAGACAAAACAGGAAAAAAATGCTGATTATCTGTGCTATACTGTACACAAACTCTATCTTTATCAACAAAAATTACATAGACTTAATTCTTTTCCAAAGGAGACCTGGTTTTGACGTCCCAAATTGAAGAGACCTGGGAAAACGTTGAGGCAAAAGAAGCAAATTCTGATAACCAGCATATTCTCCTTTTGCTCCAATATTTTCAATGCTATTGAATTCTGTTCACAAATTTTACCTTTAAAACATCTCTTTTCACCTTAAAATTTTGTTGTTTGGGGAAAAGGCCAGGGACAATAAAACTGATCAAATTCCCAAATGACAACTTTCAAATTCGAAGATGTTGATGAGCGAGACAAAATTTATGCATGTCAGGATATTTGTTCGTCATTTAAAATCGAAAGTCCAACTATTTTCCCCCAAACAAGATCTAGTTTTGACATCCCTGATATTAAAAGGGTTGGGAAAACATTGAGGCAAAAGATGAAACTGCTAATGATCAGCATTTTCTCCTTTTGCCTCAATAGTTTCTGTGCTATATTCTTAAAGAAATGAATTTACTAAAGCAACATCCATATTGTCGCCTTCAGCAGCCTTTTAATTGCCATTGATAAAAAGGAGTATCAGCCTCACTCAAGTTCACTACAGTTTCATATAACTCACTCAACACATTGCCAGACAACAAAACTTTGGACTGGACCAAATATTCAAAGATGTTGCAGATGGAAATTTGAGGCCAATGAAATTTTACATTTTTTGGTCTTTTGCATAAGAAAACATTGTGAGAAATGAAGAAATTGCTTCTGACAAGCAATTTCTTCATGTTACACAATGTTTTCTTTCTTTTGTATGGCGTCAAAATGTGTCAGTGTCTGGTAATGGGTTAATTCTCCTACAGCTTAAAAAAGTACCCCACAGCGGCACAGCCTGATATCCTCAAACTGGTTCGACACAAAATAAGGGTTTTTTTTTAAAGATTTTATGTCAAAAACTGATATATACATGTATAATGGAATATTCTATAAGAATAAATTTTATAACTGGTTATAAAAAAATTTAGGGTATAAAGAAATTACTCAAAATGAGCAATTTCTTCTTCTTCCAATATATTTTATTCACAATAATTTGCATAAACAATGTGTTTCAGGAATAACTTTACCTTAGATAGTTTGCCCCTACAGCTTCAAAATATTTTGAAGAGAACCCTGATAGGAAAAGTAAATGTTTGTAGTTGTTTGGGAAAGGGCCAAGGGAATATAAGACAAGAGGGCCAAGATGGCCCTATATCGCTCACCTAAGAGATCATCAAAATGATAATACTTGTCTCATCTCACAAACACAACTTCTTGCCAACGTTCATTAAAGGAAACAATTTAAAAAATGCTGGTAGTAGAGAGTTATACTACCATGGGAAGTGCAAAATTTACATAAAGGATCTCTGATGAACAGAATTGGAGAAGATTGTATCATTATGAGACAAATCTACATACAAATTTTCAAAAGCCTTACGCCAAACAGTTTAGGAGAAAAAGATTGTACAAGATTTCCTTATTTGTCTCTATATGAAATTCTATACCCACAACATAGGGTCAATTTTCCTTGTATCACAATAATTTGACATATTTTTGGTACAGGGCCTTGAGATGATTCTACACACAAAATTTCAAAGCTCTAGGCCAAACGGTTCAGGAGAAGAAGATTTACAAGATATCAATCTTTGTTTCTATATGAAATATGATACCCACAACATAGGGCCAATTTTCCTTGTATCACAATAATTTGAAGTATTTTGGTAGAGGGCCTTGAGATGATTCTACACGCAAAATTTCAAAGCTCTAGGCCAAACGGTTCAGGAGAAGAAGATTGTACAAGATTTCCTTCTTTGTCTCTATATGAAATTTGATACCCACAACATAGGGTCAATTTTCCTTATATCACAAGAATTTGAAGCATTTTGGTAGAGGGCCTTGAGATGGTTTTACACACAAAATTTCAAAGCTCTATAAGCCAAACCATTCAGGAGAAAAAGATTTGTACAAGTTTCCTTCTTTGTCTCTATATGAAATTCGATACCCACAACATAGGGCCAATTTTCCTGGTATCACAATAATTTGAAATATTTTGGTGGAGGGCCTTGAGATTATTACACACACAAAATTTCAAAGTTCTAGGCAAAACAGTTCAGGAGAAGAAGATTGTACAAGATTTCCTTCTTTATTTCTATATGAAATTTGATACCCACAACAAAGGGCCATTTTCCTTGTATCACAATAATTTGAAGTATTTTGGTAGAGGGCCTTGAGATGATTCTACACACAAAATTTCAAAGCTTTAGGCCAAACGGTTCAGGAGGAGAAGGTTGTACAAGATTTCAATCTTTGTTTCTATATGAAATATGATACCCACAACATAGGGCCAATTTTCCTTGTATCACAATAATTTGAAGTATTTTGGTAAAGGGTCTTGAGACGATGCTACATACAAAATTTCAAGACTCTATGCTTTATAGTTTTGGAGGAGAAGATTTTATAGTAATTGTGGACAGACAGACGGACGGACGGACAACGAACGATGTGCGATCACAATCGCTCACCCTCAGCACTTCGTGCTAAGGTGAGCTCAAAATGCATTTATAAGCATTTTCTTCTCTTCTTTTAGTACTTTCCTTTTAGCAATCTGTTTTGAAGACTTCAACTTAGTTTCTACAGAATGAACAAAAGCTTTTAATTGATTCCATAACAAATAATGTGCAAAATGAGGCAATGATATTGGTATTCCGTAACTACCAGTAAGCAGCAATTCTACCTCTCGGGCTATAATATAAACATTTTGGGGGAATCATGTGACACAGCAATTGCAAAAAATCCTTAGTAACTTTGTTAACCTATCATATGACTGGGTTTAAATGAATACATTTTTTCTTAAAATCATCTGATAAAAAAGTTATTGATGACCAACCAAAATTTTGATCGGTCAGCAATAACTTTTTTATTACCTGTTTTAAACATACAGATTGAAGATTTTCGGTAATTGCTGTCACATTGATTACCCACTTTGATAAATATTACATTTAACCCTTTCCCAAACAAGACCTGGTTTTGACGTCCCAAAATATGAAAGTGCTTGAGAAAACATTAAGAAAAAAGAAGAAATTGCTGATAACCAGCAGTTTCTCCTTTTGTCTCAATATTTTCTGTGTCATATTTTACAAAAATTCTATCTTATATTATCTACATGCATTTGGCACAAAACCAAACATCAATATTTTCAAGGGTTTTGTCTGCACATGTATAATGAACCCAAACATCGCATTTCTCACAATTAACGGACTGTTCATCCTCTAAAACAAGGGCTTCAACAACATCCAAACTGCAAGTGCCGCATAAATACAACAGTTGTTTGGGTACAGACTGTCTCTGTTGTTTCCGAGGTTGACTGTTGGACTTAACATTGTCTAATGGCATCAATGCTCTGTACACATCTGATTTGGTTGTTTTTCTTGTCTTCTTGGGGGTTTCTAGTGGGGGCTGATTCTCGTCACTCAAGAGAGCAGGCACAACATGTCTAAACCAAAACCATTACAGACTCTCTACAACATTAGTCCAGAAGTCTTTATCAAAAGGTACACGGACGGTCAGGTTTCCATGGCAAGTATAAATAAAAAGGTCAAAGAAAGGTCGCTTTAAAATTGCTATCCTCGGCACTTAGATTTCAGCAGCCTCTGATATTCTGTTTGTAGCTGTGTCAGCTGTTTTCGCAGTATATCATATCTTTCATCAGGCTCAGTATTCACCCCTGAAAAAAAAATAAGGTTTATAAACATTTAGATAAGAAAATATTATTAGGTATGTCAAAACAAGGTTTTGTTTGGGAAAGCGTTAAATGCTAGTGTATGCAAATAATTGTGTATGAAACATTATTGGAAAAGAAGAAATTGCTCATTTTGAGCAATTTCTTCTTTGCTGTAGTATTTTTAGGTGGTCATCCGTCGTCAAAATTTACCTTGTATGCACTCTAGAAGCCTCATTTTTGCCCAATCAACATGAAATTTGGTCAGAATAATTGTCTTGATGAAATCTCAGACAATTTTGAAATTGGGTCAATTGGGGTAAAAAAATAGGTCAGGAGGTCAAATCTTAGAAAAACCTTGCACTCTAGATGCCATATTTTTTGCCCTATAAAGCTGACAATTTGTCAGAATATTGATTATCTTATTGGATTCTCGGACGAATTTGAAATTGGGTCAATTGCGGTCAAAATTTAAAAGTAGGTCACTGGGTCAAATCTTATCAAATCAAAACATTGTATGCACTCTAGGGAACATTTTCGGCTTTATTTTGACTTTGTTTTCACTCTAACAACTACAAATATTTACTAAACAAGACATATCTAGGACAGAATGTCGGTGACCATAATATCTTGCTTGGGTTTAATTTTTAGCTTGATCTGAAATTTACATCACAAGTTATTTGCCCTTAAAATTGACGAAATTGACATTTTCGGCTGTATTTTTGCTCCTACGACCATAACTATTAACCAATCAAAACAGAACTTCAACAGAATCTTACTGACCATAAGATCTTAAATGCTTGCAATTGTCAGATTGATCAGAATCTTACATCCAGAGTTATTTGCCCTTGAGATTTACAAAAGAGCTGTTTTCCACTTGGTTTTCACCCTCTTTACATCCACAAATTATGATTTTAAATCATGTCGAAGCTTTATTAAAATGTTGGTGAAGTTAAGATCTTACTTTAGTGTCATTTTAAGCTCGATAGAAATATAACATCAGGAGTTGTGTGCACCTTAATTTGACAAAATTGCCAATTGTGTCTTTGTTTTCACTCTCGCTTTCAAGAGTTTTCTAGCATGGTTTCCTTTAAATCGAGACTCAGTGAAATCATTGATGTAGAAGTAGTCATGCATTTGCTTGTTTGGGCAGCCTGTGGTAATTTGAAGGGCAGACAACTGAGCAAATTCTATTCTGATTTTTCTGAAATTCGGATTAATCCAAGATCTTATTGTAATCAACATCATATCCAAATTTCATCTTGTTTGTTCATTATTTGTGGTTGTTACAGTCGAAACAGCAATTTTGTTAGATTCAAGGGCACATGACTGACAACTTTCCCAAATGATTGGAGCAAAATTCAAACTTATGCAAGGTCTTATAATCAACAGCATAGTGTCCAAGTTTTGTCTTGGTTGATCAATTAATTGTAGATTCTAGAGTGTAAGCAAAGTAGAAAACAGCCGAAAACGGCAATTTTGTTAAATTCAAGTGATCAAACGCATCCGAGATCTTACAGTCGCCAACATTTTGTCCAAGTTTTGTCTTGATTGATCAATAATTGTAGATTCTAGAGAGTTATTATAGTGTCAATATATAAACCTTTGCTTTTCGTTTTGTACCTGTAATCGGCATCGCTGTAAATGGTTCTTCATCTGCTGCATTACGCTGTATCCATGATCAAGAAGACTTTCCGTGATTTAGAAGACTGTCGTCCATTTCTACAAGAATAAGAACTTTACAGTGTTTATTTAAGTATCATGTATAATTTATAATTAAAATAATATATCCGTTGATTTTGGCTTTTGCCATTACCAGTCCACACAGTGACTCTTTTTGACTCCTTACAAAATAATTGCTTTGGATTGGAAAACATCGTGGAAAATGAAGAACTTGCTTGTGACAAGCAATTTTCTCATTTCCCACAATGTTTTCTACCTCAAAAGACCATGAAATGTAAAATTTGATTTACTTGAAACTGTCGCCTGCAACATCTTTAAATTTGGGCCAGTTTACAATTTAAACGGCGGGTAATGCGTTAAATACAGGAAAATCCGCCAGCAGATCGCGAAAACACATGACAAACCGAAGTTAAGTTTTAAAAAATAAACATATGAAGCACGGAACATATAGCAACAACCTCTATTCGAATGTTTAGATATATAAAGATCGATCACGTTAACAATTCTTTAAAAATACCTTTGTCAGTGTCTTTTGTTCAAAATGTTGTTGGCTGTCACTTGTTACTTTCGGTTCATCCTCTGATGAGTGACGTCATCACAAGGGAGGTAATTTGAATACTCTCCTAAATGAAGGCGTCTATTAGGTGCCCGGATAATGACGTCACATTGGAGTATTAAAAAAGGCGGTTAATATTCCCGCGGAAAATTAGTCCTACGGTCGTCAATTAAATCCTACTGCGAAATTAGTGTGACAATTGTCAACTTTTCTACATTTCACGAAATTGAGTTTGTGAAAAGTCGAAAAGTGGAAGTTAGTCACACTAACTTCCACTTTTCTACCAAAATTGAGTTTGTGAAAAGTCGAAAAGTTGAAGTTAGTCACACTAATTTCTGACAATTGTCACTAACTTCTGACAATTGTCACAAACAAAACTTCAACTTTTCGACTTTTCACAAACTCATTTTTGGTAGAAAAGTGGAAGTTAGTCGGATTAACTTCCACTTTTCTACCAAAATTGAGTTTGTGAAAAGTCGAAAAGTTGACGTTAGTCACACTAACTTCTGACAATTGTCACAAACAAAACTTCAACTTTTCGACTTTTCACAAACTCACTGTTGGTAGAAAAGTGGAAGTTAGTCGCACTAACTTCCATTTTTCTACCAAAATTGAGTTTGTGAAAAGTCGAAAAGTTGAAGTTAGTCACACTAACTTCTGACAATTGTCACAGACAAAACTTCAAGTTTTCTACATTTCAAGGTCAAATTTTGGTGGAAAAGTAGAAGTTAGTCGCCTTAATTTCGACTTTTCGACTTTTCACAAACTCAATTTTCTTAGAAAAGTGGATGGCGGTAACAGGATTCCGTACCGGGGTTCGTATGCCTTTAATTATTTAACCGATTAGATCTGCCACACAGTAACTCCTTTTGACTCCCCACAAAATAGTGGGAAATGAAGAAATTGCTTGTGACAAGCAATTTCTTCATTTCCCACAATGTTTTCTATGCATAAAAGACCAAAAAAAAAGTAAAATAGTCGTCTGCATCATCTTTGAATTTGGACTAGTCTTAAATTTTGCCGTTTGGTGATGGTTTAAGCCTAGTGTGTGAAGAGGAAACAAACACAAAGGGGGGTAATCGTGTATTACCTTGAAGAAAATGATCAAATGGTTGTCGATCTTATCGTGAATTTCTGAATGGGCCGATCCCCGAGAGCTGCTGAAGTCAGTAACGTCGGAGTCTGTCATTCCAGGGGTCGTAAGTTCGAACACGGCTCGGCCAATATCCATTCTGATATTTGACAATTTTAGTAAAGTGTCTTTCACCAATGGGTGTGGATAATTTATTTGAGGGAATAGCAGGCTCGGGTTGCACATTGTGGTAGTACTGGTGTTAAATACGTCCGCTTCAAGGTAGCTTTGCATACTTTCTCAGCTTATAATGTACGAATTTTGACTAGATAACGTGCACGGTACGTCCATTTGAGAGGGTCATTCCCGGTCCTAACTCACTCTGCACCGAATCCCATTGATTCTTTAACATTCAAGAAAAATACTTTCTCTTAAGGGAGAAGCACATAATGTGACCCGTCACGCCAAAAGGGACCTTATCGGGTGTGTGAAAAATATCGACCCTAGCCTGTCAGCGCAGTCCGTGCAGCCAGACTAGGACCGACACTTTTCACTTTTACGTAATTTTCTAAATCTGGAATGTTGTCCCTATCTTACAATATGTTCTTTTCGCATACGGGATTACCTGTGCTGAGTCTGACAAGTTTGTAAAAACTTGGATTTTTGGAGTTAGGATAAGGTCCCTATTAGCGTGACGGGTCACATATATTGAAGAAAAATTCTGTCACACTTGAGATTCTCACCGATTTCCAAAATGTGTGATTTTACGCTTCCAATTTTAGCTATTCGTGCGTCTAGCTCTTTTTCAAGGCGGGGACTCATGTGGCACAACAAATGAAGAAAGTCTTCATTAAGTATGTTAATAAGCTCAATTTGAAAATGCGGATTTACGTCATATTTTTTTAAATGGATACTAGTAAGAAGAAAGCAGAAGATTGTTAAAGAATAGCAGATAAAAAAGAACAGTTTTGATTGATCGTAAATAACTTTTTACCAGCTGATTTTGTTACATAAAATAATCATAAATGTATTCAGCAAATTCTTTATCGTATTTATGAAGTATGGAGCATTTGGAACACCTCGGTCAGAATCTACTTCTTAAAAACGCTTTATCTAAAACATCTTAAGAAATCTTAAAGAACGCGCCCAAGATCTCAAGATAAGGGGGAGGGATATCTGTAGATGTTCATCAAACCATATGTTGAGATTATTCAAATGAGTACCCACAACATAGGATTTGGAATTGAAATAGCAAAGTTAAAATGTCGTTACACTCTATTACATTTTGCTCTGAAATCTGAATACACATAGGCACCCGTTAGATTTATTTACAATTTAATTTAATCCATTCTCAATTAATGCTAGAAATAACTACTACTAGTTGCTACTACTACTATATTTTATCCAGTGTTAAACACACGCATCGTTTTTAGCAAAAATACAATACAAATAAGCATAATACGTTTAATCAGTGACGTATTCTTTCCATCAACCTTTGCTTTGTAATTACATAATTATGCACTTTATACTTTCTACATGAATTTGTTGTGGTCTGCACTTCCTTTCAAATTTGACTAGACCGTTAGGAAAGAGTAAGATAATGTGATTGTTTAATCAAAGCCCGGTTTCTTCTGACAGATATACGTGCGTCCAAACTTACAATTGACCAAACGCCGACTGTCAATCAAAAACATCGATTGGCCAATGGACGATCAGAAAAATGGCATGCCCCAATTGTTCTTCGTTGCACGTGTAATTTGATTATTATGATTTGATAAACCGTCGGTGTTGTTATAAAATCTCGTAACTACGGCTTAAATTAAGCCGTAGTTAAGAGATTTTATAACAACACCTACGAAATATTTTTTGTTTGTCCGTATTTACGTCACGATTAACTGGATAAAATCGTTCCCTTTTAACGATCACATCCTCATTGTTTGTCTTAAATTCTATGTTGGGCGGAGCGATCTGTCGATTGGTGTTTGGTCAATTGTCAGCAATCCTTTTTGTCAACAACACTGCCAAGCAATCCGTCGAGTAGTCATGTGACTGCTCCTCATCGAACAGCCAATCAGGATAAAGAATTTCGTCGCCAGACTCCTCCCATAGCCACACCCCTTTATCATTCTTTGTACCGCCTACCCAGAAACCTCTTTTGGGATTTAACCTCTTTTTAATAAAATCGTTCGTCTCAGAACCCTTTATTTCAATCAGAGTTCCTCCGTAATCACGACATTTCTGTAGCGCAGATGACCAGTCCAGTTGGTCATGCTCATAATATAAATACAGTCGACACTCGTTATGTCGACATCGGATAAGTCGAATTTTCGCTTAAGTCGAAGTTTGAATCTGGTCCCGTCTTCATCAATGGACATATTTTTTTCAAACAAAATTATTTCGAACTCAATATAGCTAATGAAACATAGTAGGAAAAGGATAGAAATTGCTCGAAACGAGCAATTTCTTTCCTTTTCCTACTATATTTCCTACTATATTTCAATAATAATCGTACTTAATTAGTATCAAAATCAGTCAAATATCTACTTTATCGAAGCCGAACAAAATCGGATAAGTCGAACTCCGGATATGTCGAGGTATTTTGACGACCCCTCCGACTTCGACACAACGAGTGTCGACTGTAACACATATTACCATGTTGCTCCCAGGATTCAGGACAAGTTGGCTGCGGCGGTATCTGTTTGTTATGTTTCTCTTCTAAAATCTCTGGTAATTCATTTTCTGTACAGCGGCATACCGCATTATCTACTTTCTCGTCCAAATCTGATAGCACGTTTTGATATTCTTTAAGAATTTCTTGTTTTATACTGGACTCCATTCGTTCTTTAACCGCGGGTAAATGCTCGTCCAACATCTTCAGTAGATCATTAGTGGTAGCTTGACATGAGTCTACAGCTTCTTTCAGTTTGCCATCGAACCCTTCTACCAAAGACTGCCTGAATATTCTGATGTCGTTTCTAAGGTCGTTGATTTCACGCCTTTTCAAACTCTTCTCGTCTGATAGACCTTTTGTACAGCCAGCGATTCTTTCAACGATTGTATTTATTTCTGCTTCGAGTTTGTCTTTACGCTTTAGAAGAGCAACAAAATCGACACTTTTATCGGCAATGGTTGGGGTTTTGTTCGATTTCGGTTGCTCTAAAGTTCCTTCTTCAATTCTTTGAATAGCATGACTGTTCACCTGAATTTAAAGTAGTACAACCCAAATTAGATTCACGCGACGTCGGAATTTTTCGTACGATGGATGTCTTTAACATTCGTTGTAGGCCTACATATCCGAATCTATTCGGGCGACGTTGTAAATCATTCGATGGTGGAACGTTCCATCGCCGAAAGTTTACGGTGTCGCACGAACAAATCCAACGTCGCGTGAATCTTATATGGGGTGGACTACCTTAAAAGCTTCTTCACGGTCATTTAAAGTGACATTTCACATTTATTTCATTTTTTAAAAGTATGTCTTGATGCAAAGATTGTTTCTTCTAATGCGTAGAAACGCTATCGGTTTTTTGAAGTTGTTATCTATAAGCGAAAAATACGCATTCAAAGTTGAGACAGAAATGACAAATTCTATATAAATCTGAACTGTTGTCCACAAAAATTCGTTTAATTTTAGCACAAAAATATATATTTATCGTAAACGGTTCAATATTTTAGCTTGAAATTTTCAGACCTTTCATAAGAAAACGTGTTCTTTCAGATAGAATAAAAGTAAAATTTATGTAAAAGTAATCGTGAAATGTCACTTTAAAGTAGAAGGACGAACATCCGCGCGGGTGGTATATAAACACAGCAGAATGAAAAATGTAATTCTCATTGTTGTTGAACGTCTGTCAATCTAATTGAAATATAGATCCTATCTTTCAGTAGGATCTAACGACGACCCGTTGAGGGTCATCTTCTGTGACCTTTCTTTGGACCAATCAGATTTTACTTTGGAAAAGTTGAAAGATTTTTCGCATGCGCACGGGCATGCGCACTACCGTGCACACTACACTTCCGTTTCTAACGATAACTAGTTGCCATGGACGCCTCATGTGTGGTGATTTCACTACAAAGACAAAGAC
This sequence comes from Fragum sueziense, assembly GCA_963680895.1. Lineage (NCBI taxonomy): Eukaryota > Metazoa > Mollusca > Bivalvia > Cardiida > Cardiidae > Fragum > Fragum sueziense. The sequence goes on from OY804593.1 coordinate 20,852,549, forward strand.
CAAAGTCCGTTAATTTTGAGAGCAAAGACATGGCATTTATGAAGCAGATAGTCTTCTGCATTGCAGCAACAGTTCAACACGACAATCACGCCAACCCGAAACAAAGCGATGTAAACTTATAGACGTATAACGTCGGTGGGGAGTCAAAACCTCGTAACTCCAGCTTTTTAAAGCTGTAGTTACGCGTTTTTGACTACCTATCCACAATAAACTATGTATTGGCAAATTGATTTTTGGTTAATGAGACTCCAGCTTGCTCAGTCGGTAGAGCGTCCGACCCAGGATCCCGATGATCAGGGATCGACTCCCACCTTGGCTTCATATTTTTTTCCTACTATGTATTTTATATTTTTCAATCTAAAAGTTTCTAGAAATCACAGATATAAAAACATAATTGATAATTGTATTTTTATTTCGTTTTCGCAATTTCTAGAATAATTTGGTATGGAAAAATGTAATAAAGATGATAAAAAATAGGGGGACAAAAAGATGAAGTCGGCGCGAGGTTCGATCCTCTAATCTTCGGTTTACAAGTCGGCAGCTCTACCAACTGAGCTAATCTGACTACTACTGCAATTGTATACCAATTGCCAATATATAATTTATTTATGTTCAAAATTACACACCGCTCTACTTCGGGTTAGCACAATGATCGCACAAAACTGCAACTTAGTACAGTGCCAAAATTATATCGAAATCTATCCACTTCATTAATAAATGCCATATCTTTGTTCTCAAAACTAACGGACTTTGCTCTTTGCTCGATGTCAAGCGCGTGTCTATCGACCGCAGCCATTTTGGTGTTGTTGTCAGGGACAACAGACCTGCGTTTGCAACGAGCGTTCTGATTGGTTGGTGTAAAAATAGAAAAAAATGGAAATTCCCAGGTCACAGAAGATGACCCCTAATGCGCGATCTTCAGATGTAACATTATGAAATTATGTTATCTGGATTCATTCAGATTGAACGTCTGTCGGACTATTCTGAAAAACAGAGATAAAAAATTCCACGATTAACCTATTTCCAGATGGCTAAATTCCGGAATGACCAAAATTCAAATGTGTTGCAGACGACAGTTTCAAGAGCTCTAAAACATCTTTTACATTTACATTTTTTCCTTCTCTCTGAGGAGAAACATTGTGGGAAATGTCCTCAATTTCCACAATGTTCTTTTAGCATGAGATCAATATGGATTCAGATTCTAGCGTGTACGAACAGTCTTAACAGAATTAAACTAATAGTGGACAAACTGTTATTCTTCCCATCCTTGAGACATCCGCTTTACAAGCATTACTTTCTCTAGCTCACGATAAATGACATGGCAGAGCATCTCTAGCGTTTAGCCTGCGTTTCTCTGCCAGGTTATTTATCATGCGCTATAACACACGGGTAGCCGCATAAATGAAGACTATACAAATATAAGTTCATTTTAAGGTATACGATGCATTTTAAAATTTTGTGAACTCTTTGTCAACCCATCATCAAACAAGACCTGGTTTTATTTTCTGACATCCCGAATGTAAACGGCTTGGGAAACATTGAGACAAAAGAAGACAACAGCACCCACACTCTCGTTTTGTCTCGCTATTTTCTGTGATATAATATCGTACTCAAATGCTAGCTTCATCAATATCAATATCAATTATGTCGTCTGCAGCAGCTTTCCAATTGGAATAGTCTAAAATTCTTTTTGTCGTGTGGGAAAGGAATACAATCTGGAAATGGTTCTTACCTAATATCCACGTTAATTCCAGTCTATCCAAGTATGACTGCAGGCGTGCTTTATGTGGTATATGACTAATAATGCGGGCTTCAACATTTGACATCTTTATTTTCATCAATCTTAAGTATGCATCTTAAAAAAAACCCAAGTGATTTTCAAGTATGCACCTTGCATAGCGGAAAAAACACTATCGCCTATTAATTTAACCCCTTCCCAAATGCCAAAACTTTAGGGTGGTCAAACTTGAAAGCTGCAGCAGACGAAAAATGAGTGTTACCAAAGGTAAAATTTGGGAGAAATACAGCTCGGAAAACATCGAGGCAAAATCAGAATTTTCTGCTTTTGTCTCAATGTTTTTATATATCAATTCTATTAGGGACGTCAAACCAAAATCATTTTTGGGAAAGGATTAAAGATGCATGAATTCATAATCGTGTCGGGATCTAGAAATGCTGTATTCCCGCTGCCGATCAACTCGATCGCCTGAATACCCCGATCACCCTTGCCGACCATGGACCGAGCAAGATCTGTACTCGACGGATTGATTAGGCTTTCATAAGTTGATCTGATTGGCAATGGGAACATTGACGTGTTTCAGAAACAAGATGTGTTTGAGAAAGACAAATGCCCCGAAATGGCAATGTTAAGTTTTCAGGTTAAGTTTTCATGTTAAGGGTTGATAAGGGTTAATGAATGACCTTGAGGTAGGTCATACTGCATGGAACATATAGATAACATTAAAAAAGGTTATATACCAACTTTGAGCTTTGTATGTCAAATACTTTTGGAGAAAATGGCAATGTCAAGTTTTTGGAAAGACCGACAGAATGACAGACGGACAGAGAGACAGACGGACAGACAAACGGGCATGAGTAAAACAATATGCCCCGATCTTTCGATACGGGGGCATAAAACGTGACTTTTCTGGCATTTGAGACAGCCATGGATCTAGACAAGTGTTTGTAGTACACAGCTTGATTCTTCGAACTAGAAGGGGTGTAAATTGGCTTCACCATGTCTGTCTTTCTGGACATCACTTCCGTTTGTCCATCCCAGACGTGTTCGTTTCCGTGCTCTAACTCGAGATCCGTTGGACCCTGAACCTATGTCTTGTTTAGTAGCCGTGGCGGTAGGTGGCCTTCTTTTATCAATGTTTTCTAGTTCAATACCTTTCATAATAATTGTAATGTTTTACCTTTAGACCTTCCATTTTTAAATGTTTCGCAATTCAACGGACGTTGCCTTGTATATTATAGACCCAATCTAGTCAAAGTCCGTGTTATATGTAACTTACAGTGACATCTGAGACGCACCCGTTAGAGGTCTTCTTTTGTGCCCCCCCCGGAAAAAAACAAATCGGTTATCCCTTTGCTAAATGGCACAATTTTAGGGTGATTGAAATTGAAAGCTGCTATCTGTGACAAAGTCTATAAAAACAGGAGTTGTCCGCTGACAACGTAGCTCGCCTATATGGGAGCTTGTCACAAAAACAGCTATTTTTAAAAGTAGGTCTAACTCCAAGGTCAAGGTCCCAAGGTCAAAGGTCATGGTCACAAATAAAAGGTCTTGGCAGGAGGTATCCATGTGTGAAATATCAAGGCTCTATCAATAAAAGTGCATGAGATATAGGCCGGGTTAAAGTTTTTTAAAAGTAGGTCAAACTCCAAGGTCAAGGTCACTAGGTCAAATGTCATGGTCCCAAATAAAAGGTCTTGTCGAGAACTATCTATGTGTGAAATATCAAGGCTGTATCCCTAATAGTGCCTGAGATATAGACCAGGTTAAGTTTTTTCAAGTGAAGACGCGACGGGACGCGACGCCGACGCCGACACTAGGGCTGTTACATTAGCTCCCCGGACATAAAGTCCCGGCTCGCTAATAAATGAAATTTGTGTAAACTGTAGCTTTGAAATAATGAGGCAAATGGAGAAATGATTGGTGATTATCATGGTTCTACACGGACATGTGATGTCCTCGTTGGCTTTATTTACGGTTTTTATGCCCCATACTGAGAGATCGGGGCATATTGTTTTACGCGTGTCCGTCTGTCTGTCCGTCCATCTGCACGTTTGTCTGTCTGAAAACTTAACGATGGCCTTTTCTCCGAAAGTATTCAACATACATACGGTATATAACTTTCTTTTCAATAATATCTATACTGACGTCAAATAGAAACGCCTCAGCACTAATAAATTTCCGATTATTCAGTAAATCGGATTTCAAATTACAAATACTGATTTCAATCTGTAAATTTAATTATCTGTTGTTGAAAAATGATGATAAAGAAATTTATCAAATTGCTACAGTTTACAAAAACGGCACATTTAAACAGAGCGGTATCAGAATTTCCATTTGAAAAGCAGTAGCGCGTGGTTCAAACTTTACTTGCGACGACAAAAGATACCGTAAAACGTCTTATTTGGTGATCATAGTTAGTGAATACTAAACCCGACGTCGATTTCAACGTCTGAAGCCTGAAACACGTATGACGTTAACGTAAGACATCTTCTTGTATAACAGGCGTTACATGAGGTCTATCTGACTTTGGCAGATTGGCAAATGTTTCTGTAACTCTTACATTTGTACTCGTCGATCAAGATGCCTAATCGTGCAGTGCTAGACGTCAAAACGTCAGGCGGCTTGTTCTTGATTTTTCCCGTATTCGAAAATGGCTAAGCTAATCTTCGAGCTTTATTTTTCAAACAGTGTGTCTATTTCAAATGTTACTTGCAACAACAACAGTTGCCAGAAAAACACTTATTTGGCCACCACATTTACCGACTATTCGACAGAACGCCGATCAAAACGTCAAAAACCGGAAACGTAAATGACGTTAACGTGGAGAATTATCTTGCTTTATATGCGTTACGTGAGGTCTAGTTGAGCGTGGCCGATCAATAAACGTTCGAACAATTCTAACGCGTCGATCAAGACACTGAATCGAGAAACACAATATGTTAAACTGTCTCGCGACTTGTTTATGCATTCGTCGCATTCAAAAATGGCTATATTACGAGCTCCTGTTTTAGAATTTTGTCATGGAATCCTTCAATTCGGATGTTTCACAAGAAAATCTTTAAATTCGTTGTTGCCTATCCACTAACACATGTTACTGTGTAAAATGTTACAAATTTCATCACGTGATGTACATACACGAAGCGCACGTAGAAAACGTGACCAGTCACCGGAAATGGACATGTTAATGACTAAAAACGCATATTTTTTCATTTGCCGTAATTGTCGGTCAAAATGATAATATACAGTATACATTTCAACAACATTGTAATATGCATATGGAAAATAACGAAAGATTTCATTGGAGCGTTTTTAATTGACGTCAGTATATCTGTTCTATGCAATATGGCTTTACTCAAGGTTACTCGTTAACCATTGTCAACCATTAACCTGAAAACTTAAGATGAAAACTTAACATTGCCATTTCATTGGTGTTTCACAGATATATCTTGTTTTTAATCGTTTTCAATTTTATCGAACCTAAATTTCATTGGTGAACAGAAAGGTCACTGCTCTGGTATTTGATTTTGGAAGCGGTCTCCATTTTTAGCGAGCCGGGACTTTATGTCTGGGGAGCTAATGTCACAGCCCTAGTGTCGGCGTCGGCGTCGGCGTCGCCTCCCGTCCCGTCCCGTCTTCACTTGAAAAACTTTAACCAGGCCCCGGTTTCTCGAAAAAACTTAAGTATATTCTCATGAGAACATGCTCAACTTCAAAGGGATACTCTCCAACGTTGAAGGGTAATTGATTGAAGTTCACATGGATTTCGTGCTATTTGAGCACGGTGCTCAGATTTGAGCATGAGAAGGTACTTAAGTTTTTTCGAGAAACCGGGGCCTGGTCTATATCTCAGGCACTATTAGAGATACAGCCTTGATATTTCATACATAGATAGTTCTCGACAAGAGCTTTCATTTGAGACCATGACCCTTGACCTAGTGACCTTGACCTTGGAGTTTGACCTACTTTTAAAAAACTTTAACCTGGCCTATATCTCATGTACTATTATAGATAGAGCCTTGATATTTCACACATGGATACCTCTTGCCAAGACCTTTCATTTGTGACCATGACCTTTGACCTTGGAGTTTGACCTACTTTTAAAAAATTAGCTGTTTTTTCAAGCTCTCGTATAGGCGAGCTACGTTGTCCGCGGACAACTCTTGTTGTTTCTCTGTGGTCTACAGAAAGGAATGTTCCGACATTTTTCGATTCTCTTCTATTTCACATAAATTAACTAAAGTAATGTTAGCGATTTAGGATCAGCAAAATTACAATGTGTGCGTTCAGGATTCTCCCATCGGTACCGTTGGTAACCATTGGTAGCCATCGGTATTGTAACCATCGGTATACCGATGGATATTTTGTTGGTCACCAATTGTCCCGCGAGTAGACAAGTCGGGTAGCGTCGGTAACCTCGTTTTGATTACAAAACCAAACTACGGCGATCCCAATCATACATTTTTTTATTAGCAATCTCATCGCCCTCTAAGCGTTCTTGGAAAAAATTATAGTAATAGTTGACGCAACAGTTATTTTATTTAGCCATTTATTTGTTGTGATATTATTGGTTGAATATCCGCCATGTTTTTTTACCGATCGGCACAATATTCGTTCAGAGTTTAATGGTACCGATGGTAAAAACACTCGGTTACCGATGGGAGAACCCTGAACGCGCCCAATGATTGTTTCGGTCTCAGTGATCGTCAAGACCGGATGAACCAAACCAATCATTGCATCATTCTTTTTCAGTTGGAAAAGGCCATTTTCATATTATCAGATGATCTGAACTCCATAACAGAAAAACGTTATACTATTTGGGTTGAGATATTTCCTCACTGCGCGGAGTCAGTCGGGCTTTAATGGCAACCACTTAATTCTGTTATTGTTCTGAACACAACAACACAATGAAAACCTCTTGAATACAAAACCCGGGAAATAAACTATCGCTTTTCAACGAAAACCTCGTAAATGCAGCTTATTTTAAACTGCAGTTACGGGTTTTTTGTTGAAAAGCAGCGAAACACAAGATGCATTTCCTTTTACAATTATTTTACAAGTACGTAGTTACAAGAAAATTGTGGTTTTACTGTCAATGCTATGATCTACAAATAGCATGCTTTTCCTAGCCACAATTTAGTCATCTTTTATACTTTTGGTTACAAATATGTCCAAAATGATGTCGCTTGGAAGACAACTTAAAACCAATTAAGTCAGATTCGGGAAAAGGAATCTTACATAGTATTAAAGATCAATGCGTATTGACATTAGAATACACATACACGCAGTCTGATCAAGACCGACGATCTTCTCTTTTGTCTTCTTTCACACACAACCTATTTTGGAACACTAAATTACCCCATTACGATACAGCAAAATCTTAGGTTTGTCCAAAGTGGAAGATGTTGCAGACGACCATTTCATTTGTATGAAACTTAAAGTTTTTTGTCTTTTTGGGTAAATCATTGTGGGGAATGGAGAAATTGACTAACAACAAATCTCCCTACCCCCACAAAAAAGATAAGGTAACCCCGTTTTAGAGCTGTTGCAGACGAAAAGGTACATTTTTAAAGAGATATGATTCATCCAAAATACCACTTAGATAATATTGAGGCAAAGGAGAAAGTGCTGATTTCTGTTTAATACACGTACTGGCAAAATTTTCTTTTGCCTCTATGATTTCCCAAGCATTTTCTATTAGGAAGTCAAAACCAGGTCTGGTTTTTAAAGGGCTAGATGACGTAACAGACGACACAACATTTCATGTCAAAAATAGAAAAGTATGTGTAAATATGCTTTAGGTGTGCGTAGACTGACTAGGGTCGATATTTTCCACACTTCCCACAATGTCCCTTTTAGCGTGACAGATCCCAGATGTTACAAAAACATATTCTTCCTGGTCTCTATTTATTTATATGTGACCCGTCACGCTAAAAGAGACCTTAACAGAAGTAAATAAACAATCCAAATTTTGACCAACTGATTGGACCCCGCAAAGGTAAACCAGTTATAATGTGTAAAAATGGACATAATTATAACAAGATAGGGTAAACATTCCAGATTCAGAAAATTACATACAAGTGAAAAGTCTCGGCCCTGGTCTGGCTGCGCGGACTGCGCAGACTGACTAGGGTCGATATTTTTCACACTTCCTATAAGGTCCCTTTTAGCACGATGGATAACACATTTATTTCAGAAAATCGTGATGTATTCATCCGATTTCGTAATTTGGACGAGAAAAGTTACGGTGATGAGTTGTGTAACGCAAAAAATTCAGATAATCGTTTACAATTCTGTAAATATGTGACGAATTGGATTTAGGTTTGAAGCAGAGAAGGTGACATGATTCTTTTTAATCATTGGACGTTTTCTGCAATTATTATGCCACGTGATTCCTCGCCTTGGAAGTGGTACTAACGTATATTTTCAGAACAACGTTTTAATCCTTTCCTAAACCGCAACACTTTAGACGCTTACATTTGAAAGTTGTTGTATGTTGATAAGTGGAATTTTTGTGTAGGATATAACACAGAAAATGGCAAGATAAAAGGACAAATTTCTGGTTATCAGCATTTTCCCCATTGCTCAATGATTTCTGTCAAAGCCCTGTCGTATTTTCAAAGGGATTTACATTGCGTCAGTGTTAATGTAAAATCTTACATCTCATTTCTGTAAGATTGCAAAGTGTAGAAAAACAATTGTCCGAAACTTAAAGTGACATTTCACATTTATTTCATTTCTTGAAAGTATGTTTTAATGCAAAGATTGTTTATTCTAATGCGTAGAAATGCTATCAGTTTTTTGAAGTCGTTATTTATAAGCGAAAAATATGCCTTTAAAGTTGAGACAGAAATGACAAATTACATATAAATCTGAACTGTTGTCCACAACAATTTGCTTAATTTTATCACAAAAATATATTTTTCTCGTAAACGGTTCAATATTTTGGCTTGAAATTTTCAGAATTTTCTTAAGAAAACATACTCTTTCAGATAGGATAAAAGTAAAATATATGCAAAAATAATTGTGAAATGTCACTTTAATGGTTTTACTTGAAATTCGCACATATTTTTCACATAATTATGTGTCATTAATACTGATAAGTAAACATATCACATAGCCTGCAAGAATGGTCTTAATTGGACATACGAGGTTTTACTTTGAAAATCGCAAAACTGACTTCCGAGGTTTTGCATTTACTACGACGGTTGTTTTTGTTATGTGTTCTATGCTTTACTGTGTACAACCCCTTCTTTCATATATAAAAGTCAAATGTATTCTGCGGTAGCTTTCAAATTGGAACGTTACGCTCTGAATTTTGCAGTTCAACCCTTTCCCAAACAAGACCTGGTTTTGACGTCCCTTATAGTATAGGCTTGTGAAAACATTTAGACGAAAGAAGAAACTGCTGATAACCAGCAGTTTCTCCTTTTGCCTCAATATTTTCTTGACTATATCACACACAATTCTTATCTATACCAAACTCATTTTTGTCGTCTGCTCCAGCTTTTGAATTGAACCACCATTAAATTTTGTCGTTTGGGAACGGGTTAAAAAAGGGTTAGATATACTTTGAGTGACTGATAATAGAGAGGACAAGAGCATGGAGAATACAACATTATTTAATATGAACACGAATAACTCGACCGTGCTACTAAATGAGGATGAAACATTTGACTGGATGAAACTATTACACGAGTACCCCAATGATTCAACCGGTATACCAGCCATGTTTCCAACTGGTGATGAACTATCGAATTGGATGAAAGAAAGAGAAACCTCAAAATTCATCCCAATTATCATTTTCCGGTGCATTATCGTAATAACAGGAATTTTAGGAAACGCACACGTTTGCTATATCTATTGGTTAAAACGTAACATGCCTGTGGTAAAGTTATTTGTGTTTTCCATTGGTGTTTTTGATTTAATTTCCTCTGGAATGATAGTGCCTGCCGAAATGGTCTTGGATGCGTTCCAGATTGCACGTGAAGTAAAATGCATTCTTGCCGTCTCCATGACGTTATTTATGTCAACATGTCTAGTTGCTGTAACAATCGAGCGGTATAACGCCGTCTTCAAACCGAAATGTTGGCAGAAAAACTTTAGATGCGCTTTATTTACGTGCTTTCTTATTATGATTTGCTGTGAGTTGGCTGCAATGATTTCCGTACTTATACTCGCGGGTATATCTAGGCAAACAAATGATGTCCTAATTTTGGAATTTGCTTTACCAAAATCGGATGAATCAATAACAAGTTCTGATTTCTGGTATTCTATATTTGGACTAGCTTTATTCATCTCCGCTCTGTTGATGATGGTCGTCATGGACATTATGATTGTCATAGAGTTATTCGAACAGAGTAGAGAAGCAGGACGAATATACGAGGATGAAATACTAGAAACTTCTGTCCTTGGCACTATCATGGAACGATCAAGAGAGGCAATTATCCTTAACATGAAAGCCAGAAAAGAAACAATCAGCATGATGATAGTTTCCGTAGTCTTTTTTATTAGTTGTGCACCAACTTTTGTGGCCATATTCATTGAGATTGAGGATAAGAATTATTGGAGTGAAATACGGCAGGAGGAGATGATTGTGGGCTTGTTTTTCCAGGAGATTTTCAAGTTAAACTACGTGATAAAGCCAGCAATATACTTGAAATATGACTCCCATTTTAGGAAGGAATGCCGGCGAATTTTGCCAGGAATATTGAGTAACTGTGTACGAAAAGTCAGGAGACACGATGAATAATTATATTTCTCTCCAAAACAGTATATTTCAGGACGGACATAATTTCAAATATCATACAAAGCAACAAACAAAACATAGCTCAATGTCCATAGTAGACTTGAAGTAAGGTTCGTACAAAAGAAGATTTAACGATCTGGAACCATAATAGACACTTTTGAAAATACAAAAAGTATTGTTATGTATTAATTCTATGATACAAGACGAAGGTAAAATAAAACTATAAACATTTTTTACCGATATATTTGAATTTTATATCTATTTTTAGTTACTGACCCCATTTTACAAAAATGGCGAGAAAATGGGAAGCACCAACTCTGTAAATCTAAAAAAAAAAAGCAGAATATGATAATATCTGACATTTTTCAGCTTGTATGCTACAACAGATATGTATGTAACACATATAAGCTGATACAAAACTATAAAAAAAAAATGAGGAAAAACACCCGATTATACATAAGCTTTGTGATTTTGCGACTGTATTTTTTCGAAGTTGATGAAAAATGACCTTTTTTTTCTTTGATCTATACTTTTTGTAATTTTGACTGGCAGGGTATGAAACCTACATCAAAAATATCTCTAATCTATACTTGTGCAAATAAAACAAGAATGGGAAAAGATTACCGTTAAAATTTGTTTTTTTTATGCATTCAAACTTAGTAGGGGTGCACAAAGCAAGGACAAAATGTTCAAAGTAGGTCATTCAATTTCAGCAAACATTATAAGGTCGAATGTAACAACACCTTATTTTATAGTTACTGATATAAAGAAACTATCTAATCAAATATTCATTGTCACATTTCCCCGTAGTTCCTACATAAACTATATTGTGAACAAAACAATAGCACCATATACATGGGGTGGGGAGTCATGTGACACTACACTGTCAGAAAATCGTCAATAATTTTGTAAATATTTGATAAATTTGAAATCGGTTTGAAGCAGAAAAGTGTAAAGCCTCGAGATCAAAAGTGTATGGTACCTCTTTTACAAATCAGCTGATAAAAACGTTATTTACAACCAAATTCAGTTTTGGTTGGTCGTCAATAACTTTCATATCAGCTAAATTTTCAAAGATCACCCTTCGCATTCAGAAAATTCATGGAGTGTTCCCGCTTTCATTGCTTAATTTATTTTTCAAATCGGTCATCTATCGACAGAATTGTTGGAAAATATCGAAACTATTATGGCAGGTGATTCCCCGCCGTGGGATGAAAGAGGGTTGAAATTGGTCTCATGTACGTACTACTATATAAGAACGCCTTTGTCAATCAAATTCAGCTAATCTTACATGAACACTTATGTTATTATATTATGTCACATGTTTACAAAAAATGTTTATGAAAAGAAATGTTGAAATTGAACAAGCCACGGAAAATTCATGTGAATGTGCAATGGATTTTGTTTTAACAATAGACTGGGTTTAAAGTTGTGTTTTGATAAACCGTCAGTGTTGTCATAAAATATCGTAACTACGGCCTGATTTAAGCCGTAGTTACGAGATTTTATAACAGCTCCAACGAATAACTATTGTATGTCCGAAATTACGTCACTATTAACTGGATAAAATCGTTCCCTATTACGCTGTACTTTCCACTTTCTTTTTTGTTGCTATTTATAGAATGCAACATGAAGAAGTATTTTTCATGTATTTCCGATTCTAATGGATGAATGTACGTTTAATATACGTTTAACCGCCAGAGTTTTCAGAACGATAATATTTAAACATTTTTAATGCTACTAACAACGAGAAATACGAGAATTATCTCTATCCATGCAGAAAAATACACTTTAAATAGCTTACACGGCCGACATCTATTAATGTTTACGAGAAAGTAAACCGAGGTGAGAACAAGACCGTATCTTTCCGAAGTGCGTTTCACGGAAATAACCGAGTGCCGTAAATAGCCGATCATCGGCGATAATAACCGAAATCCATTATGGTCCCAGATCCTTAATGCTGATAAGTAGCAAAGTATATTTTTTCCAAATCTTTTCTGCGTTATTTCGTACTTAAATCCTATTCTATCAATTTTATATTTTTTTCGTCTACAGCAGCTTTAGACAAGATCGAAATTGAACCTTTTTTAGCAGTTTTGGCTACTGACTGACCATTTTGATCACCGAACATCCTTACGGTGTATAATTTCAGAATAAAATTACAATTCTCACTGATTATATCATGACAAAACAAATAAACAAGACTTTATACCAAGTTATATATTTCCTAAAAACATATAAACCCAGTACCGTTAGAGTACACTTAAAGGGACATTTCATTCCGATTTCAATTTTTTAAAGTATGTCTTGATGCCAAGATTGGGTATTCTAATGAGTATAAATACTATTAGTTTTTTTAAGTTGTTGCCAGTAAGCGAGATACACGCATTTAAAGTTGAGACATAATCGATAAATTGCATATAAATCCGAACTGTTGTCCACAACATTTTGTCCAATTTTAACACAAAAATATAAATTTCTCGTAAACGGTGCAATATTTTGGCTTGAAATTTTCAGAATTTTCATTAGGAAATATGCTCTTTCAGATGAAAATAAAAGTAATATTTATGACAAAAAATTCTGAAATGTCACTTTAATTTCTTTTTTTTTTATCTCTCCTTGAATTTCTCACCGAAAATACAAAAGTTTACTATAAAATTGTAGCTTAGAGTATGAAAAATGCCACATTTTTTCCTCAAAACTTGGCAAAAAGACAGTTTTCTTTGTTCAAATGGAGCTTGTATGAAAATGAAAAATGCAAACGTTGGAAAGTGTTAAATTCATGGAATACTTTGAAGCTTTTGAAGTAGTTAGTTTCAACGGTGGATATGCCATGCGATACAACAATTTCAGAAAACATTCAATAACTTTATTTTAAAATACGGGACCGATTTGAATTTGCTTTAAAACAGAGAAGTTGGACAGGCGTCACGCATTAGATATAAGTGATCGATAAAAAAAAAAAAAAAAAAAAAAAAAAAAAAAAAAAAAAAAAAAAACACTGATAAAAATATTATCAAAGATCAACCAAAATGGTTGATCTGCAATACTTTTTTATCAGTAGATTTTTCAACAAGAGGGCCTGAATCTCTCCACTGGCTAAAGAAAAAGAATTATCTAACGATTTCTTGTAAGCATCGCACTGCCAAATCTTGAAAAGGGTCGTCCAAGGAACATTTCTGCCAAGTTTGGTCTGAATAGGCCCATTTGTTTATTTCTAAAGGATTATTTTATGTTTTTTCCAATTCTGATAAGCCCTGCCCTGCCACACCCATATTTATAAACAAATCAAAAGTTTCCAAATAATTGAAGGAAAGTGCCACCAAAGGAACATAACTGCCAAATTGGTCTCCATCGGACCTTTAGTTGAATTATAGAGAATTATTTTTTGATTTCTCCAATTCTGATAAGTCCCACCCTACCACGTCCACTTTTATGGACCAATCAAAATTATTTGAACAATTTAAGTAAAGGTTCACCAAAAGAATAGTCTTACAAAGTTTGGTAAAAATTCGCCCTCTGGTTTGAGAGGAGAAGATTCTTCAAGAATTTTTTGTGATTTCTCCAAGTCTGAAAAGCCCCGCCCTGCCACACCAAAATTCATGGACCAATAATGATTTCACAGAAAATTTCAGTAAAGAGTCACCCAAGGTACATTTCTGCCAAGTTTGGTCAAAATTGGTCAAATGGTTGATTTTTAAATATTTATTGTGATTTCTCGAAGTCTGATAAGCCCCGCCCTGCCGCGCCCACCTTTATCGACCAATCAAAATTGTACTGACAATTTAAGTAAAGAGTCACCCAAGGTACATTTCTGACAAGTTTGGTCAAATTTGGTCACATGGTTGATTTTTAAAGATTCTTTTTGTGATTTCTCTGATAAGTCTGATAAGCCCCGCCATGCCACGCCCACCTATATCGACCAATCGAAATTTCACCGATAGTTTAAGTAAAGAGTCACCCAAGGTACATTTCTGCCAAGTTTGGCCAAAATTGGCCATATTGTTGATTCTTAAAGATTTTTTTGTGATTTCTCGAAGTCTGATAAGCCCCGCCCTGTCACGCCCACATTTATGGACCAATCAAAATTCTTTGAACAATTTAAGTAAAGGGTCACATAAGGAACATTCCTGCTAAGTTTGGTGAAAATTGGCCCTTTAGTTTGAGAGGAGAAGATTTTTAAAGAAAAAGTTAACGGACGGACAGACAGACGCTCGCACGGACGCACGACGGACACAACGTCATGACAATAGCTCGCCGGCCTTTGGCCAGTGGAGCTAAAAAATCCACCACGTCGAGATTATTTCTGACATTTTCCCACCTTCTCTGCTTCAACCCGAATTCATATTGGTCAAGCAATTGGTAAATATTGATAATTTTCTGAAAATCTGAGTCATGTGATCAACCACCGTGATTTCGTAGAACGCTCACACGTTAAACCAAATTTTCGATATTTGTCTGTATGAAAGATTTGAAAAGAAAATCGATGTAGAGATGGCGGGGCAACGCAAGGGATTTGCTGATTGCAAATGTTCTTTAATACAGCAACTGATAACAAATTTTGACGGACAACCAAAAATTTGTTTGGCCAATGAACTTTTTTTTTATCTTGTGCTGTTTAAAAGATCCACAAATTCTAGAAACGTTCAGGCTTTTCTGATCTTCTCCCACCTTCTTAGCCTGGGTCCAGTCGTCAATATACAATTTGGTCAATAAGATAACGCATAAAAAATCAATACCCGTTAGATATCGCGGCACCCGTTTTTGATCGTGTTGATATTGACGCCTGGGAACAAGCATGGTATTTTCCAATGATAAGCCGATAAACCGAATGATCTATTTTTAGCCGTATAATCTATGTAAAGCTAGTCTGGTTCCCGTACCTGAAATCTACTACGGAGTAAATTCAGTTATTTACACGAATGGGTACCAGTCTAATGTAAAGCCTAGACTGGTACCCATTCGTGTAAATAACTGAATTTAATCCGTAGTAGATTTCAGGTACGGGAACCAGACTATGTAAAGCCTATCGTTTTAAAACGAGGCTCGTTAACGGGATAGAGGCAGCATCTGCTATAATGGATTGAATTATATTTGAAATGTTGATAGATAATTAAATTTCTGCAAATTCTAGCATTTTCTCATTTTCCACGAATGTTTCCAATGTGCTTCTTTCGTTTTGGTTGTCAAAATCACATATTCATTGTCAGGTAAAATTTGGTTTAGCACGGATGAATAGATTTTTAAGAATGCAATTGGGGACAATGGTCTTTATGTGAGCCATGGCAAATCCAATGCGGATAGATTAACCATTCCCAAACTGCATATATTTATTCTGTAACAATTACAAAAAAAGTTTTTAAGGAACAAGCACGACTTTTGTTTGGTTTATATCGACACAAAATGATTGTTTTAGAGCTCAACTACTCTAAAGCTTAGATGGAGCCCTTGCAAACGAATTTCCTTCTGTCTTCTACTTTTCGTTTTTATTTGTTTATTTTTTTTAATTTGAACATAAATTCGTTTAACTATTAAATTCCTTTAAATTTACAACAGGGGGAGAAATTAAAGTTGTTTGAAATTCTATATATACATGAAAAAACAATGAAAAAGGTTATGTTCTATTTCTTACTATTGTCTGATACCAAATGTTTAAGAAATGGTCGAGAGAAAAATGAAAGATAATGAAGACACAATTTCACAAAAAGTTGATAAATATTTCGAGAAATGGGCGTTTTTTATGTAAAAACTAACTCATCAATGGGCCATTTAAACTATTTAATCATTTCCCGAACATGACCTCCCCAATAGGAAAGGCTGGGAAGATATTTCGATACTCGCCATTTTCTCCTTTTGTTTGAGTATTTTCTTGCTTTATTTTCAACAAATCCTACCTTTATCATCACAAATTTTGTCGCCTGCAAGCATTTTCTAAAATGGGAGTCTAAATTGTGGTCGTTTGTTAAGGTGTAAATTGGTGGATAAGATAAACAGACTGATAAGAAGATGCGTTATATGTGTTATTGTCTACTGTAAGTGTGTCACACATTAACCCATTCCCACATATTGACGCCTTTGACACCCGACATGATAAAGCTTTTAGAAAACATTATGGACAATGAAGAAATTGCTTATGGCACATAACTTCTTCATTTCTCACAATGTTTTCTACAAAAAGAAAAAAGTTACATATCATTAATTTTACTTGAAAATGCCGTCTGCAATATCTAGAATTAAGACAAGATTGAAACTTTGTTTTCTGGTTATTAGCAGTCAACCCTTCGTCTGCTCCAATTTGAAAACGCTGCAAAACCACAAAACTGTTGTTGATAAAGATGGCATTTGTACACTGAAAGAATATATTGAGACGAATGGGGAAAACTGATGGTAATATTAAGAAGTTTCTCCTTTTTTGTCTTCAATTTTTTTTAGATCAAACGTTTCCAATTATGGTCTTTTTCGGGAAAGGGCAAACCCTTTCTCAAACAAGACCTAGCTGGTTTCAAGGTGTTTAATTGAAAGGGCTTGTGGAAACGTTAAAGCGAAAGAAGAAATGTTGATAAACAGCATTTTCTCCTTTTGCCTCAATTTTTTCTAAGCTGCTTGGTTCACAAATAATTTCCTGTTCAACATCCCTTTCGGCAGCATTCAAAATAAAACGGTCAAAATTTTTGCCGTTTTTAAAAGGGTTAAGCGACCGACACCATAGGATTTATAGCCAACCGTTTAACCCTTAGCAATAACAGTTTATCAAAAAGATATAAATCCAATAATTGCTGAATTGTGCAATATATTTGTTAGCCTAATTAGAATTATCTTCAAAAAGACGGGTACCCAATTTCCATGAAGAAATACGGGTACCAGTCTAGTCCATGGGGATTTCTGTTACTAAATATAGCACTAAATAAATGCCTGGACGAGTTATCGTTCGTGAAATTACCCCCAAAAATTGGCGAAAAAAGCAGATGGCGCACTTGTTTGACCCCAGACTGATCTTTAGACCGGAGAAAGTAAAGGAGGGAAAAATGATCAGTCTGGAACCCAGTCTACCACCTTCTCTACTTAGAACCTTTTTCTTCAAGTCGGCTACGTGTTAAATAACAAAATTATTGAAAATTGTCCGCAATTGTTGTGTCACTTGATCCCCCGCCGAGACTAAGCTTCCTCGATGAGTACAAGTAGTTTCGGGAAAAACACTTTAAGTCTTGCTAGTCATCAATGCTTATATGTAACAATTAAGAATGCAAATGATCTTTTAACGATCTGGAACCATAATGGATTTCGGTTATTATCGCCGATGATCGGGTATTTACGGCACTCGGTTATTTCCGTGAAACGCACTTCGGAAAGATTCGATTTTGTTCTCACCTCGGTTTACTTTCTCGTAAATATCAATATATATCGGCCGTGTAAGCTATTTAAAGTGTATTTTTCTGCATAGATAGAGATAATTCTCGTATTTCTCGTTGTAGACCCTGAGCTAGAAACATGTTTGCTCCCCCCCCAGAGGGAATTTTGTAGACATGTTTTTTCTTAAAGTACATTATCTTAGAAACATTTTGAGCGTTGTTTGCACTCTGGCGGTTGGGGCTTTTGGCTGTAACCCTTATCTAAAACCCTTAACCCTATCATTTTTTTCATAAAAAATTGCATTACTTATTTGGTCATACTTTCATCAAATATTGACCTACAGATATCAAAGTGGTATCAAATGAAAGCTTATGACTTGCTCTTCATTTTGAAGTTATTTTATGCAAATTAGCTCATTTGCATATGCATGAATATTAATGATTTCCCTTAAAATTTGCATTTTTGGGTGAAAATTTGATAAATAACTTCTTAAACAAGGCATTTCTGTCCAAGGGGAATTTTGTAAACATGGTTTATCTTAAAGTATATTTTATTAGAAACATTTTGAGCCTTGTTTGCACTCTGCCGGTTGGGGCTTTTTGCCGTAACCCTTAGCCAAACCCTTAACCCTACCAAATTGTTCATTTAAATTTTGAAAATGACTTTGGTCATATCTTGATTGAATATTTACACAAAGGTGTCAGAGTGGTATCAAATGAAAGCGTATGACTTGCTCTTTCATTTTCAGTAATGTTATGCAAATTAGCTCATTTGCATATTCATGAATATTAATGATTTTTCCTAAAATTGCGATTTTCGACAAAAACGTGTTAAATACTTTCCAAAACGAGGCGTTTTTGTGCAGGGGAATTATGTTAACATAGCAAATCTTAAAGAAAATTATACGAGAGACATTTTGAGCAATGTTTGCACTTTGACTGTTGGGGCTTTTGGCCAAAACCCTTATCTAAACCCTTAACCCTATAAATTGTTCAATCATTTAAAAACGTTTATGGTCATATCTTGATTGAATATTGACTTATAGATGTTATAATGGTATCAAATGAAAGGTTGTGACTTGCTCAATAATTTGCTATCAATTTTATGCAAATTAGCTTATTTGCATATTCATGAATATTAATGATTTTACTTAAAAATGTGACCTTTTTGCTAATATTTGGTAAATATTTTCAAAAACATTGTGTTTCTGTTCTGGGGGAATCATGTAAACATGGTGTATCTTAAAGAACATTTTATTAGAAACATTTTGAGGGGATACTTGCACTCCGGCGCTTGGGGCCTTTGGACATAATCCTTATTCAAACCCATAACCCTATAAAATTGTTCACTCAAATTTTCAAAACATGCTTGGTCATATCTTGATTGAATATTGACCTACTGATGTAAGAATGATATCAAATGAAAGCTAATGACTTATTCTTTAATATGCAGATATTTTATGCAAATTAGCTCATTTGCATAAGCATGCATATTAATGATTTGTCTAAAATTTTGATTGTTTAGCAAGGTTTTTTATCTTAAATACGTACCAAAAGGTCCGATTGTTTCTTTCTCGTGAATCTTCAACCATTTAATATCCATGTTCACTCTTTTAACAACATGTAAGCCTTGTTTGAAATCTATTTGATGTTTCGTTTGGAAGTAACAGTAATTTTAAAGCGTGCAGCCCATTATATTTTGTTCCTATAAATCTTATTTTCAATGTATGTATTTAGTTTCCATTTGATATTTTTAATCTTAATTGTTTTAAGTGCAAATAAGTTAAATTGGTTTATTTTATTGTATTGGTGTTCTTTCTTATATCTAGTTTAGTTGACAGAATGTTATCCTTTGTAAAACTGCTACATGAATCCAAAATTGACGCAAAATAGGACTTTAAACATAAACATTTTATCATATGCCATAGAATGATACAAAATGGGAGACTTTATTCTAATACACATATAAAATTAATCATTCCAATTATTTTTTAAGTTATATGGCTGAACAGAGATCCTGGAATGTAGACAAATTGCATACATATAGCAAAATAACATTGTTAAGTAATTATCAAGGCCTTACTTCTGCCATTCACATGGAGAAAACAGCATGTTTTTTCTCCATCTGGAGAGCCCCTCCTTGTGTTTTCCTCATAGACAAGTCGATTTGTTGGCCTTAAGGGTATTTGATATGTAGCTGACAGATCAGGGACACTGGTGTTACCATTTCTTTATGCTATATTAAGGCATTTTCAATTCAGATAATTTAAGCTTGGGGTGCCATATGTAAAGCCTATGTATCAGATGCATAAAATCAAGAGATGTACGCGATGTATGTATGTAGCTAGAGTACAGACAGTTATTGGTTGTGATCAAAAGATTATTGCATTTATTACTATGCATTTATTTGTCTGTATCAGATCAGAACAGATGTGAACTGATCCATACTACCGACAGCCCATGCTGAATGTATTTTCATATTCTTCCTTATCTACACATATTTCTTATATGTGCTTTCAGTATAGTACTACCTCACAATAAATTGAAAATAGTTCCTGTGCGATACACATACAATCTCTTTCAATATGACATATGTTTCCAGGATGGCATTCGATGGCCATAGATATCTTCAGTTCAATATTTTCCTGATATTTAAATGCTACAACTATGCTACCAGGTTTAGATCAGCATGTGAAATTCCATATTAAGACACTTACTTATTGCACTGTTCTAGAACAATTTGACCAAAAATGATTCACATCGCACTTGGTGGCAATCTTGGAATTACTCAAACTGTGGGAGTTGGGCAAGTTTATCATGATGGAAACCGACATAGATCAATTATTAAACATAACAGGGTTACTATGTACATAACATAACAGGATTACTATATAACATATAGCACTGTCAAATGGAATACATTTTATGGATTTTCCACAATAAATGTGTTTTTGTCCCAAACATTTAAGAATCAATAGTATTTATGAATATGTAAATGAGCAAATCGACATGAAGTAATTGCAAATATACAAGCAATTCACTAGCTTTCATTTGATACCATTTTGACGTTTGTAGATCAATATTTAATCAAGATATGACCAAAAACGTTTTGAAAATTTGAATGAACAATTTAATAGGGTTGAGGGTTTAGATAAGGGGTTTGGGTAAAAGACCCAAATGCCACAGTGTGAACATTGCTTAAAGTGTTATTCATGTAATGTTCTTTAAGATAAATTATGTTTGCATAATGCCTCTGAACAGAAACACCTTTTTTTGATAGTATTTAACACATTTCGCTGAAAAATCACAATTTTAAGGAAAATCATTAATATATATGGCAATGCAACTGAACTAATATGCATGGAAAATAATAGCACGTGGAAGAACCAGCCATAAGCTTTAATTTGATACCATTCTGATATCAGTAGGTCAATACTTAATCAAGATATGACCAAAAACGTTTTGAAAATTTGAATGAACAACTTGATGGGGTTAAGGGTTTAGATAAGGGTCACTGCCAAAAGCCCCCATCGCCAGAGTGCAAACATTGCTCAAAATGTTTCTTATAAACTGTTCTTTAATTTAAACTATGTTTACATGATTCCCCCTGAGAAGAAACACAATGTTTTTGAAAGTGTTTACCAAATATTTGGAAAAAAAGGTAACAGTTTTAAGTAATGTCATTAATATTAATAAATATGCAAATGAGCTAATTTGCATAAAATTTATAGCACATTATGAAGCAAGTCATAAGCTTTCATTTGATACCATTCTAACATCTGTAGGTCAATATTCAACCAAGATATTACCAAAAACATTTTGAAATGAATGAACAATTTTATAGGGTTAAGGGTTTAGATAATGGATTTGGCCAAAAGTCCAAATGGTCAAAGTGCAAACATCGCTCAAAATGTTTCTTATATAATTTTCTTGAATATTTACTATGTTTACATAATTCCCCTGCACAAAAATGCTCTGTTTTGGAAAGTATTTACCACATTTTTTGTCGAAAATCGCAATTTTAGGAAAAATCATTAATATTCATGAATATGCAAATGAGCTAATTTGCATAACATTATTGAAAATGAAAGAGCAAGTCATAAGCTTTCATTTCATACCATTCTGACACCTGTGTGTCAATATTCAATCAAGATATGACCAAATTCATTTTCAAAATTTAAATGAACAATTTGGTAGGGTTAAGGGTTTGGATAAGGGTTACGGCGAAAAGCCCCAACCGCTAGAGTGCAAACAAGGCTCAAAATGTTTCTAATAAAATGTACTTTAAGATAATCCATGTTTACAAAATTCCCCCTGGACAGAAACGCCTTTATTTGGAAAGTATTAACCGAATTTTCATAAAAAAAAATAGCAATTTTAAGAAAATCATTAATATTCATGAATATGCAAATGAGCTAATTTGCATAAAATAACTACAAATTGAAGAGCTAGTCATAAGCTTTCATTTGATACCATTTTGGCATATGTAGATTAAAATTCAATCAAGATATGACCAAATAATTGTCTGTATATTTAAATGAAAAATTTGAAAGGGTTAAGGGTTTTAGATAAGGGTTACAGCCAAAAGCCCCTACGGCCAAAGTGCAAACAACGCTCATCTTGTAGCATTTGTTATAAGCTTTCAGAAAATCATACCCTTCAAAATTCCCTCTGGGGGGGGAGCAGGGGTTATTGGTGGCTCAAGGTCTATTGTTAGTAGCATGAAAAATGCTTAAATGTTATCGTTCTGAACACTCTGGCGATTAAACGTATATCAAACGTACATTCATTCCATTAGAATAGGAAATACATGAAAAATACTTTTTCATGTTGTATTCTATAAATAGCAACAAAAAAGAAAGTGAAAGTACAGCGAAATAGGGAACGATTTTATCCAGTTAATCGTGACGTTATTTCGGACATACAATAGTAATTCGTTGGAGCTGTTATGAAACCTCGTAGCTACGGCTTAAATCCGGCCGTAGTTACGATATTTTATGACAACACTGACGGTTTTTCAAAACATAACTTTAAACCCAGTCTATTGTTAGCACAAAATCCATTGCTATTCACATGAATTTTCCGTGGTTTGTTCAATTTCAACATTTCCTTTCATAGATATTTTGATATTTTCAGTAATTTTGGGGTTATCAAGGCTTTAAACGGTAAATTTAGGCATCGACAGTGGTGACGAACAGAATTACGTCAACTATTTTTGATCGTAAAGTTACGGAAAAAACTTAGGAAATTCTAATCTTAGCTGCGAACATGTTTTGTAAAACGCACTTACGCAAAAAAATTGAACTTCCGTTCAAATCTACGAAAATAATGTGCATAATTTCGTTGATAAAACGTGGCCCAGATCACTGGTAGAAATAACAGAAAAACACTAAGAGAAATGAAGAAATAACTGTTTCAATGGGCCTACAATTGTTATGAATTTACTGATTTGGTTATAAAGAGCAAAGCACTGATATATCCTTCTCTTAACAAGTCTAGTTTTGACGTCCATTGTAGAAATAGTTTGAGAAAACATTGAGAGAAAAGAAGAGGTTGTTGATTATCATCAATGCGTTATCATCAATGTGTCCCTTTTCCTCAGTGTTTTCTGTTCTTTTGGACTGGTACAGTTTTGTTTTTGTTTGTTTATTTTATTTCATTTTTTGGGGGGGATGGGTTATGTAGGCCTATGCACCAATACACTTGATTGATTCAAGATCTATACGAATAAATGCTTAAGACCAGGATTTGATATAGTATCAATATTGCGTCTTCTGCCTTGATTTTTTTTATTATAGTCCAGTCACAATATAATGACACATGTTTACAAATTTTACAGTAATAAACAAAAGGTAATCCTTGTTAATTTTCAGTTCAACGTTGCATGTCTTGGTTCAAATCTTGAAGGTGTAAGGGACCTGCAAGATTCGAACCATCACATGCAAATTTACAGTAGTTATGACTTTGCTATTGCGTTTTTTGCAAGGGTAAATTTGTAAACATGTGCCATAATATCATTAATTAAAGGACTATAAGTATGTAAAGACCCGGTAATCAAAGATACATGTTCGTGTAAGATTAGCTCAATTTGATTTTAAAAAAGGCGTTCTTATACAGTAGAACATGACACCAATTTCAACCCTCTTTCACCCACGGCGGGGAATCACCTGACATAATATTTCCGATATTTTCCAACAATTCTGTCAAAAGACGGCCGATTTGAAAAGAAGAATTTAAGCAGAGACAGCGGGAACACTCCATGACTTTGCTGAATGCCAAGGATAATCTTTGAAAAAACAGCTGATATAAAAGTTATTGACGACCAGCCAAACCTTAATCTGGTCGTCAATAACGTTTTTATCACTTGATTTGTAAAAGAGTTACCACCCATCTGATATCGGGCGTTTTACACTTTTTTCTGTTTCAAACCGATTTCAAATTGGTCAAGTATTTACAAAATTATTGACGATTTTCTGAAATTTAGTGTCACATGATTCCCCACCGATGTATTTAATGCCCTTGTTTTGTTAACAATAGTTTATGTAGTAACTACAGGGAAATCTGGAAAGGAATATTTGATAAAAATAAGTTCTTTATATAAGTTACTATAAAAAATAATGTGTTGTTACATTTGACCTTACAATGAATATTTGATGGAATTGAATGACCTATTTTGGATAATTTTGTCCTTGCTTTATGCGCCCCTACTAAGTTTGAATTCATAAAAAACCAAAATTTAACGGTAACTTTTTCCCATTTTTGTTTTATTTGCACAAGTATAAATTAGAGATAATTTTGGGGTAGGTCTCATACCCTGCCAGTCAATATTACAAAAATTACAGATCAAAGAAAAATGTTCATTTTTCTTAATCATGGAAAAAATTCAGTCGCAAAATCATAAACCTTATGTATAATCAAGTGTTTTTTCTCAATTTTGTTTTTCATAGTTTTGTATTTAGCTTATTTATGTTACATACATATCTGTTGTAGCATACAAGTTGAAAAATGTCAGATATTATCATCTTCTGGGAAAAAATATGAGATTTACAGAGTCGGTGCTACCCCTTTTCCCGGCTTTTTTTGTAAAAGGGGGGTCAATAACTAAAAAAATATATAAAATTCCAAAATATCGGTAAAAATTGTTTTAAGTTTCATTTTACCCCCGTCTTATATCATAGAAATAATATATAACAATACTTTTTGTATTTTCAAAAGTGTCTATTATGGTTCCAGATCGTTAAGAACCAGCTGTAAGAAAGAAAATGTAGATGACGTACTAAAATTTTGGTAAGTCATCAGCTGATTTTTTAACCCTTTCCCAAACGGTAATTTTTATGGTGGTCAAATTTTAAAGCAGTTGCAGACAACAAAATGGATGTTGTTAAAGATAGTTTTTCTGTGTAATATATCATGGAAAATATTTAGACAAAAGAAGAAACTGCTGGTTATCAGAAGTTTCTTCTTTTGTCTCAATTTTTCCCCAAGCCATTTCTACTAGGGACGTCAAAATCAGGTCTTGTTTGGGACAGGGTTAAATGATCCTCCATATCTAGCTAATTCCTTGCATTCGCCACCTTCTCTGCTTCAACATTTTAGACCGATCTAAATTCAAAGCAGTCGCATACGACATTATAAACGTTACGGAAAATAGAAGAGTTGCTAGAATTGATATAGAGGACGTAGCGGTGAATCACGTTACACATCTTTTTTTAACATTGGAAGAAAATTAAGCAGAGAAGGCGAGAAAACGACAGGGGATTGCTGGATGCGAAGGATCTTTTAAAATCAGTTGAAAAAAAAAGCTATTGACGACCAACCAAAAATTTGGTTGGTCGTCAAAAACTTTTTTTCAACCGATTTTTTAAAAGATCTACAACATCTAGCTAATTCCTGTTACTTTCCCACCTTTTCTTCTTCATTGATCAAATTTTTACGATTTTTCTGAAATTACTGTCACGTGATTCCATATCGTGATAAGGAAGAAAAGTGTTTGTAGCATGCTGATAGCCATGAAAGGATAGTTAAGAGCAGTTAACTTATCCTGCTATCTAAAACTACCTACTTGAGATGAATACTTAAAACGCACAATTAGCATGTACATGTAACTCATAGCCACTTAACCCTTGATCTTGAAACCATACTATCATGCTTATTAAGTTTCATTTCAAATAGACCGCCATTTTGTTTGAATTTTGAAGCGAGCAAAAAGAAAAAAAAAAAAAAAAAAAAAAAAAAAAATAAGACCACAATGAAATGATAAATAACAAACTGAATGAAATTTAAACTTTGTAGTCTTTAACCCATTCCCAAACAAGACCTGGTTTTGACGTCCTAAATAGATATAGCTTTGGAAAACATTGAAACAAAAGAAGAAACTGCTGATAACCAGCAGTTTCTCCTTTTGTCTCAATATTTTCTGTGCCATATTTTACACAAATCTTATCTTTAATAACATCTATTTTGCCATTTGTGGAAGTTTTTGAAGTGGATCACCCTAAAATTTCGTCGTTTGGGAAAGGGTTAACACACTTTACCAAAATGAGAGTCTATTTCAAAACAACAACAACAAGCATACTTCCGTCACTGATTCTGACAGAAAAAAAAATAAACAACACTTCTGACCGAAAACTATTGATTTAGGGTCTTTTAGACATACAGGATGATCGGACACCAATCTTTGTCGCATTCTGTGATGTGTCTTTGAGCTGCCTTGAACAGTGAGCACGGTGTATAATCACATGACTCAGAATTTCCGATAATCTTTGATAATTTTGTTAATATTTGACCAATTTGAATTCGGTGTGAAGCAGAGAAGGTGGGAAAATGTCTGGAATAAGCTGCACTTGTTGGATTTTTGAAAAATCAACTGATGAAAAAGTAATTAAAGACAAGAGCCATCATAGACGGATAATGCTCCACGAATAAGTGTTTGTCACAAAAAAAAAAAAAAAAAAAAAAAAAAAAAAAAACTATCATATATTAAGCCCCCTTTTCACATGACGGATTTTTTGTACACGCATTATTTATATTATAATATATAAACTAGAACATCTCATTCCTCACATAAGAAGAAAATGTCATTCATTTCTGCCCATTAGAGAGAAATTGGAGAAAAACTAATTTTTACATTAAGGCCCCTTTTTCCATGACACAGCCTCAAATTCAGAAACGGAAAAAAAGATCTCTAGGTATTGACCCCACGAGTTCACATGTGAAGTTTCATGGAATTTGGTCCAAGGGTTGCTGAGATCTGGCTGTGGACGGACGGACGGACGGAAGGACGGACGGACGGAAGGACAGCGTGGCGACTATATGCTCCCCCGAAATTTTTTCGGGGAGCATAATAAACCAAAATTTTAGTTTATCTTCAATAACTTTTTATCAGTTGATTTTTCAAAAATCCAACACGTTCAACTAATGCATGACATCTGTCCACCTTCTCTGCTTCAAACCGCATTCAAATCGGTCCCGTATTAACAAAATTATTAAAGAAATTTTGAAATTGTTATGTCACGTAATTAAACTCCGTGGTGAGGTGACGCTACAAACTGTCCGACGTCGTGAGTTCGATTTCATTACTCAGCACTGGATAGATTCTACGCCACCCCATGATTACATATGCAGGACAATATGCGAAACAATGAAGTAATATACATATATTCTTTATAAAGGAAAT
This sequence comes from Fragum sueziense, assembly GCA_963680895.1. Taxonomy (NCBI): domain Eukaryota; kingdom Metazoa; phylum Mollusca; class Bivalvia; order Cardiida; family Cardiidae; genus Fragum; species Fragum sueziense. The sequence continues at coordinate 20,880,061 of OY804593.1, forward strand.
AAGGCACAAATGCCTATCATTACGACATGTACATAAATAATACAAACATATCAAACATGTAAATTAGTTCTCTCTTGGAGTTATCTTTCTTGTATGTGGTTTGTCACGTATTTCTGATTGACCAGCGAATCACAGTGGATTGGTTTATGCATGTATTATCCATTCGTGCTTTGTTGGTTCATTAGTTTTTGTTGCTTTTTATTTACTTTCCCCCATCTGTTTATTATTTTCTCTCATTGAGTAAAACATTCGCCGATGCTAAAACACAACATAGCCTTGATAAAAAATGCTCATTGTATTTTAGAAAGTGCCTAAAGCATCTGGAAAAAGTCCAAGCTTTCCAAAGTGAATATTTTTCATGTAGTGAAAACGTGCAATTTAACTAACCGGGAATTCCCAGTGTTTCACTGATAGGAATGTAATAACACTAACTGATTGCCTCTGTTCATGCAATTGTTACGTTAAAATAATACAGATTTTTATCTTATTGACAAAAGGTAAATATGCTGAAGAATCGAAAATATAGTATTTTCATCAGGTCTTTGAAATTGGACGAGTCTCAACTTTTACCGTCTGGTATACCTCACGATAAATGACCTGGCAGAGCAGCCCATACTAATCGAATGGGATGCTCTCTCAGTTCAATCATCGTGAGCTATAATGGGTTAAATATACTGAAAGGCAAAAGTAACTTTACACCTGACTTTCATTTGATTTATCAAACCCTAATCACAGTTTGTGAAATTACTTGTGTTATACGTATACATGTGCCATTTTGCAAGAACAACGTGGGATAGAAGAGAGTGTTCAGCCTTTCTTGACGCTGGTGTTACCACGTCATTAATAAAGGGGTCAAATTGAAAATTCCAGGTAAAGTTTTATTACATCTTTTAGAATAAAAAGGATCGCATTTTATGCTAAATTTAAAATCTAATGTCAGTATTTATTTGTCCCTATGTGTATTATTGACTGCAAAAAAGTACTCGTGTATGGATAAGATCAGCCGTCTGATCCTGAGCTATTCAATTCTTTAACACTCGTCCCGTAGCATACACTTTATTTCATGCACGTTCTTGTGTCCACGCGTCTTCTATCGCCTATGACACTAACTTTTAAACTTTTCTCGTCAGAAAAGAGGAGCTAACTCCAATTAACGTGTTCTCAAAATGTTACATAAGATAAAATATGGGCGTTTTTGACGTTGACGTCATGTTACTGTATAACTCAAGGGGTCTGGCTACTGGATGTCTAGCACTAAAATCGATGCTACAAATTCGACAACGAACAATTCTACGGCTCAACTAACGATTTCACGCATCTTTACTGCAGCCTCCGGTAAAAACGTAACGTCACGTCACGTTAATGCTACACACGAATTTATTGGTCTTGGTTATGGATACTTTCATTTTTGACCCCCTAAGTGTTGAAATGCGTTCAAGAAGTTAACGATTGATTGACGGGTTCAGTCCATTAGCATAGAAACATAACATTTCATCCTGGCTATGTCATCATGCTTAATGTCCTTTTTTTGTCGGCATCGGGTTGCTAACCTTTTCCTGGTAACTGGAATACAACTCTGGCCTTTTGTGTGGCGACCAACAAAGATCAAACATGCAAAAAACAATTTCACTATTTACAACACCATTGTGTGGGTGGGGTATTTTGGTAATTTTAACGATATGCACGTGAAGGTTGCTGTAATGTCTATGAAACGGAAGTGTTCATTTAGAATATAAAAAACATAACTGTGAAAACATATGGTCGTGAAAATATCATAAATATGCTTTGAAATTAAGAAAATAGAGTTATTCTAAAACTGTAAAGTTACTTTTGCCTTTGAGTATATTTATATTGCCTTTTCTCTTGTCTCTGGGTCACTATTCAATACAGTATCTTTGGTACCAGCCGAAGCACTGGGTATGTTCTTTTCTTCTGCCACCAATTTGCAAAACGTCGATTTATACTTTTCATATGTTCTTCTATTGCAAACGAAAGACAGAAATATGAAAAATCCGATTCCACCATTTAATATTATGAAGCAATATTCAAAGAATTCCATTTTTGTGAACACATACAGAAAACCAAGAATCCAAGTCAGGCCGGTCAATGAGGAAAGTTTTGCGTATATTTTGAACAAGCTTCTGTTCTTATTTGAGCTAATACTCACATTCGAGGCTCCACTAATCCTTAAGACGACGAAGACAAAAGATAAGACATTGACACAAAGAATAAGACCCAAAGGGATAGCAAACGTATACCCTATCATAGCAGATTTCGAAATATAGCAGATGTGACTCTTGTAACCTATTCCAATAGCATCTTTGTCGACAACAGAAACAACTATATTTATGACAACAAATACAAGAGATGCTAGGATACAATAAATATTGTAAAACAATGTCCTATTGCCGTTTGGTGCTGTTTTGGTTCTATTTTCAGGCTGACCTCTAAACACAGTGACCATGTGAAAACAACAAACATTCATTGCAAATACAACCATGAGCCAGAAGAAATGTGCAAGGGCCCCGAGTATTGAACATACAACCTCTGACACTATTTTCGCCTGTGGAGTGGCAAACGTGAATAAAGCCTGAGCACAAATCAGATAGACACACAGACACATGTTATTTATCCCTGGCTGAGTCCGGTAATCATCAAATACACAATATGTCGTCAGTGTGAGGATAGAACACAATATAGAAATACATGAACAAACAATGGACAAGACTCCTTGAATTGACACGTTTGATTCTTTACGATGAACATGTGTGTCGGGCAGGGTATATTTATCAGTGACTGCGAAGTAAGAATCGGAACAAATGTAAACAGAACTATTTGACATGCTGCCTTCTTTCTTGATATGCGATCTCACAAATGTGACATTAAACTCTTCTACGTATAACCCGTCTGGTGTTTTAGTGATATCATATTCGTCATGGTCAATCCTAACAAGAGGACAAGTCATGGTAGGGTTTATTGTTTGAACTTCAGCATAAATCGGTGTAAGTAAATAAGCACGAGGTATATACATGGTGGAAGGATAACGTATTAACATGGTTCTCCTATCTGGGTCAAATAAATTGCCGTGACCATCAGACTCAAAATTGGCGATAGACATAGAAAAGTCATACGTCTCCCATGTAAAAGATCCATTCAAAGAAATATCTATATAATTCATGCCCAGTACTTTGTCTATGAAATCTGAAGGAACGGGATCCACAAATTGATATCTGAAATACCATCGGACCTGCCATACTATATAATTAACCAAAGTACTGAATTGTTGTAATGGAATATCTACGAATTTTTGTTTTGGGATTGGAGACGTGTTTTGATCATTGAAATCAGTAGTACTATCACCAAGAGGACTTGCAGTTGATTGTATCTCATTACCATTATCGGGATTCGGTTCTAACAAAATTTCAGGCTCAACCATTACAACAGATAGTGTATAATAGAGTTCTGAATCAGCTGTTGCATCAAGCACTCCCCAATTTGTCAACAAAGCTTGTGCATACGATTCTATAACATTTACAGCATTTGGAAGTTCATTGGCATCAACCTGTGCTGAAGGAGTAAACTTTAACTGTAGTCTGTAAGCTACTTCGGTCAAGTTGTTGGCTCGATTTACACATTTCCCATCTTGTAGGAATCTTGGAAAAATGCAGGAAACTTGTCTGCAAATTCCCTGAAATTAAACGCGTAACACATTTTATTACATTCTCGTATTATAACATCATTCATATTAATCCAATTTTGATATTATCACCAGGTAATGATATCACTTGATAAAAAGCAAAAGCTAATATCCTTATTTGACTCGAACTCATTTTTATTCTTAAAGTGTATGTTTGACTCATTTAAGTAATTAAGAAATAAATGTTTTCATGTAACAATAAGTAAAAACCTTAGATAAAGAATAATTACCAGGTATTTATCAAGGACATGGTTTTCGGGACATTCTGACAGGATGTTTGTCTCATCTTCTATAACCTGATTAAAATCTAGAACAGCCGCAAAAGAAACAGCAGCAAATTGTCTTCCCGTATCAAAGCACTCCGGGTGTACACGTTCTTGTTCGTTACACAAATAACAGAAAATATTGTTGTAACTGAAATTGTATGGAGCCCTATATGAGTGACAAGCTGTCTCAATTAACCCTTTCCCAAACAATACCTGGTTTTGACGTCCCTTATAGAAATGGCTTGGGAAAACATTGAAACAAAAGAAGAAACTGCTGATAACCAGCAGTTTCTCCTTTTGTCTCAATATTTTCTGAGCTATATCGTCCACTAAGCTTATCTTTATCAACATTCATTTTGTCGTCTGCAGCGGCTTTCAATTTGGTCCACCCTAAAATATTGTCGTTTGGGAAAGGGTTAAGGGGTCGTACTTGGCCCACTTTCCTGTTCTATTACAACCGACATCGATTTCTCTGCATTCTGGAGCAGCAAAATCGAGAACATCACCTGGCCAAAAGAACTCTAAATCACAATTAACAGTTTGTAAAACGTCAGATACCAATGTGCGAATGTTGACAGGTTTGAAGAAACTACTACCATGATAGCAGCGTATTCTACTATACCACGGAACTAAGTCGGTTTCTTGAGCAAAACTGCACGTTGCACAGTAACGATTGGCGTAGGTCTTTTGGGTTCTTTTATCAACAACAGGTTGTCTCGTGTCGAAATCACAATAGCTTTCTCGGTTTTCACATTTGGAAACGATTTCAAGCAATTTGGTAGTGATCTTGACACTGTAAGCGCTGTGGCAGCGACTGTAAATCCAGTATGAAAAGTCCCCAATGCCTTTCAAAGACGGCGATTTACAAACAACTCTATTCGGTTGAAGAGATTCTTCAAGGGTCGGTAATTGTTCTAGGATATCCGGGCAGCACGTGCCGAAATCTTTGCACGTGTCAAGATCACATGAGCAGTTCTGACAACATCCTGGTATGAGTTTAGGCGATAACGGCAGGTCATCTAGTGATCTTGTTGTCTCAAATTGTCCGTCAATTATTTCAGAATTACACAATGCTTCACTTCCGCAAAATTCCTTCTGAACCAATGTTACAAAATTTATGTCAGACGATTTGAATCCTTGAGAATCGATGAGAGCAAGTTTCAACACCAATTGAAGGAAAGTAGTTATAATGTATCCACCCATAGTTCACTCTAGTTTTAAATATAAGTCACGACAATTTCAGATGAGCGCACATAAAGCCCCATCTTCGCAAGCCAATGGTTACTACCTCCACTTTGTTCCTTACGAACCCTTGGCCGCTTGCTTCTATTGAAATCGAAAGTACCACCATGCCACCTTTCGGCGATAAAGAGTCGCGGCCCTTTGCAGTTGCTATTTCTGACCAATCAAAAGCCTCGTACTAAAACGTGTTAGGCGATGCATCAAATACGGATATCGATTTTCACGTCAGCCGTGACGTTTTCGTTTTGACAAAGACGGCTTGTTTAGTGTGTTTTGATTGGATAATGGGAAAGTTATCGCGTCCAATGAAATCGCACGGTGGTACTTTCGATTTCCATAGAGGCGAGCGGCCAAGGGTTCGTAAGGAACAAAGTGGAGGTAGTAACCCTTGGCTTGCGAAGATGATAAAGCCCGTACTTAGCTGTGTTTTTTTCTTTAAATAAACACCTAGTATGTTGCCTATCAGAACGAATGTCTAAAGAAAGAGTAGTATTTTTGACAAATCCTTATCAATTGTGATTTAAAATTGGATAAAGATATAGTTTGGATCTAATTCCCATGCAAAACAGTATTTGATATACAAATGAATATGCTTCAAATCTATAAATTCATCTTTTTATTCACAATTCTTCTGTGTTTTTGTAAATTATGTTGTGTTCGAATCCTTTATTATCGGGAAAAATATCTTAGCAAATATTTTACTTCCATATTTATATAAGCAGTAATTCGACTTATTAACAAGACAACGAACTACAGTATATCCAAATAAAAAAAACAGCAGTTAGTCTAGGGCATGATGCCACAATTAATTAAAACTAAACCGATACAGGTATTTATATGTGTGATATCTGCCGGTAATAGCATTACACCTTTACCATAACGATGGATTGTTACGTTGATCAAATTTGAAAAGATGCACAAGACGTTAAATTAAGAAAGTTCTTAAAATTGGAATAACATACATAGAGGAAAGAAAATGTTAACGGAAAAAGACAAAATGCTGGTCATCAGCAATTTCTCCTCTACCTTCATTTTTATAGATACTTTTCTTTTTTAGAGTAGGTCGCGAAAGCAGGTCTTCTTTGAGAAAGGATAAATATTTTTTTTTTAAAGTCGAACGCTATTTACCACTGGGAAATGCGATTGTGTTAAGATAAATAACACAAAGAGCCAACGATCCTATGATAAAATTTGATGATAAATATGAAGCAATTAAGCACAAAAGAAATAAATTGAAAGAGTTCCCTAGTCATTTAAAAAAATAATTGGTGCTATTCATTTTGGTACTGTTTTACAAATACCTTACAAACTTTCATTAATGCTGTAAATGATTGTAAAAAAAAACATACGTTCCTATCTACAAAACAATATTTGTGAAGGCTTAACCCTTTCCCAAACAAGACTTTGTTTTGACGTCCCTAATAGAAAACGTTTGGGAAAACATTGAAACAAAAGAAGAAACTGCTGATAACCAGCAATTTCTCCTTTTGTCTCAATATTTTCTATGCCGTATTTTACACAAATTCTACCTTTAATAACTTCCATTTTGTCATTTGTGACAGTTTTTGAAGTGGATCACCCTAAAATTTTGCCGTTTGGGAAAGGATTAAGTGAATAATAACCCTGGAGACCCTTGTTCTGTTTCTTCAAAATTCGCCCACATTTACAAATCCAGCCTACAAAGGTGGAATGGCCGCGCTATTTTACCCATTCCCAAGACGCCTTTTCACGCCCTTCAAGATAAGGACTGTGTGACAAGCAATTTGTTCATTTTTCAGAATGTTTTATACACAGAAAGACCAAAAAATCAAAATCCCTTTCATTTTAAATTGTTGTATGCAATATTCTTTTTTTTTTATTTTGGAGCAGTCTTGAATTTTGCCGTATGGTTATGGATTAATAGTGGGGCGGATTGGTGAAAAAGTGTGCACTTATTTTTTATAAAAGCATGGAACTTGTCACAAACGTAGATGAGTCAAAAACAAAAAGATTTAGAGGAAATTGCCACGCCAGATTTGCCCTTGAGAGAGGCCATTAAGATTCTAGAGTGTAAACAAGGTCAAAAACAGCAGAAAACGGCAATTTTGTTGAATTCAAGGGCACATAACTCTCGTTTTTCTGATTCAATCAGACAAAAAATCACACTTATTTGAGATCTTGTGGTCTCCAACATCATGTACAAGTTTTATTTTGATTGATCAATAATTGTAGATTCTAGAGTGGAAACAAGGTCGAAAACAGCCGAAAACGGAAACTTTGTCAAGTTCAAGGGCACATAACTCTCGACTTTCTGGTCAGATCAGACTGAGAATCGAAACTCGATGTCCAACTATGGTCAAGTTTTGTCTTGATTTATGAATAATTGTAGCTGCTATATTGTAAAGAAAGTTAAAACAGTATCTTTTTACCGATCAGGCCCATTATCGAACTTGTCCGAGAACTTATTCCTACTTGTTTTTGCCTAGTTTGATCAAGATTGTCCAACTTTTGTGGATGCTTTCAAAAGTGTAAACACCCAAGTTGTTGACGGACGGACGGACGGACGCCGGACAAAAAGTAACCACAATAATTATTGAATTTTGACGTCTTGGAAAGGGTTATAGATTTAAGAACATTTTAATTTATTGAAGACCTCAGCACGTGTTACATGGACAATGGAAAAATGCGCACTTAATTTTCAGAACAATATCGCATATCTATTTTTATCTCAATTATATTAACGACAATTGGAACATACACGATGTCAGACAGTAGACAACCGGGCAGTTGTTGTTTCATTTTTGTTTCGTAAAGTGACTTGAAAAATTTACTTAAAGAACAAACGTACGCATTTTAAGCAACGGGTACAATGTAAACACACAATGAAACAAGGAAAACGACAGAAGACAAAAAAAAAAAAAAAAAAAAAAAAAAAAAAAAAAAAAAAAAAAACGACAAAACCATTAAAACGCAACCCATTTAATTAAGATTTTTAAAGCAAAATTCATCGAATACAAACTTTACATATTTCAGATATATTTGAGATATGATTTTTGGAAAAGGTTAAGAACTGATACATGAAGGACAACTGGTATTTCTTCATTCACACAAAGTCTGTTAGTAAACTTCCCCAACATCCCCAATCCATTCGACCAAAGCGCAGTTGGGAGCGCATCCGATATACAGGGTGTTTCATAATTTGTCATTGTGATACACTTTAAACCAAGCATATCTTTAATATGCGAATATCCCTAGCAGTGAAAAATATATCAAATTAAAGGTAAATAGTGTCCAATTTTATAAGTTGAGTTTTACCCATTACACGTACCTATGAAATGACATTCGAATATCAAAGAGATGCTTGGTTTAGCCCTTTCCCAAACGATGAAATTTTAGTGTGATCGAATTTGAAAGCTGCTGCAGACGACAAAGATGATGATAATAAAGACATGATTTGTGTAAAATATGGCACAGAAAATATTGAGACAAAAGGAGAAACTGCTGGTTATCAGCAGTTTCTTCTTTTGTTTCAATGTTTTCCCAAGCCTGTTCTATTAGGGTCGTCAAAACCAGGTCTTGTTGGGGGAAAGGGTTAAAGTCTATCACCTATTATGAAAGACCCTGTATAACACATTAGGTCCTGGTTCGATCATCGGCCGCGCCAAACATCGTTTCTGTTATTTGTCTCCCACCAATAGTTGGGTTATGGTAAACCGACGTTGGCAATCCACATGAGGCCCGAGAACGATGCTGCTGTAGTACTGGTGAATGGACCAAAAATTAAGGACCCATGGATAGGTGTTCTAGTCTCTGCGACCGGTTGAAGAGGCGTTTTACCCAAATCGACAAGTCTTCCTCTTTTCGAGTGACGGGACACATATATAACTAGATTTTTATCAACACTTGCTCTTATAGCGTTTTCAAAATATAAACACGAAAACAATAACAACATTAAGTGTTTATCGCTTATCACATCACTATAATATAATCGATTCACTATTAAACGAGAATAATTTCAGTTGAACTGCTTTATCAAAACAACTGAAATTATTCTCGTTTAATAGTGAATCTATTATAAATCACTAGACCATAATATCGTCGCTTTTCAACGACAACCTCGTAACTGCACCTTTTTTAAGCTGCGGTTTCGAACTTGCGAAGTGTTTGTTGAACATCGCTAGGATAAAGGCTAGTACTTAAAAATACCAGTCCATGTTCATTTAAGTTTGCTTTACGTTGTCTATTACTCCAAGTAACTCCATTGTCAATGACGTAGATGATTGATTTTTTTTGCAAAAAAAAAAAAAAAAAAAAAAAAAAAAAAAAAAAAAAAAAAAAAATAAATAAATAAATAAAAAAATCGAGTATGGTGACCAATGAGCCTGGATTTGGAAAAAGATATCCTTACAAGAGACATTTGAGATACCGATCAGCATGTGTAGCCATCTCGTCCCTCCACAGAAATGAACTATATATTGTAAATGTTCATCAAAGGATTCAAAGTATACCCACAACATTGCGTTTTGGTTTTGAATAAAAGATTTAGAATGTTTTTCCCCCACTCTTATCTGTTGTTCTGTGTCAACACGAAAGTTATAGCTCGTAGAATTTGATGTGTTACAAGGGTCCCATTTCCAGCTGTGTACACATTTAAACTATTTGTGACCTGTCACGCTAAAAGCGACCTTATAGGAAGTGTGAAAAACATCGACCTTAGTCAGTCTGCGCAGTCCGCACAGCCAGACTAGGGCCGACACTTTTCACTTTTATGTAATTTTCTAAATCCGGAATGTTTTAGCTATCTTACTACATTGTATATGTTCATTGTTCGCATACAGTATCTGGTTGACCTGTGTGAGTCTGACAGGTTTGTCAAAACTTTGATTTTTTTAGTTCGGTTAAAGGCTAACCTTAAAAAATTTACGATTTCGCGGTTCATCCTTATAAATCGCTCAGAAATGGTTTAAAAAACATTACAAGCAAAGTCATTACGTTAAGGAAAGCATTAACCCATTGCAAACCAGCAGCCAAATTATCGATTTTTATCAATACACAAAATTTGCCGCATCAATTACTTCCCTTGGATTCTGTATCCTTGGATACGAAATAGTCGAACCTGTCTACTTTGACAACTGCGTCATTTATCGATAACCGAGTGATCTGATATAGATGTTTATGGGAATATCGCTTCAAAATCATGTTGTGTGAAGCTTTCGATTGCAATATTAACTTAGTAACCCATAAAACTTTATACATGTAGTATATATTTTCTTTTCCGAGGAAATCAATTAGAAAACGAAAGTGGATTCTGAGATTGAACCAGGACCGTACAACTTCTACTTAACTTGCACCGTCAGGTCGTTCAAAGATTATGCAAATTTGGATGACAAACAAATTATTATCCAAACGCCGTGCTAAAACATAATTATCAAAATTGCGTGTTCATGAGTGCTGCTCCTAAAATGCGATATTCTCTGCCGTTCGAAACAGGCATTGTTTCAATTCACATTGTTTTAATTCTTACCCATTCCTAAGGCAAACGCTAAGAATTAAGACTGGTCTAAATTCAAAGATGTTGCAGACGAAAATAGCAAGTGAATGGAATTTACTTTTTGTCTCTTTGGGTAGAAAACATTGTATGAAAGGAAGAAATTGCCTGTCTAAATCAATTTCTTCTTTTATCACGATGTTTGCCGAAGCCATTATTTAAAATAGCAAGTGAATTATGGAATTTACTTCTTGTCTCTTTGGGTAGAAAACATTGTATGAAAGGAAGAAATTGCCGGTCTAAATCAATTTCTTCTTTTACCACGATGTTTGCCGAAGCCAGTATTTATGACGTGGAAGAGAAATACAATCTATGTGTGTTGGTTTTCCCCTAAATTTTTCATTTAACAAAACCTGATGTTGACACTCAAAACAGAAAAATCTTGGTAAAAACATTGAGACAAAAGATGAATATGCTGATAATCGACGTGATAACCTTTTGCCTCAATATTTTCCGCGACATTAGAGAATCCCTCTTATATCAGCATCCCTTTGTTATCTGCAGCGGCTGTCAAAATTGAACTCTAATTTTCAGCTAGATTTCTATTTGGGAAAGAGTTGAAAGCGCGTAAAGATCGTTTTGGGCATTTACCGAACAGATTTGATATAATGTAATATTGTATCAAGGCGAGTAGCAGGCGATTAAATTAAGATTGGGCAATTTTTTAATTATCATGAGATATCAAAGTATTGCTTAAAGGAGAAAATGGTGACCTCATCCTTTTCTATCTTATTTTTTTTTTTTTTTTTTTTTTTTTTTTTGCTTTTCTTATGTCATCCAAAAAAAAGAATCATTTTTGAAAAATGATTTGAATCGAAAATAGCATTAATAGTTTTTCTTTACATACATTAATTGGAAATAAACACTTTATTACATAATGAGCTGATTAATTACTCAAACGGGTGTAAGATTCAGGTCAATAAACACGCGGGTGTCAAAGATGTCATAAAACACACGTTTATTCGCTCCCTTTACTCAGTACAACAATTATTGGAAGCAGTTTTCAAAATTCTATTGCCCTTTTCTAAAACATATGATCTGGTGAAAACCAAGAAAAAAAAAAAAAAAAAACGATCATGGTTTTCCCTTTTTAATTCAACAATCCGAATCTCCTCGCTATATTGCAAATAAATTCTCTCTTTATCAATATCAAATTGATCTTCTGTAGCTTCGGAATTGGAAACCTCTAAAACATGGTAGTTTTGGAAAGGATTAATTCATATCCAAACGGCAAAAATACTCTGGTCTCGTCTGAAATCAAAGGTGTTGCAGACAACAATTTCAAGAGAATTATTGTTATTATTATTTTATTTTGTGTGTGTTGGAGGTAGAAAACATTGTGGGAAATGCAAGACAAGCAATTTCTTCATTTCTCACGATGTTTTCCACAACCTTCTTTTGAAGGGGGTGGGATCATTGTGAGGGAATGGGTTAAAGCAATATCGTTGAAAGAATGAAATCCTGATTAATTGTCTATTCAAATGAAAACGTCACCGAAAATCAAATACTAATTTTTTAGAAGTCATCAAATTCTTTTTTATGACCGGTTGACTAATCTGTTTTTCACACTAAGTAACGAACAATGGAATTGATTCCCTTGATTATGGAATAATAATTGATAATGTCTAATTGACTGATGTAAAATTGGTCAATGTCATACGATCGACTGGATTTTCGCCGACATCGTTTCATCTTATTAACCCATCACTGGACAGCGAAGGTTGAAAGAAAAAAAATGTCTGTCCAACAATGATATGCGTCATTTATCGATAATCGAGTGATCAGATATCATGGTTTTCGCTAATTAGTGAGGAAATCGTATCAAAATGGTGAGCATGTTCATTTTTCCGATTTCCTTTTCAATATTTTCTGTGGTAGGTTGCATAAAAACACATTCGTTCCTTCATTTTTCAAAAAAACAGAATATATATGTACAATATAATTTCAACCATTTCGTGTTTGTCCACCATTTACTCTAGTACGATCACTTCATTACTAGATAGTAATTGAAAACGGCGTTAATCCCCGATAAACCAAACTTATATCGCTGAAATTCAGTGCCATTTTCTACTTCGAAAATTACGTCACTAGTCACGTGACCGATCAAGTGCCCCGGTCATATGAATATGATATATTACCAAAGGGAAGTAATTTACAAGGGAGAGGAAGTAATTTACAAGGGAGATAATTTTTCGCACAAATTTTAATACGGAAAAATAAAATCTTGAATAATTTCTTTTTTCATTCATAATTTGAAAAATGTTTTTACTAAAATTATTCATTGGATGATGTTGTTTTGTAAAAAAGAAAAATCAGACGCCTATAATATTTCCCTTTAAGGTCCCTTTTATGTATCTTTATGCGTTCACATGACCATCTACTTCCATTTCTTTGGTGATCGTTGACACGCCTGTAGTGTCTCCTTCATTTTCTATCCCTCTGCGAAACATTGATTTATACTTCGCAAATGTTCTTCTATTGCAAACGAAAGACAGAAAGATGAAAAATCCGATTCCACCATTTAAGATTATAAAGCAATATTCAAAGAATTCCGTTTTTGTGAATACATATAGAAAACCAAGAATCCAAGTCAAGCCGGTCAACGAGGAAAGTTTTGCGTAAATCTTGAACAAGTTTCTATTTTTGTTTGAGCTAATACTCCCATTCGACGCTCTGTTGATCTTAAAGACCACAAAGACAAAAGATATGATATTAGCAAAAAGAATAAACCCTAAAGGGATAGCAAACACATATCCTATCATAGCAGATTTCGAAATATAGCACAGATCATTCTTATAGCCAACCCCGACAACATCTCTGTCGATAACAGAAACAGTTACGTTTATAGCAACAAAAAGAATAGATCCAAGAGCACAATAAACATTGTAAAGTAATATCCTGATACAGTTTGGCTCTGTTTTAGTTCTATTTTCTAGTTGCCCTCTGAAAACAGTGACCATGTGAAAGCAGCAAACGTTCATCGAAAATATAACCATTAGCCAAAAGAAATGTGCAAGGGCACCGAGTATCGAACATATGTCATCAGAAACCAAATCCGCCTGTGGAGTGGCGAACGTGAATAAAGCCTGAGCAAAAATCAGATAGACACACAGAAACATGTTATTTATCCCTGGCTGAGTCCGGTAATCGGCAAATAGACAATATGTTGTCAGTGTGAGAACTGAGCAGAGTATGGATATACATGAACAGACAATTGACAAGACTCCTTGAACAGAAACATTTAGTTCTTCCTCGTGAACGATTATACCAGGTTGAATGTATTTATCAGTGACTGCAAGATAAGAATCAGAACAGATGAGATAAGAGCTGTTAGACATATTCCCTTCCGTCGTAATGTATGATCTCACAAATGTAACATAAAGCTCTTCTACGTACACCCCATCTGTAGATTCAGTGATATTATATTCGTCATGTTCAATCCTTACAAGAGGACAAATCAAAGTATGTTTGATTGGTTGAACGTCAACATAAATCGGCGTCAATAAGTACGACGACGGTAGATAAATGAAAGAAGGGTAACGTACTAGCGTCGCACCTGTATCTGAATCAAGAAGATAACCGTCTTCGTCAATGTCAAACTCAGTGACGGAGAGAGAAAAGTCATACATTTTACCTGTGAAAGATGAATTTAAAGTAATGTTTATATCATTGATGTCCAGCACATTGTCTATGAAATGTGTTGGTACGGGATCCACGTACGTATATCTGAAATACCACCTGACTTGCCAAACAATGTAGTTTATAACCAGTAGAGCTCTCTGTTGATCAGGAAGGTCAACGGTATTTGGTGGAGTTTTAGCCTCGTTGTCAGTAAATGTAGGAACTGTAGCTTCAAATGGTTCTTCATAATAATAAGCGCCTTCTCTTCTATGTCGCTTTTGACTTGGAGACGTGTTTGTTTCATTGTTAGTACTCTCAGTCTCAACCACAACGAAAGATAGTGTATAATAAAATTCCGAATCAGCTGCGGCATCAAGCACGCCCCAATCTGTCAGCAAATATTTTGCATACGTTTCTATAACCGTTACAACATTTGAAAGTTCACTAGCCACTTCTTGTGATGAAGGAGTGAATTTTAACCGTAGTCTGTAAGCAACTTCAGTCAGGTTGTTGGCTTGATTTACACATTTCCCACCTTGAAGAAATCTTGGAAAAATACAAGATACCTCTCTGCATATTCCCTGAAATTAAACGGGTAACGCTTTTGATATACAACCTACTGAACTATAGAAAGAAGGGGATGAACAATACATAAACTTTTTTCAGTTATTATGGCAAATAGGTTTGGCATTGAAATATCATTACCCTGTACTATGTACAATCTTAAAGACTGCATGCTTATACATTGACATATACGTGTAAATAAAGTAAAAAACCTTCTTCTTTCATGACACAACTAAAGGGACCCACCTCATGCAAATAAAGATCTCAATAGTGTATGAATTGGGCAAACGAGATTTTATTTAAGATAGAATACCCCTAATGTGGCCATTATGAGATTCATAAAACATCGGGGTTTTTCGAGCGTCGTCGTTACGTATCCGAACATATTCAGGTGCGGTCGTAAGCATTCGGTGGTGGAAAGTTCCACCGCCGAATGTTTTCGTCGTCGCCCGAATAATGCCGACGTCGCGCGAATCTTATAAGGCGTAGACTACCTTAAAGTGTAAGATGATGTAACTACTTGTAAAGTTGGGTGCCTTCTTACAAATGCATTTACATGTATATAAGATATTTACCTTAAATTTGTCAAGGACGTGGTTTTTGGGACATTCTGACAGAATGTTCGTCTCATCTTCGACAGCTTGATTAAAATCTAATACAGCTGCAAAGGAAACAGCAGCAAAACCTCTCCCCGTGGTGTCCAGGCACTCGACATCCCTGTATTCTACTTCGTTACACAAATAACAGAAAATGTTGTTATATTTATAATCGTATGGTGCTCTGTATGTGTAGCAAGCGGCCTCAATCAAGGGGTCGTACTTAATCCAGTTTCCTGTATTATTACAACCAACCTCTACTTCTCTACACAAAGGATCATGGAAGTCGACGACGTCACTGGGCCAAGTGAATTCTAAATCACAATCAACTGTCTGTAAAACGTCAGATACTAGGGTTTTAATGTTGACAGGTTTAAAGAAGCTACTATCATGATAGCAGCGTATTCTACTATACCACGGAACTAAGTTGATGTCATGGGCAAAACTGCACAATGCACAATAACGATTCGCGTAGGTCTTTTGGGTTCTTTTGTCAACAACCGGTTGTCTGGTGTCAAAATCAAAATACTCTTCTCTGTTCTCACATTTTGATTTGATTTCAAGCGATTTAGTGTCCGTTCTCACCTTGTAATCATTGTCGCAACGACTATAGATCCAGTAAGTATAAAAGTCCCCGACAGATTTCAAAGATGTCGATTTACAAACAATCCTGTTTGGTTGTAGAGCTTCATCAAGGGGAGGTAATCGCTCCAGAACATCAGGACAGCACGTGCCGAAATCTTTGCACGTGTCCAGGTCACATGAGCAGTTCTGACAACATCCTGGTATGACTTTAGGTGATAATGGCAGATCATCTAATGATCTTGTTGTCTCAAATTGTCCATCATTTATTTCAAAACTACACAATGTTTCACTACCGCAAAATTCCTTCTGAACCAATGTTACAAAATTAATGTCGTACGATTCAAATCCTTGAGAATCGATTCTGATGAGTTTGAAGATCAACAGAATTATAAAAAATACTTGGATATCGGCCATTTCACAGATTTGATTTGAAATCAATCAAGAAAAAGTAATTTGGCAGTTCCGCGTGTAGATTGAATTTACCTCTAAGTTTAGTCTGTTTTTCTTTCGAGTTAAATGAGACACCAAACTCTTCATTCAATTCCGCCCGTACCTACTTTTTCCGTGACAATGGATATTGACAAGGGAATCTGAATTTTTATACCTTCGTCATGTTCCGTTGTCATAAATGATGCCGAAATAGCAAGAAGTATTTGGTATCTATATATTGATGTAATACCTAAATGAGGTTAGCTTGATTAGAATGTCGCTGCTTTCAACGAAAATTTCGTAACTGTAACTTATTTTAAGCTGCAATTACTAGATTTTCGTTGAAAAGCGACAATGTACCGGTCATCTAGAACTACTGTGTATTTCGAGATATTTTTTATAATATTATATCCACATCAATGTAATTTTAAAATTTGATAACAAATTGTTTTGGAACTTTTTTGTTAAGAAATTTATACTTTATATATCTGTCTACTTTATTTCTATGCATAGAATTTTTTTTAAAGAAAACTAGTTCGTTATCCAAATCATTATTCTCATAAATAAGGAATGGACTGGATATTTACTCTGACAAAACAAACACTTTGACTTAAAGGGACATAACATTCCAATTTTATTTTTAAAAGTATGTCTTGTCATTCTAATGCGTATAAATGATATCAATTTTTAAAGTTGTTGCTTATAAGCGATAAATGCGCCTTAAAGTTGAGACAGAAATGAAGAATTCCATACAAATATGAACTGTTGTCCACAACATTTTAATAATTTTAACACAAAAATATAATATTTTTCGTAAACGGTACAATCTTTCGGCTTGAAAATTTCAGAATTTTCATAAAATTTGTTCTTTCAGATAAAGATGAAGGTAGAATTTAGGAAAAATAAATGTGAAATGTCACTTTAACCGATGTTGAGATAACGAATATCTGTTTTATTTTATATCCAACACAGTATGACTCGAACAAACACCTGCACGACTGGTTAAACCACTATTTGATGCAGATGTATTTATCTGTGTGACTTAATGCCTGCAATTCTTTTTTGATCCTTTCAAAAACAACAACCTTTTGGAATAGTTCGATTTGGAAGATTTTGTAGACAAACATGAATGTTTACACACACACACAATAAGGGAATTCATTGATGTCATAGCAAAAATATTGGGGACAGAAGGAAAATACCAGTTATTATTTCATTTTCTCATTTTCCTTAAATACTTTCACGAACTTTGTAAATATGACCAGGTCAGAAAATCCTTTCACATTGTTCGAGAAATGGTTAATGGTTATGAAAGCAAATATTGACACCATTGGGAAATTCGGTTTTCGTATGATTAAATGCATTAAGGACCCGTGATCATTTGATTAATATAGTGATAAATATAAAACAATTAAGCATCAAACAGAATAATATGTGGGAACACCCTAGCATTCAATAAATAAATTGATAAATATCCATTCAATGCCCGTATTTACCCTTTCCCGAGCGACGAATTTTTAGGGTGGTCCAATTCAAAAACTGCTGAAGACAGCAAAATGGATGTTGATAATGATTAAATTTATGTATGATAAAGCATAGAAAACATTGAGGCAAAAGGAGAAACTGCTGGTTATCAGCAGTTTCTTCTTTTGCCTCAATGTTTTCCCAAGCCTATTCAATTATGACGTCAAAACCAGGTCTTGTTTGGGAAAGGGTTAATAAAGCCTTTCGAAATTTGTTTTTCATAAATTTGTTGTTGAAAACAAAGGAAAACAAACATACTTTCAGATTGATCCCTCTTTACACACAAGAAGATAGGCTTTTTGGAAAACATTGTGGAAAATTCAGAAATTGCAGCAATGCTTGTGAATAAGTAATTTCATCATTTACCACAATTTTTCTATTTAGAAAGAGCAAAATAATATGAAATTTCATTCATTTGAAACTGCCGTCTTTACTAGTAGAAAATATTGTGCGAAATGGAAGAAACTGATTGTCCAAAAGAAATTTTCCACAATATTTTCAAAAGAATTTAACTTGTTTGGTGTGAAAAGGCGTCCTTATGTTGGAAAGGGTTAAGATAAATTTTGAGAAATTTCGCATGATTTGGTTAACCTAAATCGGTAGATCTGTCCAACGACAATTCACACCCAGTTCATTTAGTATTTGTGTCTTTTTAGTTACCCTCATTTTTCAATTTTAGTAACGTTTAAAGTGACATTTCACAATTATTTTTTACATAAATTTTACTTCTATTCTATCTGAAAGAACAGGTTTTCTTACGAAAAATCTGAAAATTTCAAGTCAAAATATTGAACCGTTTACGAGAAATATATATTTTTGTGCTAAAATCAAACAAATTGTTGTGGATATTTCAGACTTAAATAGAATTTGTCATTTCTGTCTCAACTTTAAAGGCACATTTTTCGCTTATGAATAACAACCTCAATAAGCTGATAGTATTTCTACGCATTAGAACAAACAATCTTTGCATCAAAACATTCTTTTAAAAAATGAAGTAAATGTGAAATGTCACTTTAAAGGAAACCGATCATCGATAGTACTACGAGGGGTGTTCATTAAATAATGAAAATACACTATCAGCTCAATGTTAAGAATGTGTATTTATATAGTTAATGTTTAATATGCAAATAACAAGTATGTGAACTTTTTTCAAAGTAACAAGAACCGTGCATGACAACCGTTGCCATGGCAACACTGTCACAAAGTTGCAAAGGTTTCCACTCTGAAATTCCAGCGATTTCCATCAAATTTTCCTCTCAAAAACCAAGAAAACAAAATGGAATCATTCTGATCTTGCACTAATTAATTTTGTGTCTCATGTGCAAACATAAAATAGCAGTAAAAGTCACTTTTCTCTCTAAAAAATAGAAAAAAATCGTTAACGAAAACTTTGTATCTGGAAAATCTTGACGTTTTCCCTTGATCCAAAGAGCGGGGGGTCAACAATGTGACGTCATCACACTTTAAATAAAATAAATTTAATGTTGGAGCATAGCATAATCAATCACAAGTTCCCTGCACGTTTCAAATCAATGTTTGAAATTTGCATAGTACATATCACAGAGGAATATATGGTTAAAAAGCATGTAAACACCTCCGTTCATATCATTGTATTTACCTAATTCCCTTGATCACAATGCCGAAGATTTCAGTATTGCCACATACAAGATTCTTATATGTAGTTTTGAAGTAAAAACATAACACCATCAGACAATAATGCTGAATAAACATTTTCTATACGCATATTCTAAATAAATACCATGATGCAAGTCTGTTTTAGCTAAAATAACGCGAAAAAACGTCAGACGTCATACCCATTGAGAATGTGACGTCATGCGTTTCCATAGTAACACACGGAACGTTCAGTCTGGATTTTCACAATGAAAGCTTAAAAGCAGTTCTTTGTAAATGTATAAGTATTTCTTAATTATGTTGCGTATGAAAAGACTGGCAGATATGTTTTCATTATTTATTGAACACCCCTCGTAAATAGGTGTTCCTTCCATCATTCTCTACAAAACTCTTTATGTAACTTCGAACGTCATCCGCAGCAACGGAAATTACCAAGGATACCCTTTGTCAAATTTCGTTGCCAAGGATTAAGTCCACAAAGAGACGATGGTCCGTCCGGTCCCACTGGCCGATTGACAAAAACGTATGCAAAAAGTACACAGCGGACGAGCAAAATTTCGGTAGTGGTACCATCCGTTTTCATCCGCTTTAGAAAATGGCGAAAATACAACGGAAAAGAGAGCACGTCAGTAGTATAAAGCGGGAATGTTAAACGGATATTCGTGGGAAGCCTGGCGAATGGGAGCGGATGTCAGCTAAATATACGGAATACATCCCAGATAAAAACTTTTTTTTCCATTTGTATACTTTATATACGCGATGCATATGCTTACATCCTTTCTATTTCCGTGCTGCTAACAATGTATAGACGTTCCGTGTACCTTATCGTTCCCCTATCAATCCCTTTTCAGTTTCGGTTGATTTGAGTTTCAAGGACGTCTATAGGATGAAGAAAGGATACAACGGGCTGATAACGGACATAGAACGTCTGTTGCTCATATAAATTGCGAATTTATGTCGTACACGACGGAAGGTTCATCCGTTCTAAAAGTTTTGGGCAGCTCAAAACTTATTGCGCGGATGAAATTACGGTTGACCACGGATGCCCGTTGGATAGAACGTATGCGATAAGTACACATCGGACTTCCAACGGATGGCAAGAGACGTCTAAAGGCCCGGTTCCACTGGCCGATTGACAAAAACGTATGCAAAAAGTACACAGCGGACGAGCAAAATTTCGGTAGTGGTACCATCCGTTTTCATCCGCTTTAGAAAATGGTGAAAATATAACGGAAAAGAGAGCACGTCAGTAGTATATAGCGGGGATGTTAAACGGATATTCGTGGGAAGCCTGGCGGATGTGAGCGGATGTCAGCTAAATATACGGAATACATCCCAGATAAAAACTTTTTTTTCCATTTGTATACTTTATATACGCGAAGCATATGCTTACATCCTTTCTATTTCCGTGCTGCTAACGATGTATAGACGTTCCGTGTACCTTATCGTTCCCCTATCAATCCCTTTTCAGTTTCGGTTGATTTGAGTTTCAAGGACGTCTATAGGATGAAGAAAGGATACAACGGGCTGATAACGGACATAGAACGTCTGTTGCTCATATAAATTGCGAATTTATGTCGTACACGACGGAAGGTTCATCCGTTCTAAAAGTTTTGGGCAGCTCAAAACTTATTGCGCGGATGAAATTACGGTTGACCACGGATGCCCGTTGGATAGAACGTATGCGATAAGTACACATCGGACTTCCAACGGATGGCAAGAGACGTCTAAAGGCCCGGTTCCACTGGCCGATTGACAAAAACGTATGCAAAAAGTACACAGCGGACGAGCAAAATTTCGGTAGTGGTACCATCCGTTTTCATCCGCTTTAGAAAATGGTGAAAATATAACGGAAAAGAGAGCACGTCAGTAGTATATAGCGGGGATGTTAAACGGATATTCGTGGGAAGCCTGGCGGATGTGAGCGGATGTCAGCTAAATATACGGAATACATCCCAGATAAAAACTTTTTTTTTCCATTTGTATACTTTATATACGCGATGCATATACTTACATCCTTTCTATTTCCGTGCTGCTAACGATGTATAGACGTTCCATGTACCTTATCGTTCCCCTATCAATCCCTTTTCAGTTTCGGTTGATTTGAGGGCCGCGGCATTAGCGCAGTTGGTAGCGCATCTGACCCTCATTCGAGAGGTCCCGGGTTCGATACCCGGCCGCGGCTAATACCCTTTCTGACTAAATTGTCACCCACCAATGGGTTTGAATTCGTTAACCTAAGTGGGCGAGCAGCTGGAGGCTCGATAAGGGTGTTGTGGTAGTACTGGTTTGAGAAACAACAGGAATACATGGGTAGGTGCTCCAGCCGCCGCGATATGACCCTGGTAGTTGAAAACGGCGTAAAACCCCAATAAACTCAAACTCGGTTGATTTGAGTTTCAAGGATGCCTATAGGATGAAGAAAGGATACAACGGACTGATAACGGACATAGAACGTCTGTTGCTCGTATATTTTGCGGACTTATATCGTAGACGACGGAAGGTTCATCCGTTCTAAAAGTTTTGGGCAGCTCAACACTTATGAAATTACGGTTGACGGATGCCCGTTGGATAAAACGTATGCAATAAGTACACATCGGACTTCCGACGGATGGCAAGAAACGTCTAACGGAAAGCAAGATTTTTTGTACGTTTTATATCCTCTTTGCATCCGAAAGTGCAGTGGGACCGGGCCTTAACAGAAAATAAGATTTTTTGTACGTTTTATATCCTCATTGTATCCGAAAGTGCAGTGGGACATTTCCGTTGTCATGGATGACGCCCGTAAATGCACAAAGTGTTTGGTATCCAATGCGAATGATGGGTTGTATTTCTTAACCCATTACCACACAGTGACGCCTTTTGACTCCCTATAAGATAATGGATTTGGAAAACATCGAGGAAAATGAAGAAATTGCTTGTGACAAGCAATTTCTTCATTTCCCACATTGTTTTCTACAAAGAAAGACCATGAAATGTAAAATTTCAGTCATTTGAAATTGTCATCTGCAACATCTTTGAATTTGGACCAGTCTTAAATTTTGTCGTTTGGTAATGGATAAATAGCAGCGATGAAACTTCTTTCATTTCGGTACCACACAAAGACGCAAACTCTGTTCGCCTTTACATCGCTTGTATGCCTGGGATTAACCTTTTCCCAAACAAGACCAGGTTTTCACGTTCATAATAGATATGGCTTGAAAAAACATAGATACAAAAGAAGAAACTGCTGATAACCAGCAGTTTCTCCTTTTGTCTCAATATTTTATTTGTCACATTTTACACAAATTCTATATTCAATAACTTCAATTTTGTCGTTTGTGGCAGTTTTTTGAAGTGGATCACCCTTAAAATGTGTTGTTTGGGAAAGGGTTAAACGGTTTAGCTGAATATTGTGTTTGAACTATTGCTAGAATTGACAGGAATACGTATACCGTCGATTTTCTGCAAAAACCTCGTATCTGCAGCTTGTTTTAAGTTGCAGATACGAGGTTTTTGAAGAAAAGCAGCGTTATACATGTAGGTTATAGCATGAGCCGCAGCAAAAGCATCGTCGGTGGTATCGCTAAACCTCGTAACTACAGCTTGATAAAAGCTGTAGTTACGAAGTTTTGCAATAACACTGACGATTATTTTTAACGTGATTTTAAATTCCGTTCATTTCTATTTTTTCCTTACTGATTTAATTCCAGATTGTTTAACCCTTTCCCAAATATGAAATGGTTTTGATGTTCTTGTTAGAATTTCCTTAAGAAAATATTAAGACAAAAGAGAAAATGGTGGCTTTCAGCGTTTCTCATTTTGTGTCAATACTTCTGTTCTATAATATACACAAGTCCTGTTTTTTATCAACAACCATCCTGTCGTCTGCTGCAGGCTTCGAATTAAAACATCTTTGAATGATTTCAAAATTATTTGAACTAGAGTCGTCAAAATAAAAGATCAGATTTAAGAAAAATCACACAATGACGATTCAAGTTATAAAACAAGCTTAAATGATACTTAAAATAAAATGTGTATTTTAATTCAGATTGAAAGAAAAACAAAATAAAAATATGAATAGATATTGTCATATCAGAATCTCAAAGAAATAGACATAGTGAATGAATCAAACACAAAGTATAAAATAAAAATAAAAAGCATGTGGGTCATATAAAAAGCATTGTTTCGTGATTCAACGGAATGCATAAATAGATTCCGGTAAAATTTGGACGGACAGACAGACAGACAGGCAGTAACACAATTTACGACCCTTTAAGATCTACTGTATCAAGCACGTTATCTGAGAAAATCGGTTAAGACATAGCGAGAAGAAAAAAATAAGATAAAAAATAAGAAACCGGCAGTTTCTCTTGATTATGGTAAAACTAATTTTTATTTTTTTAAAAATCCTTTAGTCTCGGGAAAACGTTCCAAAAAGTTGAAAAGCGACGAAATGCATGTTTATAAAGCCGACCTACCGGTTCTATTTCACTCAACATGTTGCCTGAACCGCTCATTTCGATGCTGTTCAACAAAAACCTCGTAACGGCAGCTGCAAATAAGCTTCAGTTACGAAGATTTTATTCAGAAAAAAGCGGAATGCCTCTTATACATAAATATCATGTACTAGTACTTTTGCTATAATTCGATTTGTCGAGTTCAATTTCTCGAGTTCTTGTTGTCGCAGTTGATGATTCATCTTTACTTAGTGTCGATTTAAACTTGCCCATGAACAGTTTATAATTTCTCTTATTACAAACAAACGAAATGAAGATCAAAACGCCAATTCCTCCATTGAAAATGATGAACAAATACTCAAACACGACTTGTTCTGTAAACTCGAAGAGAAATCCAAAAATCCATGTCAAGCCTGTGAGGGTGGACAGTTTGGCATATATTTTGAAATAATTCCTGTCCTTTTTGTTGCTGGCGGAGATGGTCGGAGCTCGGCTTATTTTCACGATAACTATCACAAAGAATATAAGATTAGCAAGAATAATAAGTCCTAGCGGTAGAGCGAATGTGTATCCTACCATATTTTGTTTTGATATGTAACATATCTCATTTGCATATCCTTTTTCTGAATTGTTCGTATCCACGACGGCGACAATAATGTTGATACTAACGAAAACGAGAGAGGCTAGAACGCAGTACGTAGTATACAAAATACTTCTGACAAGTATAGTGTCCGTCTTCTTCCGACTGTGAAAATGACCAATAAACACCATAACCATGTGGTAGCAGCACACGTTCATGGAGAACACCACCATCAACCAGAAAAAATGAACGAGTGCTCCGATAAATGAACAAGCAGCTTCATTAACATTGTCAAACTGTGGTACTGCGAATGTAAAAAACGTCTGTGCACATATTACACATATACATAGTATCATGTTATTTACTCCAGGTTGAGTTCTCAATTCCGCAAACAGAACATATGTTAAAAATGTCAACAAAGCACACAATATAGAAATACAAGCACACACAACTGACAGAACACCTTGTGGAGTTACGCCATCAACTATTGGTGGTTCTGGTGTAATATATACCCGATACATATCTGTGACTGCAAGATAATTGTCCTTACATATAGAATAAACAATATTCTCCGCTTCTGGTTGAAGATGTCGCTCTATCAGCGCATTATCAAATGACTGGTTGAGCTCTTTTATTAAGATTCCTCCTAAATTATCTGTAATGTTGTATTCCAAATTGTCAACAGAGACAGTGGGGCAAACCAAAGCAGGTTTAATCGTTTGTATCTTCGGCACGATTGGGTTTAAATGGTCTTTGTCCGGTAAGGGAACGCCAACAATTTGTTGATCCAATGTGAAGCCTTCGACGGGGTCTCTGGGTAACGTAAACCTGTCTTGTGGAAAATCAACGACGGATAGATGGAACTTGAGTGATTCACCGGTAACTGAAATAAATCAGTAACAAAGCTTTATGATTATTAAACATTTACTCCTTTTGACCCCCCTCCCCCTTGATAATGGCTTTGGAAAACATCCGGGTGTGTCACAATCAGATGTGCAAACTATGTTTCACCAGGGGTGATTTTTCAAAGTCATTGAATACAAAAGCGGTAACATTTTCTTGAAACCTAAATAATATATCTTCATAAAAATAATAACATTTTTCACATAGTTTTAAAATTTTTCATGATTTTACATGTCAAATTTGGGATTTTAGAGAGCAAAAAATAAGTTTTCCATAATTTCTTACACATATTTGGAGATGTCAGTTTCATTTATTACGGAGAAAACATTTCACATCATAACACGTATAGACCAAGCTTTGAAATGAAATTCAAAACAAACTAATCATGACATATTTACTTTGAAAAAAATCTGATTTTCTCACATTTCAACTGAATTAGAAATGAAATGACAACTTTCAGTTTTCTCTTTTCATTCAGTATTGTATGTAGTGCTCTGAAAGTAATAAATATTGACAGGAATTTCAATTTTCTTTAAAATGATATATACATTTATTATCTTAATACAAATACTTACAGAAATAATCATTGTTGAAGTTGGTCATAGGGCCTATTTTTATTGAAAATCGTCTACGGACTGGACATTTAAACAGTGATTACAGTTCTAAGGTATTATTATTATTATGTTTAATTGACAATAAACAAAACCAAAACGTTTGGGGTTTTATGGAAAAAATAAAACAAGAAAAGTACAAATTTGGAACAGTTATTGGACTGTTGAATAGACATTCGGACAAACGGACGACGATGGACATTGATCGATCGCATTACCTTAGCTAGAGCACTATAAGGTTAGGTGAGCTACAAATAATAAGCTATTGTTTAAGACCCAAGCATGAAAATTCCACAAATCAATTTGAACTTAAAAATGCGGCGTTGATTATTTTAATGAATATAAATTTTAACCATTTCCCGAACAAGACTGGGTTTTGACGCCTGTACTAAAAGCACATGGAAAATCATTATGAAAAAAGAAGGGAGTGCTAGCATAACAGATTATTTCTTATTTGTCATCAATTTCTTCTCTGTTTTATTATCATACATGAGTACCAACTCAACGAACATATATCTAATCGAAATCTGCAGCATATTTCAAGTTGGAAGTCAAAAATGTGACATTTTATGAATGTTTAACTGAATTTAGCGTTCATGGCAGTTGAACGTTTAATTGAGACAAGGTAGAAAATACTGGGGAAAAATGAAACTATCGGTAAGTAATCTAATCAATATGTTATACATTTGCCTTTGGTGTTTCTTCTATTCTATATTAGAGACTTCAGAATAAGGAAAGATTTATCAATATACCGGTATATATTGGGTGTTAAAGGTTTGAAATAATCGGATAGAAAAGGCTAAGGAAGCAAAATAGGTTGTTCATCAGTACTAAATTGCTCTTTTTTATCTTTTGTGTACAGTACACAATTTGGGAAATGGTTCGTGGGAAGATTTTTTTGATTGATTTCGACTGATAGATGCCACCAATAATAAAATGCACACAGAAAATGATGGTTAAAATGCGGCATGAGGTACTCATAATATCTGTTATGTAATTTTGTCTTGTCCGTAGACACATTTAGTTTTGCCCGTGAGCTGCTATTTGACCTTACTTTTTACTAAAATACATTTCTTTCAAGAAAAAGCACAATTATATATCGGAAAAATGTCCACAATATCAGCTAACAAAGACTGTATTCATTTTAGAAGCTATTTTATATGTGTCTACGGACAAGACATTTTGTCTACGGACAAGACATTTTTGTAATTGTACATAAAAAATAAAGTACTCAATACAATTTGATAAAATTTCACGCCAACGTACTTTTATACATTTGCTAACGGATAGTGAACCTTTTGCCACAAACTATTGTGATATTACTGAAAAATCACTTTGTTAAAATGTGTCTACGGACAGGACATTTTGGGTCAACGAACTTCTTGCCGAAATAGCTTAGTTATCCTTTGAGGCATTATGAACATTTCAATTTAAATTTTTATTTGCAGGTCTTTTTTTCAAAATAAAAAATGAAAATAATGAAATTCTGTAAGTTATAAGTTAACTTTTTTCGCAGTAAAATATACCATCTACAAAAGTGAAATTCTATAACGAAACGGTGGTCTCGGTCTGTTTGTAATAAATCAATCAATTCTGATCACATCTTTATAAAATAAACTGCATATGAAAGCTGAATAATTTGTCTAACCGAACATTGCATATTGTGTTAATAAAAGAACAATTTCAATAAAAATTCTTAAGTGAAAAATGAGCAAAATTCAAATGAAACATCATTTTTGCATTTTTACCCCATTTTTTCAATACATTTGTTGTAATAACTTTTTTATCGCTCATGTGTTCTTCCTAAGATTTGGTACACAACATTATAACTATGTTGTGATTAATACAAGATCAAATTTATGTAGTTACATCGATTTGTATGTCAACTGGAATCGCATAACATGAGGCAGGTACAGGATGTACATCTGACTGTGACACACCCGATCGTGGAAAATGAAGAGATTGCTTGTAACAAGCAATGTCTTCATTTCCCATAATGTTTTCTACGTAAAATGACCAAACAATGCAAGTTTTCAATCACTTGAAATTGGTGTCTGCATCTTCTTTTAATTTGGAATAAACCAAAATTTTGACGTTAGGTAATTGGTTGAACACATTTATATTTTCATCGATTCTAGAAATGTGCTGATCAACGACAAGCAAATTTTGCAATAGAAGTGAAACGCGAGTAAATGAAATATATAATGAAGTCGCGTAATTATTGAAAACATTAATATGAAAATAAGTAATTTATATAATTATCTAATGATAAAAAGATGCAATTGAATATACATGTAATTGAAATAAATGAAAACAATAAATTGGACATTCGTTCACAAAATTGATTTATTTTTGACAAAGTCAATACTTTATTAGAAGGACAATTGGAGAGGAGAATTTCAAATTTACGTGTCCTGATAACGCAAACTTCGCGGTACCATACAGTTTTGTTACCTTTAAACATGTACAGTCGACACTCGTTATGTCGACATCGGGTAAGTCGAATTTTCGCTTAAGTCGAAGTTCAAATATGGTCCCGTCCTCATCAATGGACAAATTCTTTTTCCAAATAAGATAATTTCGAACTGAATATAGCTATTGAAATAAAGTAGGAAAAGGATAGAAATTGCTCGAAACGAGCAATTTCTTTCCTTTTCCTACTATATTTTAATAATAATCGTACTTGATTAGTTTCAAAAACTGTCAAATATCAACTTTATCGAAGCCGAACAAAATCGGATGAGTCGAACTCCGGATATGTCGAGGTATTTTGACGGTCCCTCCGACTTCGACACAACGAGGGTCGACTGTAACTAAATGGGTGTAGCTTTTTTTTCAAACGGCAACAAATTGTGTATGATGGGCATATTCGTAACAAAATTTTGTATTTTTGGTAATCTGCATTTTTTTCTTCGCAAACTTTTGAATACTTTTTGTATAGGTATGCCTTAAAAGTGCTTCGTTAACCACTTCCCAAACAAGACCTGTTTTGACGTCCGTAATGGAAACGACTTGGGAAAATATTGAGACAAAAGAAGAAACGGCTGATAATCAGCAGTTTCTCCTTTTGTCTCAATATTTTCTTAGTCATATTTTACACAAATCCTATCTTTGATAACATCGATTTTGTCATTTGTGTCAAATTTTAAAGTAAATCACCCTAATTTTTGGTCGTTTGGGAAAGGGTTAAGGAAATGATTGATTAAAAAAATCGAAAAGAAAATGCTTAGTATTACCTGGATCTGTCAACGTGACATTTTTACCATCCTGATCCAAAACCGTGTCCAGAAAACCTGCAGAATGTGGATTACTAATTAACAGTCTAAAATACCATTTCACCTCCCACAGTATATAATCAACCTCTAATATATTGAAGGGTCCGAATAAATCGTCAAAGCTCGGTAAAAATTCCGTCGGTATCTCGGGTGGTATTTCAACTGACGGTTCAGTGACGTCACCAGTGATACCAGCAGTGACGTCATCTTCACGTTTCTTCCGAGGCATGCCCATCTGTTCCGTGGTGAAATCGCTAGAATCTGAAGACTGCGTTGCTGTTTCTTCTTCACCAAGTGGCATTGGGATGTCGGTTGTTGTTATAGTCGCTACCGGCTTATACTTGTAGAAAATAGCGTAATCTGCCACAGCGTTCCATGTGTTCCATTCTGTGAGTAAATTCTCTGTGTAGTTTCGGACCATCAGTATTTGGACCTCGAGTTTGAATTTGTCCGAATCGAATGGTTCAATAGGTTGAAACTTTAGTTGGAACTTGTAAGCTACCTCGATTACACTGTCTCCGACGCTCGAACATTGACCGTTCTGCAGTAACCTCGGAAATGTGCACGTCAGATTTCGGCAGATACCCTGAAGAAAATGATAAAGAAGTTAGTTGGTCTTCCTGTCGAAATTCAGGGTTGTGATATGGAGAAGAATCATGTGACACAACAACAACTACAACAATTACAGAAAGTCTTCAATATATTTTATAAATAAGTGCTCAATTTGGAGCAGGGGTTTGGAGAAATTCAGAAACCGAGTCTAGATGTAAGGGTTCTTTAAAGACCACAACATAAAAAAAGTTGGTGTAAAGGACAAATTCTTTATTGGTCATCAATAAACATTCCAGAACAAGACTGCGACATTTATAAACAGTCTTTAAACCAAACCAATATCAAATTATTTACATTTCAACAGAGTTTCTAAGATTTCTGCAATTGTTGCTGTCTCACATGATCTACCGTGCAAAGCGAAGGATAGTCTTCTTGTATTAATTCAAAAATTGTGGTAAAAGAAGAAAATGCTTAGATCTATGATAATTCTCTTTCTTTTTTCTTTTCAATATTTTGTGTGCTAAATTGTACATAGATTAGAGAGTACATGTAACATAAGCCATTGATGGACAATGATAAATATATATGTTTATCATCAGCATAGTTGGCTTCTACTTGATTATTTTAAAAAAATCTCATTTAGGTATTGTACGAGTGTTTTTCTACGTTTTCAAATCCAAAGCAATTTGCTTATTTTTGTCGAAATCAAGGCAGCTATTGATCACACGAACAATACATTCATTAACATGTTGATGATCAACATTTTCTTTCCTCGCGTCAATGTTCCAAGACATTCATAAAAATAATGTATTTGATTTTTTTGGTTTATGTTCCTCAATGAACACTTCGGAAAATAATCAACAAATCGTTTCTTTTCAACAAAAACCTCGTAACTACAGCTTGTTTAAGCTGTAGTTACGAGATGTTTGTTGATAAGTAGCGATATGACTATAATACGTTCAAAATTAAACGAGAATGATTTACGGTTGTTTTGGTTTATTTTAGGTTGGACAGGTATCAATGTGTATAAGTTGTTACTATAAATAGTCACATAAATATAGCTCCTGTCTTTCCTATTTACCATTGTCGGCCTAGTCCATCATTAGTAAAAGATTTTGATTCGTTTATAAAAACCACTTACTTTATAATGGTCGTAAACTTGACTTTCAGTACATTCTGACGTTTCATCAGTTTCTTGTGTTACCTGTTGGGCAGCATTTCTATCAAAATCCAGAACTGCAGCAAAGGAAAGACTTCCAAAATTAACTCTCCCCTGTGTAATACATTCACCGACGTTCTCCATTTCATTGCATTGGAAACAAAAAACGTTATTATATTGAAAATTATATACGGATCTATACGCATGACAAGCTGCTTCTATAAGGGGGTCATATTGACGCCACAGACCCGTAACGTTACATTCCGTATATACTTCCAAACAAGATGGCGACCCGAAATGTAAACCATTCGGCCACAGGAATTCTATATCGCACCATTCTATATTTAGAACGTTCTGTACTAACGTTTGTATGTCTGTATCTTGTGGAAACTCTGCCCCCTCGTAACACGCAAGGCGTGGCTTCCAGTTGATGAAGGCGGATTCTTGAATAGATCCACACATGCCGCAGAATTTGTTAGCATAAGTGCGCTGTGAAGTTGCCCCAATAACGGGTAGTCGTGTGGCCATATCTAAGTACTCCTCTGGATGTTCACATCTAAATTTGATATCAGCAGCCGTTATATTATCACCGACTTTAAACGTGTCGTCACAATGTCTATATACCCAGTATGTTTCATCAGCAACTACACCTTTCAGCGACACTTTCTGACAAGCCGCGATTCTGGCAACCCGTGACTGTTCGAGTGTGGGTATCACGTTGACCGTATCTGGACAGCATGTCCCATAATCGTTACATGTTGAAGTGTCGCATGAACATGGCTGACAACAGTCAGGGAACAAATATGGCGGTACAGGCACGGGAAGGTCATCAAGTGTCCGTACGTCCGTAGTGTTCGGGTCAGCCGGCACATTGTCCGGCACTGTACACAAATGGTCTTGTCCACAGAATGCTCGATGAACCAGATTCACAAAGTATAAATCTTCACTATTAAATGTTTGAGAATTTACAATTTCCACAATGAAAAATAAAAACAAAATTCCTCTTAAAAGCTCCATTTTCAAAAATATGTTTACCAAGTAATGTCCCACACGATACATTTATATATTTTGCTAAAATGGTTTGATTGTACTCTCGGGTAACGCAAGTGATTATACCCCGTAGTCATATTTTTAGATTAAATCTGTTGAACCCTTACTCACTTACACCATTTACCAACAAGACATGGTTTTGACGTCCTCAAAAACAACGTATTGATAAACATTGAGACAAAAGAAGAAAATTTTGATAACTATCATTTCCTCCTTTTGCCCAAATATCACCTGTGCTAAAATTGGGACACATCCTTTCTTTTATCACATCTATTTTGTCGTCTGCATCAGCCTTCAAAGATGAACTGTTAAAACGTTGTCGTTTGGAAAAGGGTGAAAATAACACCACGGTGCGATACCTTTTAAATACCGTATAACTGGTCACTTTTTTTAAAAATGCGTCAACATTATTGATATCAGGCTACATTTTTTGCAAATTTGGTAAATTATAAATTGACGTACATGAACTCAACAAATAAACAATACTTGTATAATTATAAATAAGTTCATAGCTTAAATCCAATTTTATTAATGATTCTTTAGTAACCGATATTGCCTCGGACATCTGCTTATGTAATGACATTACTTTGGAAATGTTTTCTTAAGGTTTACAGACCCTGAA
The DNA here is from genome assembly GCA_963680895.1 of Fragum sueziense. NCBI lineage: Eukaryota > Metazoa > Mollusca > Bivalvia > Cardiida > Cardiidae > Fragum > Fragum sueziense. Next base: position 20,912,935 of record OY804593.1, read on the forward strand.
AAAGTCACCACTTTCTAGCCATACAAAATGCATCAAATTACGCACTCTTGTAAATACACTTCACATAAATTGATTCACCGTGTCGGATCTCAAGATTCTGCTTCAAGAAAAAAAGTGTACAAAAAACATTTTACTCTATATTCAAATATTTCCATAAGTATGCATTAATTCAAAATTCTAAACCGTTCAAAATGCTTATGTTTGTATTTGGAATGGGAATGCAACACAGTTTAGGAATTGTGTGCACTTTTCAAATTTCGCCTTTGGCTCTTTGAGGACGAAAAGAAACTTGTCTTAGATTGAGTTTTGTCAGAGACATATAATGATTATCTATGTCTCTTGTTTTGTGCATCATATAATAATATACTTTGATCACCTTGATTTTGAATGTGTATGATGTTTTTCTTTGCTTTTTTTTGTTTTAAAAGTGAACGTAACATTATTTGACAATTTTGGTATTGAACTGTATTATTTCCGCGACCATCCTCCATAGTTACGTTGTATAAGTGAAACTTGTTACATTAATATGCAATGGGGAACCGTAGCCGATTATCTTCCCTCGTTTTCCGATAATAAAAACAGAGGGGCACCAAACGTTCAGCTGGTCCATTTTCCAAATTACCTTGGTATTTATCCATATTATCTATGAGGAAGTTGCGATTTTTTGTTTTTGCTTAAAGCATTTTGCTGATAAATAAAACTCTTTTCATCTCATAAATTCCTGAAAGGAAAAAAATAATGAAACATGAAATTTGAATTCTGCATAGAGATCAGTGTAATCGTTTCTTTGTTCTATGGGTTAATTGTTAATTTTATGGTGCAAAGAAGCCTACGGTAAAATCCAAGGAGACCAATTATCAGGACCGGTTATTATCCAGAGAGTATTCAAGGGAGGAAACCGGTTACGGTTCCCCATTGCTCTACCTTGGTAACGTTGTAGAGTATCATAATGATACCCTGTATGTTTAATCACATTTGCCTTTAATTGATTGAAATGGGTTTAACACCTCTTACAACTATCATGGGCATATCGCGGAGGCTGGAGCACCTACCATGGATTCCTGTTTGTCTCAACAGTACTATGATCGACTTTACGAACCTCCAACTGGGTAGGTGAAGAACCTTCAGCTGCTCGCCCAGATAGGTTTACTATTAGCAAACCATTGATGGAAGACGCATGTCAGGGGGATTGTTTACAGCGGCCGGGAATCGAACCCGGGATCTCGTGATTTGTCTTTGGACATTGGATGAATTGACTATTAACTATCTTGGATGAGAAGCTTAGCCCGTATTTACGGACGCCGCACGTTTCGAACAGTATTTTCATTTTGAACGAATACGAGTCGTTCGTCACAGCACAGTATCTCGTCGGTTGCCTTTAAAGTGCCGTAACTACAGCTTATTTGCCATGTAGTTACGGCATGTTCGAACGTATCCGACGAAGAATTTAAGGCAATACAGATGACATGACTTTTATAAAAAGCAAATTGGTTGCCAGTAACCAGCGTTTTCATTTTCTACGATATTCTATGTTATAAAAATATGGTTTCTAGTTCTGAAAAATTTATCTTGTAATCCCAACGCGTTAAAATTTCAATGATATTGCCATCTTCTACCTTAACATCTTCTATCATTATTATAAATTAAAAAAAATAATATTAGCTAGAAGTTCTTCGATCACATTGTATTAAGGTATGCAACCCATCATTAGCACTAAAGAGACAGTGGCAAAAATTGAAAAGTGCCAGTAATTCCTAGACGGTGTTACATTTCCATTCCAAATACAAACATAAGCATTTTGAACGGTTTAGAATTTTGAATTAATGCATACTTATGGAAATATTTTGCAAAAATGTTCAAAATTACACCCCTTGCATAATTATGAATATAGAGTCTATCTAGTAAACTCATATTTGTATTTTTTTTCTTGAATCATAATCTTGAAATCCGGCTCGGTGAATCAACTTATTTGAAGTGTATTTACAAGTGTGTGTTATTTGATGCATTTCGTATGGCTAGCAAGTGGAATTTTTAATGATGGGATGTATACCTTAACTGCTTCAATTATAATTACACCGTTAGTCGAATTGAGAAGAATTCTACGTCCAACCAAAAATCTATAAGTCAACATGCACCTCAGCTTAACCCTTTCCCAAACAAGACCTGGTTTTGACGTCCCTAATAGATATGGCTTGGGAAAAGATTGAGACAAAAGAAGAAACTGATGATAACCAGCAGTTTCTCCTTTTGTCTCAATATTTTCTGTGCCATATTTTACACAAATCATATCTTTACTAACAATTATTTTGTCAATTTTGGCAGTTTTTAAAGTGGACCACCCTAAAATTTTGTCGTTTGGGAAAGGGTTAAAGTACCATTCCACTAGAGTTGCGGAGATCGGACCGGCAAAGCATTGGCCATAAGTCCACCGCGTTACCACTGTATACCAAGATGAATTTCACCCCGCGACAATGGGGAAAAAGAAATACATGTACGTCAGACGAAGGAGTGTGGGCTGTTTACGTCAGTGTTAAATGGTGCAAAAATTGCTCGCTTCATTTCGTACAATTTCGGTGACTATTTACCTTTATTACAATTTTTAGTTAGCAAATCGTGAATGTCACTGAAAATTACCATCAATACAGCATGTTTAGCCCTTTCCTAAACAACGCCTTGATTTGACAATTTTCAGAGAAAGGGTTAGTTACATGTACCAGAACTTTCTTTTTTACCGAATATTTTCTTACAGTCTTGATTAAAGAATCCACATGTAGCCGACATTAATCTTTTTTTTACCATTTCTCAAAACGAGACATGGTTTTGACGTCATTTAAAATAAAAAAGGTATTTATTTTGTCGCTTGAAGTAGATTTAAAATTGGCCCATCCGAAAATTTTGTGTTTGGGAAAGAGTAAACTTGAACCATCCGTTTAAGGATAGGGGTATAGTAGTGGAAATTACATATATGGATAATTTTGGATGATTGTGTCGATGTGACTTGAAAGCGCTCTATAACCCATTTCTAAAAAGTAACACTTTTTGACGCCTAGCTTTGAAAAGGCTTTGGATACATCATGGCAAAAGAAGCTTTAATCATAATTTTTGTCTCGATGCTTTCTATCCATTTTTTTCATACTAATCCTCTCTTTATTAACCCCTATTTTGTCGTCCATGATGTACATGTATTTCAAATTGGACTGGTTGAATTTTTTTATGTTCGGGAAAGGTTTAATTGTAAGTGTATGACTCAATGATACTGTCGGTGTTATTGCAAAACCTCGTAACTCCAGCTTTATCAAGCTGGAGTTACGAGGTTTTGCTATAACACTGACAATTGCAATACCTAGTAACCTAGTTTACTGTCGGTGTTATTGCAAAACCTCGTAACTCCAGCTTTAATCAAGCTGGAGTTACGAGGTTTTGCTATGACACCGACGATATGTAAATGTACACATCCTGTTTGAAGATTGATATGCGTCAATGCAGCCTGAATATTTATCACGACAAGGGATCACACAAACTTTTTCACCTATTTTCAATAATTCTGTTAAAGCGTGACTGATTTAAAAAAAGGCTTGAACAGCAACAAAAGCAAGAGAAAAACAGGTTATTCCCAATATATGTCAAGCAGATTATATTTATTTTAGAAAAAAATGGCGTAACAATAACAAAGAGAGGGATATTAGATTCAGAAAAGTGTGACTACTATAGTCATATCGGGGCGCCTGTAACACTGAATCGTAGATTCCTGGAATTTCTTTAACCAGTACTACCACAACATCCACCGAGCCACCAGCTGAAGACTTTTTTCAAATGCAAGAAAAGATATTGGCCGAGCCCCGGATTCCGACTCCGACGTTACTGACTGAGCTATCTAGCCTCGGATAGAAAAAAAAAAAAGAATGTTTTGCCGCGCAGACTGACTAGGGTCGATACTTTTCATGCTTCTCAGACTGCCTCTTTTGTGAGATGGGTTACATTAGCCCTTTTCCAAACAATACCTGGTTTGACGTCCTAGTAGAAATTCTTTTAGAAAACCTTGACAGAAAAGGGAAAATGCTGAAAATGAACACTTTCTCCCTTTATCTCAATATTTCCTGAGCAAAAGACATAACAATTATTACTCTCGATATGAATTATATCGAACTTTGCAACTCAAAGATTAAGTTGTGTATGTATTTTTGTTAAAATTGCTCTGTTAAGGAATAATAATAATAATAATAAAAAACAGAGTTCAAAATGTCTAACTAAATGATGGGAATTAATCGGGTATTTCCTATCAACCCGAATGTGAAATAATTGTGATTCATTTTTTTTCTGTTGCATGTTATTGATGTCACACACAATCTTAAAAGAAATCATTGAAGGGCAAACAGACAAAGAAAGACAACTCGAAGAAAAAGCTGAGTATTTATTTGGAAGAACCATTTAATTAAGAGATCAATAAATACAAAAGCGCAAATATCAACAAAATGAAGTAAAGCACAAGCTAGTTGCAATATTTATCCATCACCACACAATGAGACTCCAACAATATAATTGCATTGGAAAACATAGTGGAAAATGAAGAATTTGCTTGTGACAAACAATTTCTTCATTGTCCACAATGTTTTCTACCCTGAAAAATCACTTGATATTGTCGTTTGCAACATTTTTGAATTTGCATCAGTCGAAAGTTTTGCCGTTCAGTAATGGGTTAACTGAACATCAAAGTTGCTGTGTATACGTAATTGATATACAAACACAGGAACCATTCAACAGACAACAACAACGACACGGCGGGGAATTAAAAGACACAACAACATTGCAGAAACCATAAATAATCAACCCAAGGCTTTCCCAAACAGCATTTTTAGGGTGGGCTATTTTAAGTTATTACAACTAAGACCCCCCCCCCCCACACACACACACACAACAGCCACAGGAAGTCGTCCTTGGAGTCTTAAAACGCCGCTCAAACGTTTATTATTTGTTATTTTTAGTAATAATACCCTCGAACCCAAAGCAATTTAGTAACAATACTCTCAATCCCAAAGCGTTTGGTAACAATACTCTCCAACCCAAAGCGTTTTAGTAACGATACTCTCAAACCAAAGCATGAGCGTGTATACGTAATCACAACGTTTCAATGTTAATTTCTCATAAACCCATTGTTTGCCACCGGAAGGTACGGACTAAAACGATAATTGAAAGGACTCAATTTGAAAGCTGCAGCAGATGGCGAAATGAATGTTGATAATTAAAATACTAGTGTACAATAAAGAAGAGAAAATATTAGGGCATTAGCATTTTCTTAGTGTTTTATGAAACTATTTGTATAAGGGGCGTCAAAATTGCGGCAATTCCTGCTCATTGTTTCATGGGTTCTCAAAAAATCTGCTATAATTAGATAATGCACGTGCATGACAGTTCTGTGACTAGTGGAACTGATTTTCGCCAATTAGCCATTAGGTCGCTTTCCAGAATCCTTCAGGTGTATCAACACATCAATATATCAGAAGGCTAGATGTTAAGGACTCGTGGGAACTATCTCGATAGATTACTGCTACCTCGATGGTCTGGGAAAAACACGAATGAGTTTTTTGGCAGGTAATCTGTTCAGGAGACCAGAACATTTGATTTTTTTTGCGTCATTGTAGTCAATTTTACTACGTGTTGCATCAAAACATGTGATAGTGGTCAGAAACTGAAAATAAAGTACAGTATCTGCCTCGAGATGCCTGCTGATATGTCAACACTGGGCGAAAATGCAATCCACCAGTCCCGGAATTAATATCGTCCTACTCGTATTTTCCACTAATAAATGGGGTTTTCGGTCTTCATGCATTGCTAAAACATAGAAGAATTGCACTGCATCGCCAGATTTTTAAGTAATGCGCTCTTTGAAAGAAAAAAACAAGTAAAAGCGAGAGCTCACCTATGTCCGTTTGTCAAAATACGGGGATTTCAACTACCTCGACATTCCCGGATGTGGCGTGGGAACAAATTTACGTTAACACATTTTCGAGGTAGCCCCCCCTGATGCCAACCCGTGTCAATATCAAAGAAGTTATTCACACTCATTTTGTCCGCTGTGCGAATTTTCGGTTGGGGACGTCAAAACCGGTCTAGATAGGGAAAGGATTAATCTAGAAAAAAAACTAAAATTTTCGCTGAATGTGATTTGATACCACCACAGGTTTTCACTACAACAGAGGGCAATAACTCACAAAATAAGCAAAGTAGAGTTGTGCTCTTTGTATGTTGCACTTCTCCTTGGTGAGATCTATCTACCCGCGAAGTTTCATGATCATAGCTACTTTACTTTCATACTTTTCGATGTTTTTTCTGGTTAAGCTGCTGAGGAATCATAAGAAAAAACGTTTGTCATTTCTGGTCTGTCTCCGTATCTGGAATCAATGTTGCATGTTGATTGTTGAATATGTGCAATGTTTCGTAGTTTTAGTTCCCGCCTGCATTATCTATGATCGACTAATATCTCGCTTGAAAATAATAATTTTCGCTAACACTGTTACGAAAAAAATGTCCGATTCATGACCTATAAACAAAATATAAGACTGGTACCCGGCAAACGTTGTCGAGGGAAATCTATTTTTAGCACACGAGCCCGCGGAGATTGTTCCTTATTAAACGAGAATAATTTCAGTTGTTTTGATAAAGCAATTTATATTGCGTTTTTATTCACCTGAAAGGGTGTGGCTAAGCCAAAAGGTTATTCGACGAGTTTACTTCTCGATACTTTGGTTAACATAAGAGAAAAACGTGCGGCACGAGCATGAACACATTTCGAAATTTAAAGACTGTGCGATTGCAAAACGTGTTATTAAAAAACCTCGTAAATACAGCTTGATTCACGCCGCAGTTACAATAATTTGCAATAACACCGACGATTTACCGCTAATTGAAAACGCTGTTTCTCCCCAATCTTCAATGTAATAACCGTTTACTAGGCTCCGCCCTCTCTCCCGAAAAAAATCAGAATATAACTGTAAATATTCTCGTTCAATAGTGAATCTATTATAGTGACGAGATTTTATGACAACACCAAAGGAAATACTATTGTTTGTCCGAAATTACGTCACTATTAACTGGATAAAATCGTTTCCTATTGTTTTTGTTGCTGTGTTTCTTGATTCCCCACAGTGACAGAAATGAATATGAACAGTTAAGGTTTCATTCGTAAACTTTTAACTTAATCAAATCTACAACTTAAGAAGACAATACTACTAATAATGTGGCATTTGACAGTCATCTTTTTATAAATTTTACTTTTATTTTTATCTGAAAAAGCATATTTTCTTATTGAAATTCTGAAATTTTCCAGCCTAATTATTGCGCCGTTATACAAGAAATAAATATTATATATTTTGTGTTTGTGCTTAACAATTTTATGTGGACAACGATTCAGATTTATGTGGCATTTGTCATTTCTGTCTCAACTTTAAAGGCGTATTTTTCGCATATAAGCAACAACTTAAAAACTGAAATCATTTATACGCATTAAAATAACCAATCTTGGCATCAAGACATACTTTAAAAAAACGAAATTAAATTTTGTTATTACCCTTTCAGATGTTATTTCCTTTTTCTGTATCATCGGGACAGGATGGGCATTTGGAAAAACTATAAAATATCGTTGCTTTTCCTCAAAATCCTTATAATAATAGCTTTACAGATGCTAAACTTACTAGATGTTTATAAGATTATAAAGTGATGACACACACTGTCAGTCTCATTCTATTACTAGTACTCTCTCAAAACAGAGCGCATTATCTCTTCATTCTATTACGCAAAAAATGATACTCTGTTCCAACGGGGTCATTTCACGTCTAATCTCGGGGCCTTGCGGGATTTCGGTATCCAATCGTAGGCCGTAAACAGCAAAACATTTGAAAATTCTGATGCAAATTTTCATTGGCTAACGCTTCAAATTACCGCCTTCAGCCAAAAATAGAAGCAGCGTAATGTATACGTAATCATACAAGATAAAAGGGAATGATTTTGATTCGATAATTCAAATATTACCGGCTTCAGCCAAATATAGAAGCGACGATATGTATACGTAATGATCATACTAGATAAAACGAAATGATTTTGATTCGATAATTCAAATGGTGTGCTATAATTAGATTATGAGGACCAAATAGGCTGTTGGTGTATCAGAAACGACTGAGGTCATATTTGATGGTTTAATCAATAGACATCGGCTTGAGAGAGAACATTCTATTTGCATCGTATAAATGTTTGTTTTGTGTGAAAGGGTTATTTATTAACTTTTGACGACCTAATTTCTGTAGATCGTGTAGATTGTCTTGCCATCAGTATTTTTCCTTTATAAAGTCCATACGTCCTTCTATTGCAAACGAAAGAAATGAAAATGAGTACGCCAATTCCTCCATTGAATATGATGAAAAGGTACTCGAAGACCACTTGCTTTGTGAACTCAAACAGGAATCCAAAAATCCACGTCAAGCCTGTTATAGTGGATAGTTTAACGTAGATCCTAAGATAATTCCTATTTTTCATGTTGCTAGAGGATATATTTGGTAACCTGCTTATTTTCACGATGACAATAACGAAAAAGACAACATTGACAATGAGAACGACACCGAGTGGAAGAGCGAATGTGTATCCGACCATTTCTTGTTGTGATATGTAGCATATTGTACCGTCACCATATCCAATACCAGTCTTTTCTGAATCAAAAACACTTGTTAATATGTTAACAACAACGAAAAGTAAAGAGGATAAGACACAAAATGTGGTGTACAAGGCGGTTCTCATGAATGTAGATGCGGTTTTAGGATCATTTGTAGATTTTCCAATGAATACCCTTAGCATATGGTAAGAGCAAATATTCATTGCAAATGCAACCGTCAACCAAAAGAAGTGAACGAGGATGCCAAGGAATGCACACACATTCTTTGAAACATAATCGGCTTGATTGGCACCAAATGTAAACAAGGTTTGAGCGAAAATTAAGCATGTGCAAAGCAACATGTTATTAATGCCTGGTTGTGTTCGTAGCTCGGAAAACAATGAATACGTCATGAAAGTGAACAATGAAAACAGGATTGACACACACGAACAGACGACCGACAGAATATCTTGTGGCTTGGTATCCTCTTTATTGGGTACAATGGTAGTTATACTAGGCATATATTCATCAGTAACAGCTAAGAATTGTCTTTTGCAAATGGAGTATGAAGTTTCGTTGACCGCGGTTATAATTTTGACAAATTTATTTTCAAATGATTCACCGAGCTCTTTGACAAATATACCATTAAGTCCTTCTGTAATATCATATTCGTCGGTATTAATTTGGATCATGGGACATACCAAAGGATATGTCAGATACTCAATCGTTGGCATAAATCTGTTAAGAATCTCGCCCTTTGGAAATGTAATGTTAACATAGAATGATAACAAAGACTTGTTTGTAATCTGATCTACCGGATAAAGACTTATATCTAAAGGATACTCTGTTATAGATGATAGAAATTCCACACTTGCGTCAGTGTTTGGATCTGGCAATTGTCTTTTCAAATTATCAAGCTTCAGGAGAGAATCAACAAAATCTGCAGGATGTGGATCACCGACTGTGTGTAAAAAGTTCCACTCTATCTGCAGTAGTATGTACTCTACTGCAGCTGCATTTATTGTAGTATTTAAATCACCAGAAATGTTCTCGGACGAATTGGAATCCGAACCATATGATTCCATCATGGTTGATGACTCGCTAAAGTTAGCAAATACATTTGAGGAATCGGTCGTAGAGTTAGATGACAGCGGGTTTGGAAAATCCGTTGTACTGACTTGACTATCATTCCTTATGTTTCTATCGTCCGAGGAAACGCCAATATCGCTTGACGTGTTGTTTCGAACGACAGTAGTAAAGTTTCCTTGATCAATTTGAGAATCCTTCAATTTGTAGAATATCGAGAAATTAGCCAACGCCTTCCAAGTGTCCCACTGACTCACTATATCTGTTTGACCATACATATTTACCATAGCAACTAGATCTTTCAGCGTCATGTCTTGTGTGATCTGTAGAGGCGTTAACTTTAGCTGGAATCTGTATGCCGGACCAATGACTTCATCTCCAACATTTACGCACTCGAGATCTTGTAGAATTCTTGGAAAGGTACATGACAATTCTCTACAAACATTCTGAAAATAAAGTAAAACTAATAAAAATGACATTGGGAAATAGTAAAAGGGCCGATGTAGCAAATTAGACAATATTGAGCACAGATTATCTGCGTATGAATTTTGCTTTAAATCCATGATGTTCTCCCACAGCCCACCTATTTTCTCTATTAACTGCCACAGAGAATTACAATTTATGATCAATAACTGCACGCTGATCTGATTCAGTGGCTTTCTCAACATTCACAAAATCTCAATTTCTATATCTGGATTCAATAGCAAAAAATGATGTTATTAAAAATGTATTAATTACGAGGGACGGTTGGAAAGTAGTTGGACTTTTGACTAGTTCTCTAAAACCATTTAACTTTTTAACAAAATTCTTTCTACACTGTTTGAACAAACTGTTCATCTATGTCTATGCATTTTTGCCATCTTCGTAGGAGCTTTATTATTCCCATTATTAACCATGACGCAGACCCACTATATTACGTACAGTGTAACAGCCGTTATCAAAGGCGCCCTGGTCCCAAATTTCTTCCCATCAAGCATTTTCTTCAGTTCTAGACATAAATAAAGGTCATGTGGGGCGAGGTCTGGGCTATAAGAAGAGTAAAATAACTATTGTCATGTGTAATAGTTGATAATCTTTACTGTAGATGCGGTGGTATGGGAGCGTGCGTGATCGTGAAGTAGAAAACATTTTTCTTTCCTAATCTGGTACGCGTTTACTTCAGCATTTATTCTTAGATTACTTCAGAATTGTACCTGCCAATGACATTTTTACCCATTTGGCATGAAATTAGTAACTATCAATCCTCGTGAATCCCCAAAAGCAACAAACATGACTACCAACCGAAGGTAACAGCTTAATCTTTTCAGGGGTGGGGAACCAGCTCGTTTCCATGACTGCTTTGACTGACTTTTTTATCCTAAGTTCGGAATTATGAACCCTTATTTAATCTTCAATGATAGTATGCTTTAAAACTTTCTTTGCGATTAAAATGACCAGAATGTTCTTTTTTATTAGTTACCCTTGTTGTTCCTCTAACAAATAGCCTATGATACATTAAACACCTATCACATATAAGTGGACAGAATATTGTATAATATACAACTATCTTTGAAAATAAACTGACCACATTATTGGCAAATGGATGTAGATTCCACCAATATATAATGTGTTTATACAGTTGCAAATGGAGAGACAGCAGCACGAAAAGTCCAACTACTTTCCGACCGCCCCTCGTAGAAGTTGTTTGTCTTATTCTATAAGACAGGTTTCGGAATTGGCTTTATTACAAAACACCCTTTCATACTCAGTTAGTCAAATTTCGAAATTGACTTGTCTTTTTTTGTTTAACACATTAATTTAATAACCAATAAATGTAATATCTGGCTTCGAGGGTCATCAAATAATAAGTGAGATTGTTGTGATATCTCAAAAACCGTCCGACAGGATTTCATGAAACTTGACTCTTACTCCCAAAATTTTAGCTTTAGGAAAATTGCGCAAAATGTTGTTACCTCATGACGTCATATTTATAAGGTCATTTCCTGTGACACAAACAATTGTAAAGTGGACGCGTCTCATGCGGCTTGGCGGTAGACAAAAAATGTGCACGAATGAAAATTATGTAATGTTATGGAAATAATGGGACGCAGCTATCTTAAACCTTGCTAAAATATTTTTTGACAAAACTTAGTCATAGACAGCTGTTTTCTGGTGGGTTGCAAAGTGTAGGGGCGAAAGGATTAGTATACAGATTCAAGCCAGCTTTGGTCGGTAAACAAACGTAAAAACGTGAAGAAAAATATATAAAAATGTTTTTTTTTGTAAATCAGTGCATATTATCTGCAAATTTGTCCTATCTGGGTTAACAGCCAATGTAGAGTATTGTTGTGTATTTGTAATGGCTATCTTGAGACCTGCCTTTTACAAGAAGCGACCAAAGCTGCCTGGACGTACAACATTTATTCTGCATGACAACGTCGTCTGTCACAAGGCGGGTAGGGTGACGTCTTTTTTGACCATCTACAATTGGAACATGTTACCACAACCCCACAATTTTCTGCAAATAAGGCCTTCATACCTTGATCATTGTTCTAAGTGTAAAGAATCATTGCAATGTTTGAGTTTTGCGGACTTGAATGCATTGGAAGTAGACGTGGCCAGTCAAATATGACGCATTAACTCTGATTGTCTAGCAACGACCACAGTGATTTAGACTCGATCTAAACACAAATTAAAAGAAATGATGGAATGAAACGCCAATCTTTTTTTACAAGTCTGCTCAATCAATCAGAAACGTCAAATTACAGTGCTCCAAGCACTTTGAAAAGTATGTAAGTTACTACTTTTCTAAAGCTTGAACTGCTATTTATGGAAGTAGCTGCAATACATCATTACCTTATAGTGATCGTAGACTTGCGTTTCCAAGCATATAGACGTCACATTCACTGCTTGAATAGGAGCTGGTCCATCGCTAAACCGTAGAACAGCTGCGAAAGACAGCGCTTCGAAACCATCTTCAGCTCGTAGACTGCAAAATCGTACATCTGCAAATGCATTGTTACAAAGAAAGCAGAACACGTTCTTCCAATAGTAAGCGTAGAAAGATCTATAAGCATGACAGCCCGCTTCGATCACAGGGTTGTAGTCTGTCCATCTACCCGTGGTGTTACATTCGGATTTTACTCTCCGACATCTTGGAGATTTGTAAGACAGATCATCGGGCCATAGAAACTCTATATCACAATAGTCTGTATCTAAGACATCCTTTACTATTGTCTCCGCTGTGGAACTCTGGGTGAAAACTGCCCCATTGCGACAAAATAAACGTGGTGTCCAGTTTACTAAGGTTGTCTCCTGAATGGAATCACATTCGGCACAATGTTTGTTGATGTATGATCGCTTACTGACAGTGTCAATCACTGGTTGTCTTGTGTCGAAGTCGAAATAGTTCTTCGGATTTTCGCATTTTGATTTTTTTTCTGAAATAAATGCAAAGAGAAACGCGCTAGGTTAAGATAGCCGCGACATTTAAGCTTTAACTTTGCCTTGTTTGTTGGTTGACAAACGATCTTCGGATGACATTGTCGAGTATTGATCATATGTGGTATCAACATTTACATTTGACTTGATTTCGTCTATTAACAGACATACTAATATGCTGTATACTAGTTACCAGGTTTTTGAAGAAAATCACGACAAAATGCACTTAAAAAACAAAACAAACAAACAAAAAAAAAAAAAAAAAAAAAAAACAAAAAAAAAAAAAAAAAAAAAATCAAACAAACAAACAAAAATAATACCATTTCTTATCTGTAGCTCTGTTAAGTTTGTCACTTCAAAGTAGTTGTACGGACAGAGTCTATAGACCCTGTATGTGTTTCCAACACCTTTCAAGGTCATCCGCTCACAAGCTGCTCTGGTCGCCTTGCTCGATTCTTCGATTGTCGGTAAGCTTTCCAAAACATCGGGACAACAGTCGCCAAAGTCCCAGCATGTCATTGTATCGCAGGAGCATGGTTTACAACAATTCGCGTTGACGAACTCTGGCGATGGTCTTGGCAATGCATCTGCCCCTTTGTATGATGTGAGATTGAAGTTTACTAAATAACTCGAAGTGCCACAAAGATTTTCCGTCCCACAAAATGATTCGTGGACTGAATTGAAAAACACAAAGTCGTCATCGGAAAATGGGTTCGAAAGTACAACGATAGCCTGAAGGAATAAAATAGTCCAAAAATGAAAAGTCATTTTGATATACAATTAAAATAAAATAGTCAAAATAAATAGATCTAAACCATTAATAAGTGGTTTTAAAGCAAAATTGGAAGAGATGTTGGTATTTAAAATGTACCTTTGAGGCAAAAATAAATTTTAACACTTTTCATTCAAAGCCTGATTTTGGCGTCCCTATTAGAGAAAGTATTTAAAAAAATGAGTCAAAAGAATGAATTTCCGGTATCCAGCAATTTGTACCTTTTACGTCAGTGTTTTCTATACTGGAACGTACAACTTTTCATCTCTTGACATCTATTTTTTCGTCGTCTGCAATTACTTTCAAATTGGGCCGGTCATATATTTTCTCGTTTGGTAAAAGTTAAAATTATGAAGTCGTATGTTGATAACAATCCTGTCATAAAATGGTTGATTGAATATCTTTTTTTTTTGTCTTTTCTAGACGAAAAAAATTCAGACTGGCTCAATCAAACTCCACACAGCGACAATGCCTTAAATCATAACTGCAGGTATATAAATCACGTGACCATGGTATAGTCACGTGATACTAGTATCTTTAAGATGGCTAAAAATATTTATGTTTCTATTTTAAATGTAATTTTATTTTCTTATTTAGATTCATATCTGAAACCTCATATTTGCAAAACATTTCTAAAACCCTGTTTACTTTTTGAAATAATAATATAAATAAAAAAGGTCAATTACCTAAAATCTTGATAACTCAAGCTGTGCCTGCAGAGATATATTCCAAATTAATTTAAGGTAGATAATTGCGAAGGAGATTGTGGCCCAATATGGTATGAATAGCAAACGACAAAGTAATAAGAGGTATGAAATAATGAAATATGAAATTTGCATAGACCGGTTACGATGTTATGATACATGTTTACAAAATTTACCTACGGCACTATAATGACTGATTATCTAATTCTAAACTACCGTAATTTTGCATGATACGTGTTGTTAGAATCTTGCAAGTTTTCTCTCACCTGTAAGATTCTTACCAACACGTGCAAAAATGCAGCCAACTAAGACTATGGGCGCATTTCCATTTTAAAAGTTTAAGGTTTACGAACTGAGAATGAAAACACCACTTTCTAGCCATACGAAATGCACCAAATTACGCACACTCGTAAATACACTTCGCATAAGTTGATTCACCAGGCCGGATTTCAAGATTATGCTTCAAGAAAAAAATAATTTACAAATATTATTTTACTCTATATTCATATGAAAGGGAGGTAATTTTGCACATTTTTGTCAAATATTTCCATAAGTATGCATTAATTCAAAATTCTAAATCATACAAAATGCTTATGTTTGTATTTGGAATGGAAATGTAACACATTTTAGGAATTAATGGCACTTTTCAAATTTCGCCTCTGGCTCAGCATTTCATTCTCAGTTCGTAAACCTTAAGGCAATCGCCAAAATATCGTGATTGGACTATAAATACTAGCATTGAATGTAATAAGAGAACGTTTTGAACTGGTATGAGTTGAACTAATTTCGTAGACAATTTTGTTTTTCTTTAACTTTCAAAAATAATTAGGAAAAATGGCCTATGCATACTAGATCTACCATGGACGTAAAAAATGGCAAGTTACTCTTTTTTTTCAACGCCCAAATACTCATTCATTCGTGATCATGCGAACTTCTAAAATATACGTATCAAATATTTATATTCGAGTTTAAACCCTTTTCTAAACGTCAACAATATTGACTGGTATGATATCATTGCCTTTCAGACAGCAAAATCAATAGAATTCTAAATATCGGCGAACTCAAATTCAGTATCGCACAAGACATTGCGATAAATTGAAGAAACACTTGTTAGATCACAATTTTCCTCTCTTTCCACAACGTTTCATTTTATTTCAGAACAAAGTAATATGATATTGTAAGGGAGGATGATAAAGAATATATCGTGAGAAATGACTCTGATAATTTTGAAATAAACCAAAACATTATTGTGACAATATCTTGGATTTGAATTTTATTGCAATTTTGTGCATCCATTCGAAATATGACTTTTATTTTTGACATGCAAACTTCTGTACATCGATAAAATGTTGAGTAGTAACAACATGAACAAGAGAAAACACTTTAAAGTAGAATAAACGTAATGTTGCAATTTTGAGATTCATAAAACATCGGATTTTTTCGAGTGACATTGTTACGTATCCGAACCTATTCGGGCGCGGTCGTAAACATTCGGTGGTGAAAAGTTCCACCGCCGAATGTTTTCGACGTCACCCGAATAATGCCGACGTAGCTAGAATCTCATTAGGGGTGGACTACCTTAAAACGTTACGGAGAGAGTAAGGCATTCTAAACACAGAGACACTGTGTCCCAAAGGGCGACAGCTACCTTTTCTTACCTTAACCTATTTCATTGGCCTATATAAAGAAATATCCTTACTCGCAGTTTCTAAGAAAGTATAATTATCCAATATTTGTCAAAAGTCGATCTTTCATAAAACGTTTTTACCCATTTCTTCCATATAAAAAGGAATATCAGTAACAGAATCATCAGTATTAATGTAATGTAAGATAGAAAATATCATTGCAACAGTTCAGGAAGGGCAAATGCATTCTAAATTTGTAATTTCACATTCAAACCTTATGTTGTGGGTACTAATTCAAATCATCTCGATGGGGAACAATATGGGAATTTGATTAAGCGATATTTAAAACATTGCAGTTTGAAAGGCCGATCGATAGTCCGTCTGTAACAGTGTGGAATATGTTGAATTAAAAGAGGAACATCGCCAGAAATGCCAGTCGTCCGTGAACAGTTTTCGATTTTTTTTATTCTCGTGGATAGAAATTTTGTGATAGAATGTTTGCTGAAAGTGCGGATCTCTGCGAGCATATTGGTACCATAAGGTCAGAAAGTTTTGGGCCATGATATGGGATATAACTTTTTGGACGAAATCCCCAACAGATGAGAAATATCCGCTTATTTTAAAAATCACCACCAACTCAGGTCAATGGACGCAACTAAAATCGCGTGATTACCAACCCTGATAATAAGTTTATTTTTGTAAAAGAGTACACAACATGGTATGGTAAAATTACATTACAGCCTTATTGCACATATCAGTTATGGAATAATAAGAAAGAAACGACCATGTTATGCGCTCCATTACAAAGGATGGCACACACAAAAAGAAATGTAAATCCTGGTTACCAACATTCTCTTCTTTCCCTTTAACATCTTCATAAACTCCCTACATGGGACGCGAAACCTTTTTCTGGTGTTGTGTTGGTTATGGTTGACCCAATCGCACTAATTGACACTTTTTGGTGCCCTACAAGATTATGGTTTGAGAAAACATTGTGGGAAACGAAGAAATTGCTTGTCACATGCACTTTCTTCATTTTCCACAATGCTTTCTACCCATAAAATTGTCGTCTGCATCAACTTTGAATTTGGACCACCCCAAAATTTTGCTGTTTAGTTATTGACCAAACGCCAACTAGCTGGGCCGATAAGGAGAAACATTGTGCACTTAGTGAAACAAGCATGAAACTTGGTATGTAAGTTCAACATGTCCTACCCTTTCAAAAAACATCGTTGGCCACTCGAAATTAAAAATGGCGGTCAAAATGGCGGCCATTTTCAAAATGACCGCCAAATAGTACTTGCTATTACAGTTTTTGGTATTAAACTGAGCTGAATTGACCGAATTATACGATTTTTTTGTCGAAACGCATGTGTTTGACGACAGTAAATCCAAATCCATTATAAAGAATGCTTGTTTTATCATTTTAGCTCACCTGGGCATATTGTTATCACAAAAACCTGTTATAGCTGGGCAGAAAAGAGAAATATTAGGTTTTTAGTGTAACAGGCATAAAACTTGATATATAGACTCACCATGGTGCACTCTTTTGAAAGAAAGAAATGGCCACGCTAAGATTCAAAATGGTGTACAAAATGGCAGCCATTTTTAAAAATGACAAATGGTCGCCATTTAATGCTTGGTTTTACAGAATTTGATTTTAAATTTATCACAATTCATCAATTTGTATGATTTTTGTGCTGAATTTATTTTTTTAGTCATAGGAAATTCAAATGTATAATATTTTTATTGATTTAATCATTTTAGCTCACCACTCAACGTCAGCTCCAAGGGTAACCCTTTGTCGGTATCAGAACATTAACAATTGACCAGAAAACTATGTCCCCGAGCAAAAAAACACACACAAACAATTTATAAAATTTGTGCCATACACACACAGACATTTGGTCTTAAATTTAGCAAAGCTGCTCAAGCAAGCGTGTAAGAATGGTAATATCTTGCTCACCTCTTAATAAGACTGCATGGCGTAGATCTTGAAATTGTTAATTTCTTTTAAAAGATTTAAAAAAAAAATCTAAAGAAACTAATTGATGCATATAATGTTTGCTTTGAATTTATTGTTATTGGTCCTGAAAAATGTAAATCTGTACAATTTCATCATTATACATCAACAATGCCATATTTCAGATATGGTGTACAATTACGCCACTTTGTAGCCAGCAGAGAAACATTGTCTTCTAAATTTAACAAGATTACAAAATCTAGAGGGCCAGAATAGTCACAAAAAATGCTCACCTACTTTTCAGAATCATACCATTGATTTTCGAATAATCCATTTGTTTTTGTTTTGTTTTGTTGTCAATGTGTTGCAGCATTTGAGGTGGAAAGTACCTAAGCCAAACTTCGTTGTATCCATTTCTGACTGAATACTATTGGGTAGCTTTAGCATTTAGCTCTCGAATTTGCTCAAATTGAGACTTTGTGATCGTTGGCAGTCTGTTATCAGTTATACAAATCACTTTGTCAGTCGCCATGACATCCAGTGTTACGGCTCTCGAGGTCACAAAATTTGACTAAATTTTTGTCTAGCGTGTGAAGATTGTTAACAATTACTTGGGATGCCTATTGAATTTGGTAATATTCTTTCAAAAATGGTTTATTTAGAGGGCATTTCTTTGAAAATATCCCCATTAACAATAGATGCATTAAAATGTTCATTTGAAAACACAAGATAATGTTGTTGTTTTTCAATGACATCTATTTTTGTTACCGGCATCCATGTATGCATATATTTGACCAACCACGTGTATAACTTGTTGGGTATATTTCTCTTGGCTGTACAAGATAATGAATGTGGGCATTTATAGATAAGCGTATGCGTTACAAAGAGAAAAAAGATTGTATATTTCCATATTTCAGTCCCTAGTCATTAGAGATCTATGTATGTGGATAATTGAGTGGAATAGCAGTTCTTCTCAGTACTTGTTACAGATTATTTTGGTATTTGTCGTTTGATACATATGCTAAAGGTCTGACAAACAGCATATAAACAGAAAGGGAGGAACATTTTAAATCCATTCAAAAATAAAGATATTCAATCATTCGTTTGAAACAATAACAAGCCAAACTTCTTCTCTAGTCACCATGTCCTGTTTGCCTTATTAAATATTGACACAAATATAAACAGGCTATAAGAAAGAGTGCTAATTAAGTTTAACTCGCAACTTTTTTCTTAATTCATTCTGCGAAGCAAAGTTTTTATTTGCAACTATATGTATCATAATTACCACATTTTAGTCGGTTTTCAAATCAAAAATCAGATACATGTCTATAATGACGTACAAGAAAACTCGTAACAAAAGGGACGTATATGAGCCAGGATCTGTAAGTAGAGTCAATGTAACATTTGCGACTAAATCAGCATGTGCAAACGTCTATTAAATATAACTATATTCCTATCCCTCTAATAGCTTCTTGATAACCTTATACAACTCTGTCAGATTATGCTCAGGTAATAGTCTACCTACCAATTCTGAAAAAGTGGCTAGAAAACATTTTCGTAGGCATTTTTTGAACATGGAGTTTTGATGTATTATTTGCAAAGTATAAGGCTTGCCTGATTTGCTTAGACCGGTAGTCGCCTCCAGTCGGCCGTATTAAGGTCACAAAACAAGGTCAAAGGTCATTGGGTGCAAAATTCACATAAGCCCCCTTTAAATGCGTATAACTCTGTCAATTATATGTCTAAATGCACGAAAACGGTTTTAAATGAAAGCCCAATAAATTGTCTTGCATATAAAATATAGTTAATGATACTTTTCTCATTTGCACATTCATTAATATTTGGCAAAATGTAAAAAATGGCAAAAAATGTGCAAAATTTGAACGCAGTGTAAATGGAAATCATGCTGCATGTGAAAAATTATTGCGATTTCAATTACACAAACACGTTCAAAAATGTCTATAAACCCTTATCAAACATTTAAAATCAAGTTTGATGGTAAAAAGTCACCATTTCTATATGCAGGTACAGCTCGAAGTCTGCTGGGGTCAAGATTTGTAACGATCATTGCTTTTACACAGTGTACACGGCATTTCAACAGTATTGATGGAACTTAGATGATATCATTTCCTTTGTCTGGATATTGACTCTAAATAGATCATATTAGTATTTACCTGCAAAAATAACATTTAAAACAATGACTTTCACGGTGTAAATGTTTAAAAAGTGAGTAAAAGTTACCCCACCCACTCAAATAACCTAGGAATTTGGTACAATTTACTTTGGCGACCAAAACATTACAAGTAATGTAATGAATAAACATTTAACAATCTAGAACAATTTGTCTTTGTATAAAAAAGAAAAAAAACTCACTTGCTTGGAAATGGTTGGCATTGTTTCACGAAGAACACATAGGCCTAGGCCTACTACGCCTCCCCACCTATAAATTCTGATGGGTTACTGTACACTAAAAAGCCTCAGATAGGAAAGACTGGATGCATAACTACAATCCATTAGACAAAGAAAAGCTTATTCAATAAATAAAAAAGATGATTGGCATAGTAGCTTGTTACGTTCAGGCCCGTAGGAACAGGGGGCTCGGAGACTTTGCCCCTCCCCCCCATTTTTCCTTAGTTTACGCGAAATTTTAGAGAAAATCAAATTTAGCCCCCCCCCCCCAAATATTCAGAAACAATGGCTTCAGCCGTCCCAATATAAAATTGCTTCCTACGGGCCTGACATGTACATGTATGCAGAAGTAGCAAAAATGGCATTTTCTTTTTATTGAAAATCGACTTTTGGTCAAACCAAAAGATATTTTTTGTTTTCATAAGAACTGAAAAAGTAAGTCAATTTCATCGATGCGATATGCCATTAACTTGTACCTTCATATTTTTTGCTTAACTTCAGAGCGTTTTTATAGATTTAAAGAACAGAGTGGGATCAAACACCAAAATTTCAAAATATGCAAGAGAGATCTTCAATATTTTAGGCATGTTTCAGCTAAAAGCAGTAGAAAAATGATATATTTTATGAAACCAATACTGTTAATGATGCATTAAAGCAACATCCGGTATTCAATTCTTTCTAGCATTGTGCTATCTTGAAACAGTAGAACAGGGCACAGGGGAGAAAAATATAGAAACTGATGGATTTTTCTCAATAAATGTTTTTTAACAAAATTAATTTTGATTGCTTGGTCAAAATTTAGATTCAAAACAGCTTTAAAGAAGGTAGGCCCAGGACAATTCTTGTACTAGAAAGTCCCACAATTCAATGACCTAGTTTGATAAGATTCGAGTGGCTAGAACCTTTGTTCAATCATCCTTCCATAGGCCTACACATTTCACAAGTGAAAAAAAACTTTTAAGGGCAAGTCAGACAATCGTTCTTTTATGACCCAGGCACATCCGATAGCTGTATCCACTATGAACCATTCTTTTAAAAGCAATATAGTTAGTTTCTACGGACAATTGACAGAAAGTACGTCCACAAGAACCATTGGAATTATTTCCAAAATGTGTTGAAGAGCAATTGTCTGTAGTGTAGTTTATGGCGAGTCCTCTTCTTTTTGCTACCACCAAACACTTGCTAACTAGATGGGAAAATAGTATTGTATGGAGTTCGAAGAAGTCTAAGTGGAAAAACAAAAACGTTTTAATACAAATATCTGGTTCTGTCTGTGCGAGGCTCAAAACGTTTTGATCCCCCATTAACACACAATGGCAGAATCACGGTACAGATTGGAGACTAGGCTCCCCAACTAGCACCTTCACGGTGCTCTGTGTTACCAGTCCCACATCTCAGTCAGTATCAGTCTATGTACATGTAGAACTTAGTGTGTAGCCTGGGCCT
Source organism: Fragum sueziense (assembly GCA_963680895.1). Taxonomy (NCBI): domain Eukaryota; kingdom Metazoa; phylum Mollusca; class Bivalvia; order Cardiida; family Cardiidae; genus Fragum; species Fragum sueziense. The sequence continues at coordinate 20,934,998 of OY804593.1, forward strand.
AGTCATCGGTATACAATGTGAAGAATATGATTCAAAGACATTGATATATGTAAAATTGTGGTACCTGTGAACAGGAATAGAGAAACAGCAAGACATTGTTATACTAGAATCCAGGCTAAGTTGCATGGTGCAACCCAGAGTTAACTTTAAAGATTTTTGAGATCACGAAACAAAACTGCCATGCGATTCTAGACTTTTATCGCACTCCAACCCTTTCAAAAAAGAGGTCTCACTGAAAGCGCTGTCAAATCTGGCAGATGATTAAGGTATTCCACCTGTTATTAGATACCAAACACTGTGTGAAATTTTCCCCCATCTTCAGCATGTCCCGTTACAGTGCAAGTCAATACCTTGTCAATTACCGTTGCCACTGATGACGCCGAAGATGCATGATATATTTCGCATCTATTGACGTATGAAATATATCTTAATAGTTATGCGACGTAAATATTTATCCAAGAATAACTGATATGATCAAGCCTTCATCTTTTTGACCTTATGAAACAATACCTGTTGTTGAGTCTAGCAGTTAATGGAATAGAAGAGCACGCCCACTTCTTAAGTTCTTTCCCATGGGTGCATTCTCAAAAATATTTGTAATAACGTCTCTGATCCTACGAAAATACGTCCAGGTTTTTGTGACCTTAAACTTCACAAGTGGATGTGTATGCTGAGAATCTCTTGCATCGACGAATGTTAAGATTTCCAAGCAAATGGACTTCGAGTTGTGGTAATAATATAGGACTAGGGTATAATTTTTATATGAAAGAACTCGATTTCTGCACAATTGAAATACAAAAGCCATTTTGTTTTACTTTTATTTATTTCGGCATTCACAAATACTGACCAATCAAGTAAACAACAACACGATCCTGTTCGATTTTCTGAATTAAATCGCATGATCTGAGTTATGATGCAAAAAAATGTCTGAGGTTTTTAACATACGGATTCACTTTTTTCGTATGTTTTATGATAAGGCACAACAATACTCGTATACAAATGAAAGATACACATTTGATTACAACGAAAATTATAATTTAATGAAGAGTTTTTAGTTATGTCATAAGTTAGTCAATGCCCAGAGACTTGTCTGGTATATTGTCGTCAGCATACTAAAAAGCAACCCCAGGTTCATAGATTTTCCTTATTTATGTACAAAGAGTTCCTTTGTACCAACTCCACAACCCATTAGTTGTTAATTAAAATGGCAAGGATTGTGCAGGATGGATTAGCTGGCGATCGTTGTGTCTTTATATTTTAATATTAACCAGTAACATAATGTAACGTTTTATTAAAGATCGAGTGATTTGCATAATTAGAGACACATTCAGAATCATATTTAGTTTAATTTCTAAAATAATTTAAAGAGTATTGGTAACAAAATCAGATAGACCCAAAGACTGAATCTCCTGTTGTCTCTAATGGAAGCATTCCGTTTTTATTCAGCTGACAGGGTCTGGCTAAGTAAAGAGGTTATTCGACGAGTTTACTTCTCGACACCTTGGTTGATAGAAGAGAAAAAACGTGCGGTACGAGCATGAGCACATTTCGAAATTGAAGGAATGTGCAATTGTAAAATGTGTTGTTATAAAACCTCGTAACTACAGCTTGATTAACGCTGTAGTTAAAATGTTTTGCAATAATACCGACGATTTATCGTAAACCGAGAAGGCTGTTTCTCCTCACGCTTAAATGTAATGAACCGTTTTTAGACTCCGCCCTGTCTCCCGAATAAAAACAGAATATACATATCTAAGTATATACATGTATATATACCTTCATTGGCACTTAAGATCTTCATATCGCATACCATAATCGCATATCAGAACTGCAGTCAGACTTATGATTGTGATAAAAAAAATCCATAGAATGGAATGATCCGTTCCTAATTACATTTTATGTACATGTTCGAATGTTCTCGTAAGGCTACCAGATGTAATCACCCAAATTGCAATAATGGAATTAAACGCCCGGTTTACAAAGTGAAACTACACAATTAATGAACAAAACATGTAACATAAATACTTACCTTCAATGTCGTATGATCGTATACCTCACGATAAATGACATGGTAGAGTATCCCAGCCTATTGGCTAGGGCTGCTCTGCCAGGTCTATTATCGCAAGCTATAAGATAGTGAAATGACTACTTTCAGCTGCTGATTATGCTTAATTTCTGTTTTATTTTGAGTCTTTATTTATTTAATTGCACTTTTAATGACTATGTATTTGTCAAAAGAGGCAAAGATTTGACTAAGTGATGTTGATATAAGCTATATATATAGTTCTAATGTTGTTTTATTAGAGCAATGTTTTTGCCCCTAAAATTCTTATTATATTTTAGGAAAATGCATCGAAAGCTATAAAAATTCATGAAAATATTATTTTTAAACAAGAATTTTCAATAAAACATCGTAAAAATATCGTAGAATATCATTTATGTGAAGTTCGTATTGCTACACCAATATTTGTGTTTTTTGTATTTTTCTGGAAAATTTACCCCACCCACTTTTAGCTATGGCTACAGGGGTAAGCCAAAGACTAATTCTGTAAGCAAATATATCTCAGTAAACAACAGGTGTCTAGGCAATTTTTAACTATAATGTCATTCATCCAAACATACCGTTTGTATTTTTTAGGATTTTTTTATTTTTCGAAAAAACTTATTTTTGTGATTTTTTGGCCATTTTTTGTTATATTTATCAAAAATTACAAAAACACAAATTCGTAAAGTTGCATATTGATGTTTCAAGTGACAGTACAAATCGTTAGCTTTATTTAGGTACCGAAATAATTGTTTTAGCTTAATAAATGTGTAAGTTATGAGGTATTTTAGGGGACATGTCTGAAAAATGTACCGAATGACCTTTGACCTAGTTTATTTCAACCAAAATCGCCTGCTAGAGGCGACTACCGGGCAAGCCGTACGTACCATGCCTTGAAGATATCATTGGGCATGGTAGTCGCCCATGTTCAGAGAATGCCTACGAAAGTCACATTTTTTGACTTTGTAGGCAGACTATAAGAACTGATCTGGATCTGTGGGTGACTTAATTGCGATAATGGATCCCTTTTCCATACCCGGGTCATATTATATTTAAGACTAAGTAACTATGTATTGCAGGACATCGTGTATAGTTAGCTGTAGAAAATTTGTTTCAAGTCCACGAATCATTGATTCAATTATGCAAAGGTGTAGACGTGGTACTCGATACGAAATGTTTAGTGTTAGTGGTTTCAAAGTTGAGCTAAACAAAATCTTGTTACATGGATTTGTTTGATTGCTGGGCTCATTGAATAAGAATTTGCAGGCTTTTAATTCCCATGTTTTGTTGGTTTATTCCATATACAAGTAACGCTTAGGGTTTTCAATTGGGTAATGCTGTATCATATGCCGAGTCATTTGCCATTGATGACATCAACATGCATATTATGACAATGTTAAGTTTTCATGTTACGTTTTAATGTTAAGGGTTAATGAATGACCACGAGGAAGGTCATATTGCATGGAACAGATAGATATAATCAAAAGAAGGTTATACATCGAATTTGAGCTTTGTATTTCAAATACTCTCGGAGAAAAGGCTAATGTTAGGTTATTGGACTGACAGGGGGACGGACAGACCGGTGGACAGACAGACAGACACGAGTAAAACAATACGCCACCAATCTTTCGATATGGGGGCATAAAAGAAAATGTATGAAATGTTTTTATATATAACTACATATTATGTCAACATAAATACTTCTTAAATGTCTTACAACATAAAAACATATAAAGTTTTTACATTATAATTAATACGTAAATTGTCAAGGAAACCTCTAGTCAGTAGTAGTAATTGCTCGTGATTTCTGTCGTAAGATAATTCTAATTTTTGTCAAAAACAAAATTCTTAGGAACAAAAATAGACACATGTATATGAATCACAATCAGAATCGTGTACATGATAATGCGCATAAAAATGGCGGCCATCTTGCATTTTTCTGAAGCAGTATCCCCATAACGTCGGTGCTATGACAAAATTGCGTAACTGAAATTTTGCTCGAAAACAATTTTTTTCAGGAGAGCCAAAAACGTTTTTACCGCTTTAAAAAATGTGCCGACAAAATTGCGTAACTCAATAACTACATGAACAATGCAGCTTCTTTAAGGTAAAATAAGGTAATTGAACATAACTTACGGTTCATTTATTGGTCAAAGTAGAAGAAATACAGAGGAGAATGCCATTTCTAAGCCTTTTATTACTCCCGTAGAAATAATTTGTCCATGTACAACGCATTTTTGTCAGCTAAATCGAGTTACGCAATTTTGTCACATGATAATTGAAATGGTTCTAATAGGTGTAGAGAAACGCCGTTTTGACAGAATATGCGCTCCTACAAACTACGTAGAAAGCATCTATAAACGAAAATTGACAAAATTGCGTAACTAATTTGTTACACAATTTTGTCATAGCACCGACGATAAACTACATAAAATGAATAAATCAGTATTGAAAATAAATAGTCCACACTTTGTACCATTTGTGATAGGAAATTTGCAGAAAAAAACAAAATCTAGCTGAAATTTACCCGAAAAATTGGACTAAATCATGACAATGGCGGCCATCTTGGAAAATGGCCGCCATTTTTATTTTTTCCGGTGGCTAACGGGTTTTTTTTGTGAACAGCTATCATTTGCTGACCTCTATGCAAAATTTCATGCTTGTTTCACAAAATGCACAATTTCAGTGAAAAATCGACTTTATCGGCCCAGCTAAACGTAGAAACTAAGACAAACGATAGGGAGCAATGGCATGTGGATTGTTTGATTGTCAGTCGATAGATCCATACACTATGACGTACAACGAAAACTTTAAGAAAAACAATGGTGTGTGGCATTTTTTCTGGTCGTCCATTGGCTTATCGATGGTTTTGATTGACAGTCGGCGTTTGGTCAAATCCATTTCAGATGACGAAAATATCCAGTGTGTTTATGTATGTGTTTTGTATGGACTGAAAAAAACAACTAGGCAATATATTCGGATTTTTACAACAATGGCGGCAGAATTACATGGAAAGAAATTGTGCTAATGTTTTGTGCGCTACGGAATTCGCTATCCAGAAAAGCAAAAGAGAGATAAAATGGATCAAGGGAGGAAACTCTATATATTTTGAAGGATGTAATCTGATTCGTTTCCCTTTTCTAGTCGGAACGCGTAAGATTATCAAATGTGGTCTAAAACGATAATATACATGTATGTCATAATATGTGGAATCTCTGCAGTAGACCACACCTTGACGTGCATATGCGAGTACAAAAGTTTTAAGGTAAGGCCTGTGAAATAGACTATGTGAAAATTGTGGCAAACACCCATTTATGACCTTTTAAACGATTTTACCAAGTTATCCGTGATGAAATTTCGTACACACTATGGTTTTTTGTGTGTCTTGTTGTAAAATCGCGTAACTACGGCTTGACTCAAACCGTAGTTACGATGTTTTGTAACAACACCGACGATTTATCAATATTAAACGCCAGTCTACTTTTAGCACACAATTCCTTGCTTTTATGTAGTACATGTGAACCTAAAAGGGACATTCAATGTCACGCTACCTTAAGACTTGTTTCTCATTATTTATTCAATACTTTTCCCAGATAATGGAAGTAAGAATCAAATTACGCATACAGAATAAACATGCAATAATACACTATAAAATCGCATCGTGGTGCAAACAGTAATTTTTCACCACAAGTTCGCGTAATACTTTTATCCATTTTCAACCCTTTCCCAAACGGCAAAATTTTAGTTTGGTCGAAATTCAAAGATTTTGCTGAAGAAAATATTAAGTGAATGGAATTCAACATTTTGTTTGCCTTTTTAGGTTGAAAACATTGTGGGAAATATTTTATGGGGAGTCAAAAAAGAGTCAATGTGTGGTCATTGGATTAACTTTGAATAATTACGGATGGTTATCACTTGACGTTTTTATGATATATTTTCCTTTAAAATGATAAGCAATCACAATTACAAACGTCATATAAACAGAAAGAATATACAATAATGTGAGGTTAGCAGCTAAACAAGGGGTTATTCGGTCGGAAGAGTAATTCGGTTACAAATGTTGTCTTTGATAAGATTCTAATTTGTTTGCTCCTGTGGCCGTTTAACAAACGTGATTACCCTGTACATAAAAGGATGTTAAAGAAAACCATATACTAGAGGAAATAAAAAGCGCAACAACATTGTTTCATTAATTCTCTTCATTCTTTTGTTTTCTTGAGTCAAAGTTGTTACTAATGATTACAGGGATCTGTATCTTGATATTGATATTTACGTTAGAGCCTTCTTACTAGCCTGACTCCTAGGCCGTGAGAATATGTAGGCCTGTGTATTTACAAAGGTACTTCACTCCTACTGGAAAAAATCATTTACTTAAATTACTGCCCTTCTCTTAATAATCTCACAGATCAGTCAGACTGGAGCAAGTCTACATTCTCACGTGTGAGATAACGTCATAATAAACGTTTCTCACAGACAAATCTTAAATTATCCATACTTTACAAAAAACTCTTTTAATTTGTATAGATGCAATTTTGTGTTTACGCTGGAACCTGTCACACCTGTGAGATAACGTAAAAATAGAAGTTTACACGTTTCTCACAAACCTTAAAATATCAAAAGTTTACAAATTTTTTTTTTGATTTGTGTAGATGCACGTCGACTTGACAAAAGGCAATGATTTTCGTTTGAATTTAATCTCTCATATCATTTTTCGACTTATTCAAAGACGGCGTCCGCTAGCAATTGCGATGTTTACGAATGAAACATCTCAACCCGCAGTTGCTGCTGACTTAAAGGGACATTTCATTCCAATTTCAATTTTTTAAAGTATGTCTTGATGCCAAAATTGGCTATTCTAATGAGTATAGATACTATTAGTTTTTTGAAGCTGTTGCCAATAAGCGAGAAACACGCATTTAAAGTTGAGACATAATCGATAAATTGCATATAAATCCGAACTGTTGTCCACAACAATTTGTTCAATTTTAACACAAAATATAAATTTCTCCTAAACGGTGCAATATTTTGGCTTGAAATTTTCAGAATTTTCATAGGAAATATACTCTTTCAGATAAAAATAAAAGTAAAATTTATGACAAAAAAATTCTGAAATGTCACTTTAAGTGAACATCGGTTTACAAAATATTGGTTGATGTAACGTATTAGAACCAACGGAATAACTGACGGTCGCCCGAAAAGCGTTCGTCAACTTCTTATGTCACGACGTCAGGACCATAACGTTCGCTTATTTACCTACGGAAAAAATCTCTTATCGAGAAAACTGTTAAGGCTATTTAAGGACAGAACAGCAATCAAATTTCAGCTAGGAATCGTTAAAATTAACGTCAGTTTATATTTCGTGCGAGAACGCATTCAACGTTGACGCCAAACCGATCTCATCCAAACGCATATTGATGGCACGTCCAACTTGCGACCTTAGTGAAATTTTGACACTAGAAAGTCAAATATTGAAGTTTTACTTTGCAATTAAAAAAGATACTCTAATTAGGGTGATTTTTAGAAAACGGATGATCAAATCATTTTTGTTGCGTTTCTATTTTCCCTTCCCTTTTAAATATTTTTCCAAAGAAGACTTGTTTTTGACCGGCTTAAGAGAGTATATTTAGAAAAAAAGGAGGAAAAAAAATGCTGATAAATAACATTTTTTTTCTTCTTAGTCTGTTTCAGCATTTTCCGTATTATTTGAAATCCTACGATCTTTCTCAACACCGATTATGTTGCTTGCATAAGGTTCCTAATCGATACAGTCAAAGAGTTTGACGTTTGGGAAATGGTAAAAATGCGATAATCAGAGGTTTCGGATCATAAAGTTTATGTAACACTTTATTTTCACATTCTTTCTTATCAGTCTGTGATTAGATTTAGAAAATGGTGACATAAACTACAGATTCAATCCTTGTGAAAACAAGATTTGGATGTGACGTTCTTATCAGAAATTTCTTGGAAAATACTCGGCTATAAGAAGAAAATACATGTACTGATGGTCCGTATTTGTATTTACCTTTTTGTCTTTAACGCTTTCCCAAACGGCAAACGGCAAAATTTAGGGTGATCCACTTAAAAAACTGCAACAAATGACGAAATGGGATTTATTAAAGATAGAATTTGTGTATATGGCATAGAAAATATTGAGACAAAAGGAGAAACTGCTGGTTATCAGCAGTTTCTCCTTTTGTTTCAATGTTTTCCCAAGCATTTTCTAATAGGAACGTCAAAACCAGGTCTTGTTTGGGTCAGGGTTAATCTGTCCACGCTCTCCATCACTGCAACCACCGTCACTGTTAGAATAATCAACACAGCCACAGTAAAGTTCCAAAGCTACAATTAAAAGGGATGATTGCTTTTCAAAATAAAATATTTCACTAAATATTCATCAAACCATATGCTGTGGGTTATCATTTGAATCGTCTCATCGAGACGATTCAAATGAGTACCAACAACATAGGGTTGTATTTGAAATAAAAAATAAGTATGTCTTCATCCCCTCTTATCTGTTGCCGAGACGTTACTCTCCAAAGCCGAGGTCTATTGATTAAGGTTCCGGAACTGTAATGGCTGTAACTTTGTAATGATTAAGCTGCACTACATACATATGTATATGCCTGGTAGTGTTCAATATTATGTATCTATTATATACTGAAAGGCAAAAGTAACTTTACACCTGACTTTCATTTGATTTATCAAACCCTAATCACAGTTTGTGAAATAACTTGTGTTATACGTATACATATGCCATTTCGCAAGAACAATGTGGGATAGAAGAGAGTGTTTAGCCTTTCTTGATACTGGTGTTACCACGGCATTGATAAAGGGGTCAAATTGAAAAATCCAGGTAAAGTTTTATTACATCTTTTACAATAAAAATGCTAGCATTTTATGCTAAATTTTATCTAATGTCAGTATTTCTTTGTCCCTAGGCGTATTATTGACTGCAAAAAGAACTCGTGTATAGATAAGGTCAGCCGTCTGATCTTGAGCTATTCAATTCTTAAACAATCGTCCCGTAGCACACACTCTATTTCATGCACGTTCTTGTGTCCATATGTCTTCTATCGCCTATGACACTAACATGTAACCCTTTCTCGTCAGAAAAGAGGGGCTAACTCCAATCTGTGTGTGCTCAAAATGCTACATAAGGTCAAATATGAGCGTTTTTGGCCTTGAAGAAGGCCAAATTTAGCATGTCATTTTTCCCAGGGCGTGCTGAATCGTTATCTTGTGAAAACGTTGAACGCAGATAGATAGTGTTCTTGCGCGATGAAAAGTAAATCGGAACTGGATTAGATCTATACTACTTTATGCAGATTTTTGACCCATGTACATTACAAAAGAAGTAAATACATACGTTGATAGTAGTAAAGGCATTTAAAATCGTAAAATATTTACAATCAAGAAATCGATTGCAACATATATTATGCGCGGATCCATTCGCCGCCAATACTCAACGCTCAACGTTTAGTGGATTTTCCCCCGAATCAATATCGTAAGCAATATCTAAATATAGATACCCTGCAGACGCAAGATTATGACGATGTATTATTGCGATTAAATCTTTTTTAGTCTGGTTTAAAAAGAAGATTAAAAGGTTTTCGAGAGGTTTTTACCTGTCGATGATAGAAATTTTAGTTATTTTCGGAAATAATATGGTGTCCGATCTGACCCGAAGGAAAATTGATACGTCGGGTCTAACCGGACAAATAATGATTATATATATTAATTATGTCACTTCTGAAAAAGCAAGTTCAGTGGTCGAGTGGTAATGTCGAAGTCTCAGAACTCGGGGAACCGACGTTCAATTCCAGCTCTCAGCGTATTTTTTTTATTTTTTTTTATGAAATACTCGATGCAAATAAATATCTTAGATCGTTCATTTGTATTTTATCTTACCTAAAACCTTTCCAAACAAAATTTTAGATTGTTCCAAATTAATTACGTAAAAGTGCAAACATAATTATTTGAAATAAATCTAGCTCGATTATCGGCCTGTCCGATCAGACCCGATGTGTCCGAAATAACCTGTCGTTGATGACTCATTTTGTTTTCCTTATGGTACCCGGTTTTATACGCTTAATACATACTTCTCATTACCGATGCCGGGGAAAAGGCTTAGAATTTTCTGATTGTGACATAAGATACAGTTTTTGTCTTCACCTATCTAAATAATGGCTGACGATCGCTTAACTGTCCGAAAGTACCCGACGTTCCTCTAATATTTAAAGAAACTTGTTCATTGCAAAATTTTCCGTAAATGTTCGTTTTTTCCACCGCGAAAGAACTATTGGGTCCATAGAAATACCGGAACACCATGGAACGCATATAGTAATTACCGGAACACACGGAACGCGTCAGTGATTACCGATACACACTTGAAATATTTGGTTTTCCAATACCGTAGGTAATAGTAACGATTTGTTATTCTTTAATCTGTTTCAAAACTTTGTTATTTATATATCTATGTATTTGTATACATGTGTTAGATAGTTATGTTTTAATAGGCAGATTCATGATTTAATAAGGTTCTAAATGATATATTGTGAAGATATATAGAAATAACATCACGATTTGTCGGCAATGATTTAACTTCATTTAATAATCGAAATCCTTCTTACCTGATCCTTGATAATTTGGCCCCCATGATTCTAGTGGCCATCCAGTACAGATGATTTCTGTTCATTTTACTTTTGTTTCATACCATACAGATGATTTCTGTTCATCTTACTTTTGTTTTATACCACAAATCTGCATGTGTTCAAATTTGTTCGAAACTTCTTCAAAAAAAATAAAATATTAAAATATTACTCTTGTTATTTTTCGTACACTTTCCAGGCCTTCAGCACTTTCAGCACTTTGATTATTGCTGAAGTTAAAGAATATTTAAACTTTCTCATACCAATAATCTGCATTTGTTCAAATTCTTCAAGGCCTTCAGCGCTTTCAGCGCTTTGATTGACGTTGGCGTCATGCTACTGTATAACTCAAGGGGTCTGGCTACCGGACGTCTAGCACTAAAATCAATGTTTCAAATTCGACAACGAATAATTCTACGGCTGAACTAACGATTTCATGCATCTTTACTGCAGCTTCCGGTAAAAACGTGACGTCACGTCACGTTGATGCTTAACACGAATTTATTGGTCTTGGTTATGGGTACTCTCATTTTTCGACCCCCTAAGTGTTTAAACGCGTTCAAGAAGTTAACGATTGATTGACGGGTGCAGTTCTTTAGCATAGAAACATAAAATTTCATCCTGGCTCTCTCATCATGCTTAATGTCCTGTTTTTTTCTCGGCGCCTGATTGTTTTCCTGTTCCTGGTAACTGGAATACAACTCTGGCCTTTTGTGAGGCGACCAACAAAGATCAAGCATGCAAAAAATAATGTCACAATTTACAACACTTTTGTGTGGGTGGGGTATTTTGGTAATTTCAACGATATGCACGTGCAGATTACTGTAACATCAATGAAACGGATGTGTTCATTTAGAATATCAAAACATAACTGTGAAAACATATGGTCGTGAAAATATCATAAATATGCTTTGAAATAAAGAAAATAGAATTATTCTAAAACTGTAAAGTTACTTTTGCCTTTGAGTATATGTATGGCAAAACTCAAATTGATATGTAATGATGTGAATGGTAAATAATCAGTAAATATTTCTGACTTGAAAATAATGCATTATTTCCCCTTATGATATAAATCTTAATGAATTATCTGCCCTTGACTCACGAAAAAATCAGTTTTCTCAAAATTTGTGTGGCAAACGAACTATTTTGTTGTATCTTATGGAGCGAAATAATAATTTGCATCTTTCTACCAATTAAAAAATTTGAAAATTTGCCTAATTTTGAAAATATTGATAAAAAAGATATTTTCTCATTGGCTGCAATGCAAACTTTAAAGCCAGTTATCTCCCCTTGGTTTTAAAAATTTTAAAAAAGTAAGATGGTGAAATATCTTTATTTATCAATGTCTACAACATATCCAATTTTCAATCAGATCTATACGCTAGAAGTGTGTGTACCAAATATTGCCATTACAGTTCCGGTGCCTTAAATCATCAAAATACGACATCTGCAGACATTGATACATCAATCGACTATTCGGTCGTCATAGCCTATTTATTGCACACAATTTGAATGATCAAATCAAAATCGTTCAGTTTTATCTCGCACGCTCGGTCATTCATGTAAACAGGGATAACATCAAAAGATTTACCTATAAATTGTGTTCTGCAAAATTACGTCGTTTCCATTTTTTTGCTGATGATTATGTTTGAGACGTCAGCCAATGAAAATTTGTATCAGAATTTTCAAATGTTTTGATGTTTACAGACAATGATTGGATAACGAAATCCCACCAAGGCCCCGAGATTAGACGTGGAATGCCCCCGTGGGAACAGAGTATCATTTCATCATAGTTTTAAACGGAGAGGTAATGTACTTTGTTTTTAGAGGTTACCCAGACGTCTGAACCATCAACAGTTTTGCGTTTTTCCCAACGATGACAAAGAAAGCATACGACATGTAACAACCCTTACTCGTAATGTTTATAGTGCATCATTAATCTGCGAGTTCCTTTTTTTAGTCCGGTGATTTGAATTAATGAATGGCTGCAGCGATGACTTGATCATTTACAGCCAACAAATGAGAGAGAACCGCGGCAAAATAAAATAACAGACGATTAATTAATTTGAGGAGGGGTCTCTCTAGAAAACGGTATTTTAAAAGAACAAAACGTAAAACGTGCATTGCTTTTAAGATTAGAGGAGGTCAAAATTCCACGTGAATCTATTTAACGTATACAACCCATCATTAACGCTGAAGGGCCAAATGCAAAATTTGAAAAGTGCCAGCAATTCCTAAACTGTTTTACATTTCTATTCCAAATATAAACATAAGCATTTTGTACGGTTTAGAATTTTGAATTAATGCATACTTATTGAAATATTTGACAAAAAAATCAAAATTACCTCCCTTGTATATGAATATAGAATTAAATAATATTTGTAAATCATTTTTCTTCTAGAAGCATAATCTTGAAATCTGACTCGGTGAATCAACTTATGTGAAGTGTATTTACAAGTGTGTGTTTAATGCATTTCGTATGGCCAGAAAGTAGTGTTTTTTATGATGGGTCATATACATTAAGTCCGGTGATTGGAACTGTAATGACTCGTTCAATTAGCAAACAAATGAGAGAGAACAGCGACAATATAACAGACGATTAAGAAGAAACGGTTCTCATTCTTTCAATTATGACGTCATCAGCGAGTCGGAATTGATGTTTGTTCATTTGAGGATACTCTCATAAGAACAGAGCACATTGTCTCTTCATTCATTTTCGATAGAATGAGCTCTGTTCTCGCGGGGTCATTTCACGTCTAATCTCGGGGCCTTGGCGGGATTTCGATATCCAATCGTTGCCAAAAAACTACAAAACAATTTAAATTTCTGATACATTTTCTGATAGTTTTCATTGGCTGACGCTTCAAATTACCGGCTTCAGCCAAAAATAGAAGCGACGTAATGTAAAACTGACTGATTTTGATTCGATAATTCAAATGATGTGCTATAATTAGATTATGATGACTAAATAGGCTGTTGGAGTATCAAATATGGCAGAGGCAATATTTGATGTTTAATCAATATAGACCTCGGCTTTGGAGAGTAATTTGGGGAGGGTCGGGAAAATGGCCTTATAAAAGGCACACCACCCGCCATTTTTATAAAGATTTATTTGAAAAGGGGTCGACAAAGGGGCCTGATAAAAGCACTACACGCATCTTGTATTAGATAGAGGCTGTATAGTAGATTCTACGCGAAATGAACTTTCAAATGCGCGCAGCGCATTGGATGTTTATATCGCGTAGAATCTACACTTAAAGACACTTCTAACGCAACACTTACCTTTTTGGTAATAACTTGATATTTAACAAACCATTCTTTATCAAATTTTCAACAAATTAAATTCATTCACAATTGCATTATATCTGTAATTGTCATAAAGAAACATTGAGTAGAAATGATTAAATTTGCAGTGCATATAATATGACTTGAAAACAAAAAGTCGCAAAAAAAGCTGTGCGAGCTGATAACGTAAATTCATGTTATTCAGGCCCGTAGGAAGCAATTTCATATTGGGGTGGCTGAAGCCCCTGTGTCTGGATATTGGGGGGCTAAATTGGATTTTCCCTACATTTTCAGTGTAAAATAAGGAAAATTTGGCATTTTGGGCAACATTAGGAAGACTAAGCCCCCCCCCCCCTAGCCCCTACTGTTCCTACGGGCCTGTCATTAATGTAACATCAGTAAAGTTTATGACATTATGCTAACATTCTGTGTGTCCGTCATGAACCTAAATGACACGAAGACACACACTTCTCATTGATAAAGCATAATTGATGGTGAATCTTTGCGGTATCATTCTTAATTCGTCCCTATTAAGTTCCTGTTGCAGTTGTTGAAAATGTCTTGGGGCAAAAGGGCGAAAAACTAATGTCTGGTAACAAATTCACTGATTTTGTGCAATGCTGACACGTACAAAACATTAAACAAAATATGTGCGACTGAATTCTAGTATTGCATCGCACATGAAAGCATTTTATCAAATCTTATGAAACAGCGATATGAGATTTGAGCATGATTTGGTGACGCTGCTTTTATGCTGAATTCTGCAATTGCCTGGGGTTTTGTGACTTTTCATATTTGAGTCTTAGTGAAAAACCTAAATATTTTTTATGTTCGGATCAGCCAATTTTCTTGAAACTTACGAAAAACATGTAAACGTAATTGACTGATATTTGCTGAAAGTTTCACAAAAAATACTGCTTTATTTATTTAGTTATGATGAAAAATGTAAGTGTTGCGTTGGAAGTGTCTTTAAGTGTATACTATACAGACTCTATCTGACTTTGTGTTCGCTAACGGTTCATTGAAGACTGGGCGTTGCTATGTATAAACGTCACATAAACTAGCCGGCAGCCCGTTGATGCGAAATGTAGCGGCGGAATTTTAAAATATACTGCAATTTCATTGGTCCAAAAAGTAGGTCGAACACTAAGCTTATATAGATAAGGGGAGGTCATGATTCCACGTGAATCTATTTTAGTCCAGTACAAGGTGTATAATCACGTGACTCAGAATTTCCGATAATCTTCAATATCTTTTTTAATATTTGACCAATTTGAATTCAGTTTGAAGCAGAGAAGGTGGGAAAATGCCAGGAATAAGCTGGACTTGTTGGAATTTTTTAAAAATCAACTGATAAAAAAGTTATTGAAGATAAACCAAAAATTTTGTTTATCTTCAATAACTTTTTTATCAGTTCATTTTTCAAAAGTCAACCACGTTCATGTAATGTGTGACGTCTGTCCACATTCTTTGCTTCAAACCGAATTCAAATCGGTCCAGTATTTACAAAATTATTGAAGATTTTCTGAGAATATTGTATCACGTGATTATACACCGTGCCAGTAATTGGTCTTAGTGAACAACTCCTGCAATGACTTGTTCATTTACAGCCAAAAAATGAGAGAGTTCTAAGAGGAAATGACTTTCATTCTCCCAATTATGACGTCAACAGCGAGTTGAAACTAGTGTCTTTTTATTTCGGGAGGGATTGGGAATGAGACTTATAAAATTAAAGATATGGGAAGGTCATAAAATTTCAATTTAAGTGAATCTATTTTAGTGCGGAGATTGGATTTAATAAATGAGTTCTGCAATGACGAGTAAATTTTATTGTAGATGGAAAACGCGACGTCGAAATTTTTCGTGCGACGTGGTCACTGGTGGTGAACTCGGCCAAAGCGAGGGACTTTTTTTCGCGATCAATGTATTCCGTCGGTGTTGTTATAAAATCTCGTAACTACGGCTTCGACAAAGCCGTAGTTATATTCTGATTTTTTTCGGGAGAAAGGGCGGAGCCTAGTAAACGGTTATTACATTGAAGATTGAGGAGAAACAGCGTGTTCAATTAGCGGTAAATCGTCGGTGTTATTGCAAATTATTGTAACTGCAGCTTGAATCAAGCTGTATTTACGAGGTTTTTTAATAACACGTTTTACAATCGCACAGTCTTTCAATTTCGAAATGTTTTCATGCTCGTGCCGCACGTTTTTCCCTTATGTTAACCAAGGTATCGAGAAGTAAACTCGTCGAATAACCTTTTGGCTTAGCCACACCCTTTCAGGTGAATAAAAAAGCAATATACGAGATTATAACAACACCGACAGTTTGTCAATACAAAACGGTAAACCCGGTCTGTTTTTAAAACAAGTTCTTTGTCATTAGAAAAAAAACTATAAACTCACATTTAAACGCAAAACATCTATACCTTGTTGTAGCGAAAATTGTTTTAGTTCACCACCAGTGGTGATAAATATTCGTAATGTTTACGATCTATACGGACACGTTACGAGTTCGAAGAAATCGCAATTTCAATCGCCGAATGTTTACGACGTCGCCCATAAAATACAGACGTAGCGTGAATCTCATTAGGGATGGTTTACTTTAATTGGTGTAAGTTTCCTTTAATTGCGTGAGATGACACCGTAAAAACAAGCCATCGTCATCGGTTTAAAGACTAGGGAGGAATTATCTTGACTTTCCCTGTGCTTAATCAAATCAAAGCATTCCCTGGTAGTGTTAATCAGTGGTAACTGGATTTTTTTCTAGTCTTACCAAAGGGTTTTCTACTATTTTTAAGGCCTGGTCACATGCACGATTTTTTGTCCATATCACGACCGTGGCACGTCTAAAAGAAGGGACCCATGCAGTATATTTTGGACGTGATGTGGACACGATATGGACGCGAAATTGAATGTTACCGGGTACATACCAAAGAAACATGATGCTGTTTGAATGATCGCAAATATAGCTGGTCAGAGCTAAACGTCAAACGTTGGAGGATAGAGTCGTACATGTTTATGTGTATGTGGGCCCAAGCAGTGTTCCAAAAGATATGAACATGTGTGTCATGTCGTGCATGTTTATTGGTGCTTTCTTTAAATTAAGGCAGTATATCTCTAATCATATTCGGGCGACGTCGGAATTATTCGGGCGATGCCGAAATAATTCGGCGGTGGAACTTTCCACCGCCGAATGTTTACAACCGCCCCCAAATTATTTAAAGTTCGGATACGAAACGACGACGTTCGAAAGAAACTCGATGTATTATAAATCTCAAAATGGCCACATTACGGGTATTCTACCTTAAAGTGGGTTTCTATCTTCTGTGATAGGATGTTTCATAATAGACAAAGGTATATGTAAGAGGTGGAACGTTTTAGAGGAAAAGGCAATCATATTTGTTATGCACGTCCAATTCCAAACCGTATGTTGTGGGGGCTCATTTGAATCGTCTCGATGAGACGATTCCAATGAGTACCCACAACATAGGGATCATAACCACTGCTTACCTGGAGCTCTGCTCATTGTAAAAAGATTCAATTGAGTTTACAGGTAGGCCTGCATAATCCAAGAAATGCGAGAAATGTTTTCGGCTCCGTACAAACATAAAGAAAAAAGTAACATCATACAGACCCATCAAAGTATGCACATAGAATGCTCTCGGTTTGCACCAAGAATAATGAAACAATGCATCTGAACAAATAAGTAATTCAATTAAGAAGGATCATAAAATAGACTAAGCATAATTTCCCTCAAATGTATTTAACCCTTTCCTGAACGACAAACAATCGGACTGCTCATATTTGGAAGCCGTTGCAGACAATAAATTGCATGTAAATTCCACTGGAATTGGATTGCATTATAGTACTGTAGATATTTAGGCAAAAGGAGAAAATGCTGATTCTTCTTTTGTCTCAATGTTTTCCCAAACAATTTGTTTTAGGGACGTCAACACCAGGTCTAGGTTTAAAAACAATTCAAACAGAATATATTTTTGCTTTTGGATCGGATCATTTATTCAAAATGTTCCATAAATAATGCTCATGAACCTTATACTCGTAAAAGTAACGACTGATTTGTTCCTCGACTGTGCAGTAATAATATGGTTATTTCGGCAAGATCAAGGGATTTTTTTGTCATTTCAATGCGTTTATTTGAATTGTTTAACTGGAAATGTGCTCAAGGACGTCCAAATGGGAGTGCAATTTTTGTCGTTACTTAGTGTGTGACTATTCCTGGAAAGTTAAGTGTAATTCATCTTGAATTTAAAAAAATGAATTTGGCATTTATTCCTGGTTTACCATAAAATTAATCAGCCGATTCTTAGTAGCAGTAAATGCATCCTCTTGCACGTTGCAATTAGAAGTCCAAACTAATATCGTCCTTTTAACCGTTTCGAAAATAACTAAATGCTAGACATTGTAAAACGATGTTTCCAGAAACAAAATACAACACATATGTACGTAACAAATGCGACACATTACAGTTTACCATTCATGTCTTCTTTTGTCTTAGATATGTGGCCCATAGAAGGGAATTCGTGAGATGTTAACAAAATCAAATTTCAAGAGACAAATATGACTCAGAACAGGTCAACCGGGTGTCGTATTTGGAAATTAAACACATAATGATATAAGATAAACAATCTATATTTAGAAAAATATTTTAAAATGAGAAGTTTCAACCCTAGTCAGGCTGCGCAGCTACGCAGACTGACAAGGGTCGATACTTTTCACAATTCCCGTGATGTCCCTTTCAGCGTGACAGGTCAACTTTAATTTATGGAACATATTCTATATTAAAACATCCAATCTTTAACTTATTTATTTTTAGTCAGGAATATTTAAAGGGACATTTCATTCCAATTTCAATTTTTTAAAGTATGTCTTGATGCCAAGATTGGTTATTCTAATGAGTATAAATACTATTAGTTTTTTTTAAGTTGTTGCCAATAAGCGAGAAACACGCATTTAAAGTTGAGACATAATCGATAAATTGCATATACACTGGTGGTGAACTCGGACAAAGCGAGGAACATTTTTCATGAACACAAGGTACAGATACTTCATGTCACATCCGGATTTTTGTAAACAATACACGTGGCATTTTGTTTTACTTCTCTTTTCGTCTTTTTTTAAATGATGCACTCAAGTGGAAGTTACTAAGGTATGTAGATATGATTTATAATACGCACGAAAATATCAGTTTTATCGATCATTATTTTCAAATGGTACGAGGGCTGTCCTAAAAGTTCCGGGACAAGTGCCATAACTTTTTTATTTATTAATATTTTCCATTAATGTTCGCACCACTGATAGCTGCAATATTATTCTATTGAATGATAGTCTCATTTTAGTATCGGTACATAGATGCACGAGAAAGCGTCTCCATAGTAACGCCAGGTAGGCGTGAGCGGGGCACCTGCCTGTGAAGAACGTAAGACATACCTTTTTAATAGTTTGCAATGCTCAAATCTTCTCGAAATACTGTCCCCCGTGTTGGATGCACTTGTGGTGTCGTTCTACCCATGATTTGAAGCAGTTTTTGAAGTCTCCGGCCGGTATTTTGCGAATGCTCTCCCTGAAAACGACCGGCAGATCATCGACGTCGTCGAAGCGACGTCCCCGCAAATCATGCCTGATAGTGGGGAAGAGCCAGAAATCGCATTGCCCGAGGCCTGGGGAGTATGGGTGGTGACCAACGGTGCGGATTTTTTTCTCAGCAAGTACGCTCTTGGTGAAGGATGAGGTATGAGGAGTGGCGTTGTCATGAAGAAGGTAGAATTTGCCATCCTTCTCCGGTCTCTTCTTCTGTACAGCCCTGACCAAATCACGTCGGAGCACCTGCAATGAGATAACGGGCTCGTCCAAAGAATTGATGGCTGGACAACACGCGGGACCCATCTGGCACATACTTTTACCATACCAAGCTCCTGTCTAATGATCCTATGGATGGAGGAGGATACAAGTCCAGTTTTCAAAGCAATGTCACGTACAGTTAATCTCCTGTCAGATCTCAATAATGCTTCAATTTTGAGTGTGTTACCTGACAGTACACTGGGCCGCCCTGTCCTAGGAAGATCGGTAGGTTGGCGTGTAGGATCGTCTTTGAAGGTGTTATACCACTCATAAATGTGTGTTCTTGACATTGCTGCCGCTCCATAGGTAGATTGTATCATCGAAAGTGTCTGTGATCTACTTTTCCCCATCAAAACACAAAATTTCACTGAATATCGCTGTTCCGGGTTCATTTCGCACTTAATTCACGCCTGTGTTTTCAAAGACGTCACTTGTTTACACCGTAAATACAGGAAATGACGTCGTTAACGACGTACTCGTTCGCGCCATAATTTATTGCGACGTCAAAGACGTATAGAGGCGTTAATTGCGAAACATAATTGGTGTGTAATAATTCCTATTGCGCGGCGACGTCAAGGTGCCCCGCTCACGCCTACCTGACGTTACTATGGAGACGCTTTCTCGTGCATCTATGTACCGATATTAAAATGAGACTATCATTCAATAGAATAATGTAGCAGCTATCAGTGGAGCGAAAATTAATGGGAAATATTAATAAATAAAAAAGTTATGGCACTTGTCCCGAAACTTTTAGGACAGCCCTCGTATAAACGGATTGCAAGTGCACAAAGCGCATATTGAGATCATGTGGGTTGATCTTAATCGCCCGAACGAAATGGTACGATAGATCACTGTTTATGTTCATCTATTTGCATTGCAAGTAAACAAAAATACATACAAATGTACAAATAAAGGTTGTAAATGGCAGTTTTCGGTGTCATGTCATTGAAAATCATTGTGCGGTTTCTTCGTGACAACGTTACAGCATGTTTGCGATGTTATCTTTTCCAGCTACGGTGTTTTATGAGAACATGTTTCATAAATTAATCGATTGCACTGGACTTAACGGCACATTTATACATTTATTCGGTAATATCGCACTGATTTGAGCATCTAACCATAGATTTCCGGCATCAAATTCGAGCACCAGGTACTTGTTTCAATATATATCAATATGTACTGCCTAACTCCCCTTTCAGATATATTACTGACATGTGATGACAATTAGATGACATCATCATCATCATCATCATCATCATCATCATCATCATCATCATCATCATCATCATCATCATCATCATCATCATCATCATCATCATCATCATCATCATTTTTATCGTTAGCTTGGAGTTTCATCGGTAAGATTTTCGTTATGCCTTCTTAAATTTGGTACAGGTGGAGAATAAGCTATTAAATGAGAACAAGATGGATCTTGATCAGACAGTGCACATGCAAAGTCTGATCTGGATCCATGTTGGTCGCAAAAGCCTAAATGAACGTTTCTAGATCTATACTGTAATGTTTGTCATTACCATTATCACCATTTATTCTAAGGAGGATCCACTGTTTCACACACCCCAGGCCCGTACGAACAGGGGGACTCTGGAGCCAACCCCTCCCCCCTCATAGTTGGCAAAAATGCCGAATTTTCATAATTTCACATTTAAAACTTATGGCAAATCTTATTTAGTCGCCCCCCCCCCCCCCCCCCCCGAATATTAGACACTGGCCTAGACAGGGCCCATATGGAATTGCTTTCTACGGGCATGCATTCTTAAGTAAACTAACGGGAAAAGTTAACAGTGCGCATTTCCTTTTTAATTAACACATTGACTGCATACGGTACATGATTAAAATTTTACAAATGCACATTTAATCTTTTACTTTCAATAATTGTCAATTTATTACTATACTTGTTATTACCGTAACAATTCCTGAAAGTGGACAAGGATAAGATTCGCGTTTACAAGACATTTTCGAGTGTGAATACCGTTGGTATTAATACATGCTATGCAATTGTCCTTAGAAAACAATAGATGCTGTCTAACCCACTGAAGGTTATGTTGTCAATAACATTGTAGCAAGACTATGGGTATCACAACACGTCTGAAACAGACGGTCTAATCCGTTAATCAGCCACTACTGCTGATAGAATTCAACCCAGGAAGCAATCTATCTGTAACGTTTGTCTTTTTCTGTCGATTTCACAGGTAGTCGTCCCGATAATGGTTGTCTTGTCGGAATGACGTCACGTGTAGACGTTGGATGTGTTGGAATCGTCTCAAAGTTGTAGCATGGCAAGAAAATCGAAAACAGTCTAATTAATGGGGTAATTCGACTGTTTTCGATTTACTTGCCATGCTTCAATATCTTGTATTTATTTCAGTACATTTATGAATATTCCTAGAATTGGCGACCATTTGCATTAGACAAGTGGCTACTTCCTTACGACGGGGAGTATATTTGTGCTCCTATGATTAAATCCAGTTGTTTCAATATTTTAGATTTCTTAAAGATAAAATGTTAAAAAAGACGTTTCACTACATTTCTCCTGAAACAAAAGTTTACGTTCGTGATCTGTTTTCATGACTTTTTGTGTTTTGTGTAATTGGCATTGCAGAACATATAGCTTATTGTCATACAACTTCTTCTTTTTCAATTTTCAGTTTAACCTATTAACAATACAATGTCCAATAGGATATACAAACTATCTAAAATCAAAATTAAAATTAGCATGTTTTTGTGTATTGTCCAGCAAGATTAACCCGGGACATTTGCATATGTAATGACCCGACATCGGCAATGTTTTGTTAAGACGCTCAACTCACGGACTTTGCGCACGAAAATTAAGTTGTCCCGGGTTAATTTGGGTGGACAATATATTATTATACGCATGGGGCATGTTTCCATTGTGATTTCTTTAATTTAGGACGGTGGAACTTTCCTATTTCTATATATTTAATTCTTATACCTATGTATATATATTTTTTAAGTTCTGCTTCGAAAGGCCACACTAATACTTAATGTACAATGACTTTGTAAATATGACATTCCAAAAAACTTTCAGACAGTTTTCAAGAGAATTTCCGTCGCTATGCATTCCGACTTTTGTATTTTTCCCAATATTATTGATGACAGATTACGTCAAAATCATTGCTTGGGAAAGGGTTAAAATGTTTCACTCATGGGAAAGGATAATGATATTTTTCCTTTTAAGGCACCTATCAATAGGAAGAACACATGAATAAGAGATATCGGTTATGGCAATCAATTGTGTGCTAAAATAGACTTGGTTACTGTTATGTTTTTATAAACCGTTGGTATTGGTATAAAATGTCGTAACTACAGCTTCAAACAAGCTCTAGTTGCGACGTTTTACATTTACATTTACGGAATGCCATCGTAGTCCGAAATTAATCGCTGCTTTCTCGATAAAATTGATCCATATTCAAAGACGAAGCAATGAAATACATTATGTATTTCCGAAACAGTTCCCCCCATTTAGAAAGGTTTGGAAAAACATTGAATCAAAAGAAGAATAGATCTATACTGAAAATAATTTGGCTCCTTTTTTCTTAATATTTTTCTTTCATATTTTCTTATTTAGTACACACATTTTAACTTCTCAACATATAAAATTGATGTATTTTGACATCAAGAGCAGTCAGCTAGAGAAATTGGCGGACGGGTAGAAAAACGGACGGACGGGCAAACGAAGCACTATCTATATGGTGGTCATTACTGAAAGCCTACTAATTGGGGGCTGCAATACCAGATAGGCCTATTGTTTTGGAAATGATTATTGTATACCATTAATTCGTCTTTGAAAAAGAATAAACTTTATCTACTATATATAGACCTAGTGACGTTTTTTCGGACAAACACTAGTACTTCGTCGGTGTAAATCTAAAACGTCACAAACTCTACTTTATTGAAGCTGTAGTTACAGTATTTTATAACAACACCTACGATTTATCCATATTTAACCAAAAACCCATTCTATTGTTAGGACAAAAGTCATTGCAATTCGAACAGCCATTGAAAATGTTCACGGTATCATAAATAAACCGTACAAGTCCCCTTCAAAAAACGTTAACTACGATTTTCACATCGTAAAAAAACTTCTACTCCAAGAATTGTAATACCAACTTCAGAATCAGTCAGAGAAATACAATAACAAAATTTACAATAGCCTCTAAGTGTCTCTCCGATTCGTCCATATTGTTTTGGGCGGATAAACACGTGCAAACCGTTGTGTACATGCTCAAACTAGTAAAACTGGTTTTTAAACGCGCATTTAAACATGAAGTATCTGTACCTTGTGTTCATGAAAAATGTTCCTCGCTTTGTCCGAGTTCACCACCAGTGATATAAATCCGAACTGTTGTCCACAACAATTTGTTCAATTTTAACACAAAAATATGAATTTCTCGTAAACGGTGCAATATTTTGGCTTGAAATTTTCAGAATTTTCATAAGGAAATATACTCTTTCAGATAAAAATAAAAGTAATATTTATGACAAAAAATTCTGAAATGTCTCTTTAATATCACGAGTTTCAAATTTCTTGTTGTTCATTTATTAAACAGACGAAACAGACAAGTCTGTTGAATTATGTAGCCTGTGACCTAACAAACATTGCGATAATGACTGACAATCTTCAAACCATTGACAGACCTACGTGTTTACGACATGGACGCACGCTATTTAGGAGAAAATACAATCATTGGAACAGAATTTCAGATGAATTGTAAGCTTGGTAATGGATTTTCTAAACGCAAAATATCATTCATGGTTTATTAAACATTGTATTTAGGTTTCAAATCAAATATACTAATGGACAAAAGTCTTGCCCATGTCTAAAAAGTCCATGACATAAGTCTTGTCCATGTCTAAAAGTGTAAATAATTCGGTGACCACTTGAGATAAGTCGGTCAAAATTTAGATGCATCATGTGCATATACTGCTACACATGTCACAGCAATAATTTCAGTATTTTCTCAACAAACTTTGTCATATTGTGCCCCCCGCCTTTTCACGTTTTGGCATGTGCAAAGCGTGGATGGTTTGGGATTTCAATTTTCTTTTGTCGTCTGACAAACCATCTATCGGGAAACAGAAACACATAAAAAATTGATTTCAATACCATTATCCGCTGCTATGCGTCCTTCAAAGGAACAACGCTTATTAGCTATAGGACGTTTGCAAGCTGGAGATACAATTGCAAACGTAGCAAACTTTTTAGGCGCTTCAATGCATACTGTTAGGAGGTCGCGTGCTAAATATGCTGCCACTGGGTTCATTGAGGACCTTCCAAGGTCCGGACGTCCCAGAGAGACGACGTTACGTCAAGACAGGCATATCATTTTGACGCACTTGCGTAATCGGTTTACTGTTCCCCGTCGTACAGCCATTAATACACCTGGCCGTACTCACCCTCATATCAGTGCTAGATATGACGTACTAAATGGGTCAAAAGTCTATATAGAGCGTGCACGCTTAAAATATACGCGTCGACGCATTTAATTTCAACTGCTCGCTTAAATTTTATGCGTCGACGCGTAAATATGCGCGTCGACGCATAAAATTTACGCGAGCAGTTGGAAAAAATATGCGTCGACGCGTAAATTTTACGCGAGCAGGAGTAAAAAATGTGAAACTGAGGCTGGCCAATGGGAGAGGCGGATAGAAACCTTTCCGTTTATACCATAAAATTGATAGATGGAACGAAGGATCTGATTGGTTAATAGATAAAATACGCGTCGGCGCGTATATTAACGCGAGCAGTTGAAAATTCACGCGTCGACGCATAAATTTTTAACTGCTCGCGTAAATTTTATGCGTCGACGCATACATATACGCGTCGACGCGTATATTTTATGCGTGCACGCTCTAAATAGACTTTTGACCCATTTGGTACGCCATAGCTAGAACCGTCAGTCGTCGTCTTCGTACGGCAGGGCTTCGTAGTCGATGTCCATATATCGGCCCTCGATTAACCAACGCTCATCGGCGTAGACGTTTAAACTGGGCAACGCAGTATCAGCGGTGGTTATTGATTCAGTTGAATTTTTGCTGTGACATGTGTAGCAGTATAATGCACATGATACATGTAAATTTTGATCGACTTACCTCAAGTGGTTACCGAATTATTTACACTTTTAGACATGGAAAATACTTTTGTCCCTT
Source organism: Fragum sueziense (assembly GCA_963680895.1). Classification (NCBI taxonomy): domain Eukaryota; kingdom Metazoa; phylum Mollusca; class Bivalvia; order Cardiida; family Cardiidae; genus Fragum; species Fragum sueziense. The sequence continues at coordinate 20,961,022 of OY804593.1, forward strand.
AGTATATTTACGTTTGTCTAAAAAAGATAAAATTTTAGATCGTGCCAATTTGATATCTACTGTACACGACAAACAGAACACAATTCAAACGTTAAAGCATGTCGTACAATAAAGCCAGTGAAGAGTAGAATAATTATGATTGTTATTTATAAGCATTTTCTTTTGCCTAAACCATTTTTTAATAGAAAATGTGTGTGTTTTGGACAAGTTAAAAGTTTTATTTTTTTCCTGAAAAATTGAAGAAACTTTTTAAGAATTAAAGAAGTAACATCCTGTCATACTTGATAAGAAAAGAAACAACGTGATTATCACAAGCGATTGCTCTAGTTTGATTAACCACCCTAAAAGTCGCGATAGTTCCTCCCGTTCTTTAACCCTTTCCCAAACAAGACCTGGTTTTGACGTCTCTAATAGAAAAGGCTTGAGAAAACATTGAAACAAAAGAAGAAACTGCTGATAACCAGCAGTTTCTCCTTTTGTCTCAATATTTTCTGTGCCATATTTTACACAAATCCTATCTTTAATAACACCCATTTTGTCATTAGTGGCAGTTTTTGAAGTGGATCACCCTAAAATTTTGTCGTTTGGGAAAGGGTTAAGCAAAAACAGCGGCTTGTTTTACGGTGTCATCTCACGCTATTTTAGGAGAATTTTACCAATTACAAACAACATCGTCACGAGAATGATATGAGCAAACACTTAAGTCGTTCTCGAACTTTCACCAATAATGCTGGCACCAGTTCATTAAAAGAACTTTGGAATTTAGTATCGATAATGAATCAAACTGCACCGTGTAAGATAAATTCTTTTCATAGCATTTTTATTCTTATTCACATTGATATAGAGTAAACGACACGGTGGATAACCAACGTGACTTTTGGGAAGCGTTAACACCGAAAAAATCGTCCGCTTCAAGGTATGTTTTGTTTAATTTCTCAGCTTATACTCTGTTGATTTTGACGGGATAAAGTGCACGGAACGCGCATTTGAGAGGGCTATTCCCGTTTGCAACTCACTCTGCTCCGAATCCCGTGGTTTCTTCAAACATTCAAACGAAAGTTTTCGTCGGTGCATGTGAACGCTTCCCATTTTCGTTTTGCACTTACAAAAACTTTGGCTCGAATATTTGAAGAAACTACTGAATTTGGAGCAGAGTCAGTTAGAGCCGGGAAAAGCCCTCTCAAATGTGCGTTCCGTGCACTTTTTCTCATCAAAATCAATAGAGTATAAGCGGAGAAATTAAACAAAAAATACTTTAAAATGGGCGATTTTCCATGTGGACGCTTTCAAAAGTCACGTGGGTTACCCACCGTGACGTAAGACTTTACTGTATTATGAAGACTACTACATTCGGAAATAATCTTGGGGAATTTTCTTTGCGAATCGTGTCAAATAGATTTTCCTTTATCAATAAAAGGAACTATCTACAACTCGCTATTGACGTCAAAATTGAGAGGATGAAAGTCATTTCCTCTTAATCGTCTGTTATATTGTCGCTGCACTCTCTCATTTGTTGGCTGTAAATGAACAAGTCATTGCCGAAGTCATTTATTAATTCCAATCTCCGGACTAAAATAGATTCACGTGGATTTATGACCTTCCCTAATCTTTACAAGGAAGACGTTTCTTGTAATTTTAAGGATTACAGCCTATCATTTACAACAAAACACTTCGTGTGTCGTCTGGCGTCATGCGTAGCAACAAAATTGACGAGGGTAACCCTCGTCAAATTCCGTTGCCACTGATGACGCTAGGAAATTGACTGGGGTATCTCTCGTCAATCATTTGACGGACACATTTACAATTTATTTTCATAAAGATTATAATATATGAGCCAGGATCTGGAAACACGTCCCTCATAGCATTTGAGGCAGCTATGTTTCAATATCAGACTGTGTCTAGGTTCAATCTAGCCAGCATCCATATTTACTCTCAAATTGTATCTACAGACCACGAGGAAGCTATTTGAGAACAACATGGTTCCTGGTCAGACTGCGTGTATACGCAGGCTGATCTGGAACTATGTTGTTCTCAAATGCTATAAGGGACGTTTTTGTAGATCCTGGCTCATATATAAAAACATATTTAGATTGTTCTTTTGTCATGCCTATTACAAAAGTCTATAGACAACTTTAATCATCTCTGTATCCATAGAAATATCGCCATCTATTTTCCAATTAGTACATGTAATTTGAATACGTCGATGCCAACGTCACTATTTGTAAAGAAAATGTTGAACACATCATATTTCTGTTTCAAACAGGTGTTTGGTACTATTTATCTATCAATTCCTATTTCAGTACACAAGGCTTTGATTTTATTGGGGTTTTAAGCCGTTTTCAACTTCTATGGTCATATCGCGGCGGCTGGAGCACCTAACCGTGGGTTCCTGGTATTTCTCGCACCAGTACAACCACAATATCCAAAACCGAGCCTCCAGCTGCTGTCTCACATAGATGATTCACACCCATTGGTGAGAGACAAATGACTTTTGTCAAATGCCAGAATGGGTACTTGCCGAGCCGGGGTTCGAACTCGAGACCCCTGGATTGACAGACTCCGTAACCGACTGAGCTATCCGGGCTCGGCCTTCAGTTCACAAGGAAATGTTGCTCTACTAGGACGGTGAATGCAAGATAATAAAACTCAACCTCCAAGCAGTGATTACGCCAGAGATACGTACTTTGTAATTCCTGCCATAGCGAAAATCACGTGATGATAGATAGTATGACCACGTGCCATGTGTCAAGATTGTGGATTGTTTGGCACACTCGGGTGTTGTCGGTCTAACGAAAATATGTCGATTTCTGACGAATGGGTGTGGCGTAAAAAAAAGATATTTTCAAAATATTTGTCATTGACATTGTTTATGTTTTATTTTAGTTCTCATTTAACATCTAATGATCTTTAAACTTTATCAGCGTTATGTTTACATTTTTATGTAAAAATAAAAAAAAATAAAGTTCAGTGAGTTAAAAAAGTCAATGTTATGGTGGGGATCTAATCCTGATTCAGGGTAGGTGGCTCAGTGAAGGAAATTTGACAAAACTTCGTGTTTAGTCATTCCCGTATAATGTCGTCTTATGGCGGCCAACAGGATAATTACTTACGAAAACATTCTGGAACATGGAGAAATTGCTTGTCACGACAATGTTTTAAATACGCACTTCAATGTGACTTGACCTACAAAGTAGTTCAAATCTTGTACATACAGTTTATTGATTTATTAACATGTCTTTCGATAATGAATGACAATCTTCAAACCATTGACACTGTCATGTGTTTACGACAAGGAGACACGCTATTCAAGAAAGAACACCCTTTAAGTGACATTTCCCATTTATTTTTTTTTTTAAAGTATGCCTTGATGCAAAGATTGTTTATTCTAATGCGTAGAAATGCTATCATTTTTTTAAGTTGTTATACAAGCGAAACATGCGCCTTTGAAGTTGAGACAGAAATGACAAATTCTATATAAATCTGAACTGTTGTCTACAACAATTTGTCTAATTTTAGCACGAAAATATATATTTCTCGTAAACTGCTCAATATTTTGACTTAAAATTGAGAATTTCCATTAAAAGATGCTCTTTCAGATAGAATAAAAGTAAAATTAATGTAATAATAATCGTGAAATGTCGCTTTAGATATCTTCAGATGCATTGTTGCAGTGGAAAATGAAAAATATAACATTACCCATACTTAAAAAAAACTTGGTCTACTAGGCATATTCAAGACGACAAAATAAATGCCTCTGAAACAGAATAATCACAATATATTTGAAATCGGTTTAAAGCAGAGAATCTTGACAGACGTCACGCATTAGATGTACGTGGTTGATTTCTGAAAAATCAACAGATAAATTTTGGTTGATCTTCAATAACTTTTTTATCAGTTGATTTTTTTTTAAAAATGTACTACGTCCATGTTATTCCTGTCATTTATCCACATTCTCTGCTTCAAACTGAATTCAAATTGGTCAAGTATTGACAAAGTTATTGAAGATTATCGGAAATTCTATGTCACGTGATTAGAATTCTCAGGCCTAAAGCCCTAACGATCCCCAGAAGTTGGCTTGATTTTAGCATGTTGTCACACCTTTTATAGACTTTATATGATATCTAATACAAGATTCATAAGTAAATGACTATGTAAAATATGTTCAGCAGTGTGACCGTTTTTTACGATATATGGGATTTTATATCCGTCGTAATCTAAGCCAATACAGATCAAACGAAGCTGAAATTTTGCACACAGAAGAATTAATGACCACATTTTGATTCTGTATAGTTATTTTTATAGAAAATTACCCCGAAAATAAGTTATGTTTAATGATAACTCATTTTCGAAGTAAGTATTCGCCTTAACGGAATGAACGGACTTTAGTGGCGAAAATTATGTTCTGAAACTAAAAGTCTAAACGTGATTATTACTAGCGGGTTAGTTGCAATAATGTAACCGAAACCTTTTTGAATTTTGATATAATACAACAATACAATTCGGTTACGAATCCTTCCTATTTGTTGCAATGGAGCCGGTGCTGGAATGATTCATTCTAGCAAGTTTAGCAAAGTCAAACTTCAAAATAAAGCAATGGAATGTAGTAAGAATGTTACCTGACAACAGGTTAACCATTTTTCTGTCAGTCCAGCATAGTTTTATGTTGAAATCATTTTCAAAAAAAGTTCCATTCAATTTTGAAGCGGACTACCCACCCATTTCTTCTATCGAGACTCGAATTTTCAGTCGGAAGAAAAAAATATAAAACATTCTTGTTGATACTTTTTTACCAAATTTGTGACATGGAACATGTTTTTATGGGATTTACTTTTGATAAGATATTGGTATGCAAATATTTTTGCAAGAAAATATATTTTCCAGTTGGCTGTCTTGCTCCAAAGAGCATTTTTCTGCGTTGTTTCTTTTATCAAATCAATCTGACATTTTTAAATATTTGATCGAATGCTTTTTAACTCGCAAAAAGCTCAACCCATTATATTCGCAAATATGCATATTTCAAATGACTTAGAAAGAGATGTCATCATTTTCTTTTTTTCATGCCATTTGAGGTAAGTTTGGAGAGCGGCCATGTGACTTACAAATTTTGTATTTATTCTGCGGCACCAAATGCACATGCTACAATTTTCATCAAATTTTTGAAGCGAAACATTCCCCTTTTCTGTGATGGTGAATGTCAAGCATTTGTTAAGCATATGTGACCCGTCACGCTAAAAGGGACCTTATCCGAACTCCAAAAATCCAAATTTTGGCAAATTTGTCAGACTCAATACATGTCAACCAGATCCCGTATGCGAAAAATGGACATATTGTAAGACAGGGGAAACATTCCAGATTTAGAAAATTGCATAAAAGTGAAAAGTGTCGACCCTAGTCTGGCTGCGCGGACTGCGCAGACTGACTAGGGTCGATTTTTTCACACATCCGATAAGGTCCCTTTTAGCGTGACGGGTCACATATGTTAAAGGCTGCCAAGCTTGGCAGTTTATTGCACAGTATATTGGAAGAAAATCATTAAATTAACGTGTTTTATAAAAGATCCGCCAAACTCGGTTGTTTTAAAAGTTTTATTTGCTTTTCTTTACATCGTTGAAAAACTGATTTTCGAGAAAATAAAGATCGGCAATTTCCGTAAAATTGCCAAGGATTGACGTCATCAATGGCTTGACTCCGCCCCCAATCTAGAGCCTGAGGTGTCTGACAAAGATAATGTGTACGACTTTTCTGTCATATAGCGAAGTCTCAGTTTTTATCCATTTCTCGATCGTAAGAGTAATACAGACAAACTTAAACCGTTCTTTGGCACATTCCTTAATTCACTTACGACCTATTCTTTGACTGTTTTAACATTTTTTCTAAAGGTAGGTTCACACTAACGAATTTTCCTTACGAATCCTTACGAATTGGACACTCTTAGGCCATCCGTGAACATTCGTAAACAATACGCTGACACCCGTAAATAACTCGTAAGTATAAAATGCTTTATTTCTCAATGTCAGCTGCTTGATGATGATATGGAGATTATATCTTATCATTTACAACCAAAAAAATGATAGACATAGTTAAGAAAGCGTGCATATTCATAGATTTCGTTTTGAGTAGCCCATTCGGGAAGTCCTATCGTATATAACCGCAAGTATTTGTAAACAACTCTTATGCATTCGTAAACAACTCGCAATGGATCGGGGATATTCTTAATGATTCGTGCTCATACGGGGACATTTTTTGACATGTCGAAAATGTTCTCACGAATGTCCACGGATTAAATGTTCCGTTATTCAATCGTAAATGACTCTTAGTTAATCGCAAATCACCCGTAAGTGATTCGCGAATATAATACGGCAAGTTTACGAATATAAAGGAGCCGGGATGTTTAAAAAGGGGCAATTATGATATGAGCTTCCGAGAATGATACTAAAACAGATCAGGCTCCACAAAGGGCCTGATGGGGGTTATGTTTGAATGGAGAAGCTGCGAGAGGACAGTGTGGGTCATGGTCAGACCTTGTGTATATATGCAGGGGCTTAAGATGATAAATATTTATCTTACATGATATAAGTACACTTTTTCGAAATCATTGCTCATATACTATACTTCGATTCAAAATTGATGACAAATATAATTTATGATAGAGGAAATACTATTTAATGTTGTGCTAAACGTCAAACGACTTCCAATTGGATTTGCAATAGCCTAAAATGAGGACTAAGAGCCCCCTTTTTTCAATGTGTTTATAGGCAATGGGGTCATTTTTTTTTCTCCCATCACAAAAATTGACGATAAGTCCTTCAAACGTTGTTCGATGTTCAAGAAAAATTGATTTATTATCCACGAATATAAGATTGAACAAGAGTGCCATCGTCACAATATACGCCGCCACTTATAAAACTTGAGACAAAAAAATGACATTGACAAGGATTTATAAATATTCACTGAAAAACCTTTAAAAAATTGTGTTCACAAAAAGGTTTTTATAAATATCCAGTGAAAAACCTGGAAGGAATTGCATTCACGAGGCTGAAATTATCATTAAGCCCCAGAGACTAAGATTGAAGGGGGCATAATTCTGGCAAAAATCAATGAACCATGAAATCCTTCCTTCATGCACATCTACCAATTGAGGTGATAACATCCACCAAGTTTCATTAAGATCCAGCCAGAAACTTAGGAGGAGTTGTGTTGACAAGGCTGCAATTTCAATAAGCCCCAGAGACTAAGTTTTTAAGGGGCATAACTCAGGCAAAAATCAACGAACCATAAAATCCTTCCTTCATGCACATCTACCAATTGAGGTGATAACATTGACCAAGTTTCATTAAGATCCAGTCAGAAACTTAGGAGGAGTTGTGTTGACAAGCCTGCAATTTCAATAAGCCCCAGAGACTAAGTTTTTAAGGGGCGTAACTCAGGCAAAAATCGACGAACCATAAAATCCTTCCTTCATGCACATCTACCAATTGAGGTGATAACATTGACCAAGTTTCAAGAAGATCCAGCCAGAAACTTAGGAGGAGTTGCGTTGACAAGCCTGCAATTTCAATAAGCCCCAGAGACTAAGTTTTTAAGGGGCGTAACTCAGGCAAAAATCGACGAACCATAAAATCCTTCCTTCATGCACATCTACCAATTGAGGTGATAACATTGACCAAGTTTCAAGAAGATCCAGCCAGAAACTTAGGAGGAGTTGCGTTGACAAGGCTGCAATTTCAATAAGCCCCAGAGACTAAGTTTTTAAGGGGCGTAACTCAGGCAAAAATCGACGAACCATAAAATCCTTCCTTCATGCACATCTACCAATTGAGGTGATAACATTGACCAAGTTTCAAGAAGATCCAGCCAGAAACTTAGGAGGAGTTGCGTTGACAAGGCTGCAATTTCAATAAGCCCCAGAGACTAAGTTTTTAAGGGGCATAACTCAGGCAAAAATCAACGAACCATAAAATCCTTCCTTCATGCACATCTACCAATTGAGGTGATAACATTGACCAAGTTTCAAGAAGATCCAGCCAGAAACTTAGGAGGAGTTGCGTTGACAAGAAAAGTGGACGTACGTACGGACGGACGGATGGACGGATGGACGGATGGACGGATGGACGGATGGACGGACGGACAGACGGAGAAGATGACGCCAATATACGTCCGCCTCCGGCGGCGTATAAAAAGTAAAAAAGTAAACGTGCATCGGAGAACAACTTTGAATATAGCATTCATAATATATGTCTGGGGTCATAATGACCCAATGCGGTAGTATGAGGGTTATTCCGGTAGAAGCACTTAAGTTTTCTTTCCCAAACGGCAAGATTGTTTTGTTGTTTCGATTTGAAAGGAGTTACAGACAAAACAATCATTGATGTAAGAAGTGTAAACTTTGTAACTATGTTATTGAATAGAAAATTCTGAGTGAACAGAAAGAATTGCTTTGCTGATTATCAGCAATTTATTCTTTTCTCTAAATATTTTCCAAAACCATGGGACGTCAAAACTAGGTCTTGTTTGGGAAAGGGTTAATGGTTTTGAAGAAATTGTTGGTACAACCCAAGCTTATTTCGTTCGCAAGTCATTTCGTCTTGTCGAATATCAGATTTTCAAAAACGAGGTTGTCTATCTTACAACAACAACAAAATAATAACAAAGGACTCGTAAACATTCGTAACTAAGTCGGTAATACTCCTATTGATTCGTAATTAACCCGTAACCAGTCCGTAAACAAGTCGTAGAAATACGTAAACCGTCCGTTAAATTCGCTCTAATCGTAACAATACGTGAACTTATCGGCAATGTGATTACGAATGTCCAATTCGTAAGGAATCGTAAGAACATTCGTCAATGTGAACCCACCTTAACACTTACTGAGGACGAATTCCGTGTTTTGAGTATCGATTGGGGAAGTCGTTTTATGACAGAAAGTCAGACATTTAACTTTTTCAGAAATTTCAGACTTTCCGGGAAATGACCCATGACTGCCCGTTTTTCCCGCCATGACGTCATCCAGTGGCCAGTATGACGTCATAATTTCAAGTCGGAAGTTTAGCGTATTTTCTTCGGCAAAGATCGGAAAAGACCAAAATATCCAATTTAAAAGACGAAATAAAAACACTTCTAATGTTGGAAAATTGTAGAAACTTTGATAATTGGTTAATAGTAAGGTGTTCTTTCGACACAAGACTTTAATTTTGCCAATCATCGGACACTTTAAGTCTTTAAATTGATATTGCATTTGAAATTATCATTCAGAACTTTCTATATAACTTTAAAACAGAAGGGTAATTTTGCGAAAATGGTCAGTACTAGTCAAGGGCAGATAACACTGATACGAAAACAAGTCAGGAAACTAGTCATGATTCTTTAATATTTTGTTCAGGAAATGTTATGTTATTTTACAACATATGTACAAATAAGAAATAAAAATTCATTGGGCGGATTAAAAGTAATCCCCGAGTCAAAACGTACCAAAGAGTGCAAACACATTGCTGCCCAAAACATTTTTTTATGAAATTCATTTATAAATGTAGATATGTGCACTACTCGTATTCTTGGACAATTCGAGTTGAAATCCATGACATGTTGTCTTTTTATATTAACTATACTTATTGATAAGGTTCCGACTCGCATTAAAAGTTGTATCTACTTGTTAGCTCACCTGAGCTCAACGAGCTCAAGGGGAGCTCTTAGGGTCAGTCACTATCCGGCGTCCGGCGTCCGTTGTGTGTTGTGCGTCGTCAACAATTTTTTAAAACATCTTCTCCTCCTTAACCACTTGGCAAATCCTGACCAAACTTGGCAGGACTGTTCCTTGGTGACCCCTTTCGAAACTTGTTGATTCGTCAAAAAATGTGGGCGTGAAAGGGTGGGGCTTATCAGACATTGAGAAATCATAAGAAAATTCTTTAAAAATCAACTATTTGGCCAAATTGTATCAAAGATGACAAGAATGTTCCTTGTGTAACCCTTTTCAACATCTGTTCCTAACTTTTCAGATTCGTTAAAAAAAATGGGCGTGACAGGGCGGGGCTTATCCGATTTAATGAAATCGTTAGATAATTCTTAAAAAATCTTCTTCTCTTGAAACAATAGACTAATTTGAAACAAACTTTTCAGGAATCTTCTTTTGGTGACCCCTTTCATGAATTTTTGATTCGTCAAAAAATGTGGGCATGGCAGGGTGGGGCTTATCAGACTTTGAGTAATCAAAAGAAAATTCTTTAAAAATCAACTGTTTGGCCAATTTGTATCAAAGATGACAAGGATGTTCCTTGAGTAACCCTTTTCAACATTTGTTCATTTTTCAGATTTGTTAAAAAATAAGGGCGCGGCAGGGCGGGGCTTATTCGATTTAATGCAATCGTCAAAAAAATTCTTAAAAAATCTTCTCCTCTTGAACCAATAGGCTGATTTGAACCAAACTTTGCAGGAATGTTTCTTTGGTGACCCCTTTTTAAAATTTGTTCGTGAATTTTTGATTCGTCGAAAAATGTGGGCGTGGAAGGATGGGGCTTATCAGACTCAGAGAAATCATAAGAAAATTCTTTAAAAATCAATTATTAAGCCAATTTTTACCAAACTTGGCATGAATGTCCCTTGAATGATTGTATTCAATGCATGTTCATGAATTTTTGATTGGGTGAAAATGTGGGCGTAGCAGGGCGGAGCTTTGAAAAATTGTTAGATAATTCTTCAAAAAAAATATTCTCCTTATTCATGGGGCCAATGCTTACAGTATTTGGTAGTAATATATCTTGTGTGACTCATTACCAAAATTGTTCTCAATTTTTTTATTCATCAAAATATGTGGGTGCGGTAGAGCAGGGCTTATTAGACCATAGGAAATCATGTGACACGAAGAACTCAGGTGAGCGATATCAGTGCCTTTCAGGCGCTCTTGTTTCTACAAAGCTTTAAGGGGGAATGCTCCAGTTTCCTAAAATTTTTCCCAATAATAGAATTTGTTTATATTTTGTATGTTGAAATTACATGTTATTACCAATTGAAAAATAAAATAAAAATGGATGGTCAGCGATCTTGTTTGAATTTCATAGGCATTCGTATCACATACCCATTCATCGAAAGAATGCCCAATTTCTTGCACCTCTCCAAGGTCACTAAAATGCTAATAAAATGCTGTATATTCATCGTTTAGTCCCGAAAACGGATTTAAAGTAACGTCTTACATTTGATAAGAACAGAAGACCCAAAATATGTGCTATTATAAACGCGTAAATGTATAAAACAGCATGCTCACGCGTTCGGTTACATCAACAAAGCTGGAATGTTTTATGTCAAAATTTGCATATTTTTGGAAATATTTCAAGTTTTACATAATAGAATTTGATAAAACTCCGTCATTGTATCAAGCAACATGTCCTGGTAATAATTCAAAAAGAAAATGTATAGGTCAGCGCACTTATAAGTGAATTACAGCAATTTTTATCAGCTACACATGAATAAAATGACGCAAAACCGTGGTACTGCATACACACTTACGACTGTCTTGCTCTAAATAATCTATTTCCATCTTGAGGAAATTGGTTTCGCATAATAAATACACTTTTATTGTCGAAAATGGTAAATTGTAATGATGTATTATATTATTGAAAATATTGTAGCGAAACATATTGGTACGAAACATTTGATTTACTACCGCAATGACCGAGTGTTCCGAAAAACTGGAGCATTCCCCCTTAAGTGGAGCAATATCCCTTTTCTCTTGAGGGACTGTCTTTACGAGTTGAGTCAGTGAATCGGTAACGATTCACTCTTGACGTCATAATTGGGAGAATGAAAGTCATTTCCTCTTAATCGTCTGTTATATTGTCGCTGTGCTCTCTCATGTGTTGGCTGTAAATGAACAAGTCATTGCAGGAATCGCCCATTAATTACAATCACCGGACTAAAATAGGAACTAGTAGATTTATGGCCATTCGCAAATTTTACGAGCAAGGCGTGTGGTGTACTTTTATTTCTGAGTAAAGACGACGAATCTTAATGTTCCTTTTACACCAAAGGTATTCTCGCCTCGCTCGGAAACATTGATCTTCCCTTGTTCAAACTTGGCCAATTTTTGACCCCATTGACAAATGGCTTGAAAACATAGTCAGTATTTTGTCCATTTGTCTCAATTTTCTCTGTGCTTTATCATTTGCATTTTTTTTCATTTTCAGTTAAATCCATATTGATGTCCGCAGCTTTCAAATAAGAAGACTTCAATTTTTTGCCTTTTGGGAAAGGGTTGAAATAGACTGCTACACATTTTCGTTTGGTCATGGCATCTTGTTTCGATATAATCGTGACTCAATCCTATTACATGTATAGCCTATTACCCCCTCTTATCTTTTGCTCTTGGATTGTAACTAGACCCTTTTCAAAAAGTTGAATGAATAGGATTGAATTTACGTAACTATTTGTTTCATTGCGCTTTCAAACTGTGTCAATGGGAAATTAGTTTCGCGGAAATGTTTTCAATGACGTCAATATAATAGTGCATGAGAGTCCTGCAGTTTCCATTCTGAAATGTCCAAATTCTTCTATTTATGGCAAATAAAGTGTAATGTATCTTGAGAATAGATACAATTAAACTGACATTTTCTCCCAAATAACCATTACATTTAATAAAAAAAATCTAATTTAGGAAAGATGCACGTTGCAGCATGTTGCAATTCGAGAATTTCTTTACGATTTGTGTCGGAGAACCGGTAATGACTCGCTATTGACGTCATAATTGGGAGAATGAAAGTCATTTCCTCTTAATCGTCTGTTATATTGTCGCTGTACTCTCTCATTTGTTGGCTGTAAATGAACAAGTCATTGCAGGAATCGCCCATTAATTGCAATCACCGGACTAAAATAGGAACTCGCAGATTTATGGTCATTCGCAAATTTTACGAGCAAGGCATGTGGTGTACTTTTATTTCTGAGAAACGACGACGAATCTTAATGTTCCTTTTACACCAAAGGTATTCTCGCCTCGCTCGGAAACATTGATCTCACCTTGTTCAAACTTGGCCAATTTTTGACCCCATTCACAAATGGCTTGAAAACATAGTAAGTATTTTGTCCATTTGTCTCAATTTTCTCTGTGCTTTATCATTTACATTTTACTTTCATTTTCAGTTAAATCCATATTGATGTCCCTAGCAGCTTTGAAATAAGAAGACTTCAATTTTTTGCCTTTTGGGAAAAGGTTGAAATAGACTTCTAAGCATTTTCTTTAAGTCATCGCATCTTGTTTCGATATCATCGTGACTCAACCCTATCAAAGCATATTAACATTAATTTTCTTATCTATCATTAGGTTATTTTTGTTCAACAAACTCTGTAGTGTGGGTACTCATTGGAATCATCTCGTTGAGACGATTCAAATAAGTACCCACAACACAGGGTTTGGATTTGAATAATAAATTAAGAATGCCTTTACCCCATCTTATGTGCTGCTCTTGGATTGTAACACGACTACGAGGGACGTTCAATTAAAAGTGGTACTAATGGTCCACCATATCTCACGGTTCTATAGATCTAGTGGTGCCTGTGGCTATTTGACGAGAAAATAACTGTCTATACTTGGTCAAAATTTGAGGCAAATTCGTCCGCTCTTTCAAAAGTCATTGAACTTTTAAGTTGGTTTAGTCATGTACACTAGCCATTTCGCTGTGCGCAAAATGAAAAACGAACTGAAGTAGGATGTACGGGTCTACATTAAAGGTAACATAGGCTTTGACATATCTGCATCACGTGTATATAATGAACTATACCAGATTCATGGACATTCGAACGTTGAACATACGTCAGATTTTAGGAAGTTAATAAAAATTAGAATTGGTAACACTGGCCTGAATGATGCCCCCTCTCAGGCAACCCGGGCAGAGCTGGCACCAAAGCAAATCTTGCTGTAAATGCCGACATGACCGAACAAGACGCATGGTTCAATGTGTAAGAAATAGGTAATGAAGTTGTCTTTTCATCAGGGACATGTTATGAGATTTTGACGAAAGGGTTGAAACACAGACAGGTTTATGCCCATTGGGTCCCCCACCTGCTGCCTAAAGGACAGAGAGCCACCCTTGTAAAGGTTGCAAAATATTTTTTGAAATAATGCAATAAATGCAACTTTGGGCTTTCTGAGCTTTATACATTTGACTGAACAATAATCTACTATTATGAGCACCAATGGCGTGTCATTAGCAAAAAGTGGTTGTGAAAAGATCATGCAAGGTCCGTTATAGCCAAAAAATTAAAAGTGCGGCAAAAGTTTTGTACTTGCTAATTTTCAAATGTAACGGGCGTATTGTTCAGATTACCGTTTCAAATTAGTACCACTATCACCGGTCATTCATACAAGAAATGTACGTCGGCGAAAGTAAAGAAATATCACGAAAAGAGCAGGTCTAGGACCGACTAAAGAGGTATGGGCCAAATCCATGACAACGGAGCTGTCCATAGGTGTCTTCTTGTCCAAGACTTCCTGGAAGAGAAACATGCTGCACAGCGTCTTCATCCACCCTTATAGCCGGACTTAAGCCCTTGTGGCTTTTTTGTGTTCCCCATGATGACGAAAAATGCCTCTGGTCGTCGGTATAGGCCTTCATGTTCAATATGCAGTGCAATTTACCAGTGTCTGCGGGGTGTTCCAAAAGAAGCCCATTTATTGGCATATAAGTAATGGATCTCAAATCTTCAGAAGTGTGTGGTTGTCAAAAAGGATTACTTCGAAGGATTGAAGAAACTTAAAATTGAATTGCGACATAACTATGGCTTATAGAACCCCAGTTCCAAAATTAATTGAACGCCCCTCGTACTTTATGTAGAGTAGGGTAAACTTTACCACGGTGGATAACCCACGTGACTTTTGGGAAGCGTTATTACCGAAACAATCGTCCGCTTCAAGGTTTGTTTTGTCCAATTTCTCAGTTTATACGAGATAAAGTGCACGGAACGCGCATTTGTGAGGACTTTTCCCGTTTGTAACTCACTCTGCTCCGAATCCCGTGGTTTCTTCAAACATTCAAGCGAAAGTTTTTCTCAGTGCACATGAACGCTTCCCACTTTCGTTTTGCACTTACAAAAACTTTGACTCGAATGTTTGAAGAAACCACTGGATTTGGAGCAGAGTGAGTTAGAGTCAGGAATATCCCTCTCAAAGGCGCGTTCCGTGCACTTTATCTCGTCAAAATCAATAGAGTATAAGCTGAGTAATTAAACAAAACATACTTTGAAGCGGACGATTTTTCGGAGTTAACGCTTCCCAAAAGTCACGTGGGTTATCCACCGTGATTACGTAACTATTTGTTTCATTGCGCTTTAAAATTGTGTCAATGGGAAATTAGTTTCACGTAAATGTTTTCAATGACGTCAATATATGAGTGCATGAGAATCCTGCAGTTTCCATTCGGAAATGTCTCAGTTCTACTATTTATGGCGAACAAAGTGTCATTTATCTTGAAAATAAATACAATTAAACTGACATTTTCTCCGAGAAAAACATAACAGTTAACAGAAGACTCTAATTAAGGAAAGATGCACACTGCTGCATGTTGCAATTCGAGGACGTTACCAGTTGTTGGTTTTTTTCACTTGCAGCGTACTCTCTTATGAACAGAGCACATTATCTCTACATTCCATTTCGATAGAATGAGCTCTGTTCTCGCGGGGTCATTTCACGTCTAATCTTGGGGCCTTGGCGGGATTTCAGTATCCAATCGTTGGCGATACACAACAAAACAATTCAAAAAGCTGATACAAACTTTCGTTGGTTGACGCTTCAAATTACCGGCTTCAGCCAAAAATAGAAGCGACGTAATGTATACGTAATCAAACCAGATCAAACTGAATGATTTTGATTCGATAATTCAAATATTACCGGCTTCAGCCAAAAATAGAAGCGACGTAATGTATACGTAATGATCATGCAAGATAAAACTGAATGATTTTGATTCGATAATTCAAATGGTGTGCTATAATTAGATTATGACGACCAAATAGGCTGTTGGCGTACCGAAAACTGCAGAGGTCATATTTGATGGTTTAATCAATAGAGCTCGGCAATGGAGAGTACTTGCAGCGTAGTACCCGGTATATTCCATAGATACCATCATTGCATGCGACTTTGTTATTGTCTCAAATAACAGAAACCTACAATAAAAGGTTATCCGGTTTGAAAAAGAACTTCAGTGAAAAAGGAGACGATTTTCAGTTCAACAGTCACGTAAGTTCGGACAAACAAATAGTATTTCGTACGTGTTGTTATAAAATCTCGTAACTACGGCTCGATTCAAGCCGTAGTTACGAGGTTTTATAACAACACTGGCAGCTTATCAGAACATAACTGTAAATCAAGTCAATTTTTAGTACAAAATTCATTGCCATTCGTAACCACGCTGTTTACGTAGTCAATGATAATGAGAAATATTGTGAGAAAAATGTGTAATGGCGGATTCCAGAATGTTTAATTTTTCTGTTAACACATTCCACAGGCATTTCGATTAATGACAGATCGTCCATTTATTTCCTACAGTAAGATATGTTTTATTTTTTTTGTACTGATACTTAAGGAATACGACCCATCATTAGCTCTAAACGATTCGTGTAATGTCGGCTGTTTCCGCAACAACGGAAATAATCGAGTATGTTCGGATTTACGGAGATTTTTTAAAACATTTTTTGTAAAGAGACTTCTACATTAGATTTGAATTTGTACGAACAGTTTCTACAACGAATGCCAGCCGATGAATTTATAAAAACGTCAAATGAAACAACAAAAGACGAAAAAATCAAAATATTTTGGCATTTAGAATGACCTCCCTTTGCAGCAACGACAACTACAGCGCACCCAGTGGTCTCCCCTGAATCAGAATTACGTACCTCTGACGTAATATGTCACTGTTTGGAGGTTGATTCGCACCATAAATATTTCGTTCCATAACTGGTCACTTTGTTTACCGTAATTTGGGCTTTTTCTTTGGGAAAAAGGTAAGCTTGACCTTTGCCATTTCTTTCTGTTTAATCCTTTCCCAAACAACTAGACACAAGATAAGACCAACTGATGCTTTCTCTACGCTAGGTTTGAGTGAAAAAAGAAACCAATGAGAAAAAAGAAGCAAATACTGATACAAGCAGTTGTATTCATTTTCTCTGTAGAATTTTTATTTGATTATATATTTTGTGTTTCTGTCTCGTTTTTTTCAATCTCTTTAGCTACTAATAAGGCAGCAAACATGATTCAAACATGACATCAGAAAACTGATATTCAAAAGTTGCTTGTTCACCTAACCCTTTCCCAAACAAGACCTAGTTTTGGCAGAGACCTATCTTTCTACAACATTCCTGGCTTTATTTTTTTCAAAATGTTTCTTGTGATGATAATACCGTCCTCAACTCACACCCAGACACACAAATTTCTGGGGGGCATTTTAACAATTTACATGCATATATTATGTACTTGTAACATTTTTTTTAGTTCTACCATTGCTAAAGTATTGAAACTTTGCACACATGCTTGTGGTCAGACATGTATATATTCCTTATTAAGCGTAAAGATTGGGTAAAGATTCATTACCCTTTCAAATTTCTACTTGGGTAGACTTTTTATTCTTTTCATCCTATAAAATTTCACAATCCAACACTTTTTCGTTGAGCTATCCTGTCCACTGACAACTCTTGTTTTATAAACATTTTTGTTTATATATATGTTTTATTTTATAGTAACATTCACTATTATATAAATATTCCAATACAAACAATAAAAAAAACTGTAAAATTCGTATGGAACAATTTATTTTAAGTATAATGAACAAAGAGTGCCATTTTCCTTAAGAAATTGGGCGGTGGTAAAAAAAGGGGGTGTATTAGTCAAAGTGATTTTTCTAAATTTGTGTACGGCGAAACTGTTTAATTTTTACTTTATTTGAAAGAATATACACATAGGAAAATTATGATCTTCCTTTTGTGCCATGCATTTTGATATATCATTGGAATTAATGTTATTTAAAATTGACTATTGTTTCAGATTCGTCCAAAAGTCTGTCGAAAGTATGGTAGCCATGTATTACAAAAGCAAAACAAAATATTGTGTTGCTGGTTATTGTTTGTTTACTTGTTAGTCCATTGTTGGGGATAATATAAGCTATTGATTAGATGCAAACACTTGTGTTTATTGCTTTTAATCATGCAGTATTTGTGTTTAAAAGCTCACATGGGGTGTTTGGCATTTCATGATTTTGTATGACCCTGATGCAAGATATAAAATTATCAAAATTTCACTAACGAAACGATCAAAGTTGATAAAAATTGGCAATTAGATGCGGGATACCATGCTGATTTTAAATATATATAGTTACTAATGTATCTTTATGATTCTAATGATGGGTCGTATACCTTAAATATATGAGAAGTGAAACAAGGCTTAAAAACTATAGGTCACCAAGCAACTTATTGGAGTTCAAGGGAAACTTCTCTTGTATAAAATTGCAAAAATGAGGTGTCACTTAAATACCCACAAAAAGGGTGTTCAAAATGACCAGGATTACATAGATAAGTCTTTATTGTATTCAGTTTGTTTTAAACTGTCTAAATGAGTACACCTGTATTAATTTGGGAAATTTTAGTGATGATTTTGAAATTTTTAGTAAAACATTCTTTCAAAAGTAGCTGTAATTGCTTTTTTTTTTCGCAACGTTTCTGATAATAAAAAATATTCCAGTGGTCAGATTTTTTTCTATTTTGGTATAGATATAGTGCTTAGTCATGCCTAAAAAACAAATCAAAGTACTGAAAGTACTGTTGGGAAGCAAATTTGTTGATAATGTCTAAAGGCCTTTCTAGTTGTTAGCAATATGAATTACACGGAGTTAGATAAAAGTAATTAGTCGAATTTGATTCTTTAGAAAGTTACAAAATACATTATGAAAGGAAAATGTCTGTTCAATATCAGCAAAATATACTGAACAAGAGAGAAAACTTTACACTGCAAGATTTCTTCTTTCTGAAAAAGTATCGAACTAAAATCCTGAAATATATTTTGACGTTTTTTCCCAGGCATTCAGCAATCATTTTGTCGAAATTTCATTGCCTTGTCTCCTTTAATGTCAGAGTTACGGCCCTTAATGCGTTTACAGCTAATTTCATCTAATGCCACATATGCGCGGGGAACGATTCATTAATTTTTCGGAATTGGTCATATCCGGGTTGCCAAAAAAAAACTCACAAAAAATCTCTCTTATCACTTGCAGCAAGCTCTAAAATAAAGGTCTTATCTGTCAATTATGTGACTTACCCCCTTTTGACATAAACAAATAGGGAATTAAAATCTTTGATATTCACAAATTGCTGCACACATGAATAAGGGACCCCTGTCACACTTAAAGGGTCCGTTTTTCATCACCAAGAACAACAAAACGTTTAGTGTTTAGCACAACCAAGTCAACGAAGAATGCGAAGTACATTCATTTGATTTCTTTGCTTGTTGAATTTAGAAGAAATGTGACAAGCAATGTAGGTGTAAAGTTTTCATTTTTGTTCAGTATACCGTACTATGGCAGTATCTATAAAGTTTCTATGGAAAATCCAATTGCCGGGAACATAGTGCTGTTTTAATTCATTCGGGCCCTAATTTTCAAAAAAAAAAAAATGTTATAAGAAAATGATGTAGAAAGCAAGAAACTGGAAGGCAGGTGGTCTTGGGTCCTCTCCAAACAGGGACTTGGAGAGCAGAGCCCCTTATCCGGGGGGGGGGGGGCGAATTCTCCCTGTCGAAAACGACTATAAGGCATTCTAGCACTCTATATGTTCTACTAGACTCAATGTCATGTTCTGGAGTAGGTTTTCTTGTATTATAGGGCGGTTACGGTTCATTAATCTATTTTATGTATGACGTGAACTTTTGCAACATTCGGTACAGTGGGCAAGTTTCCACCAAGACCCCCAACACACAACAGCCTCCGGAAGTCGTCCTTAGAGGACAAAGGCGAAATTTTTAAACCGGGAACGATCATTGACTAAGCAGCCAGTCTACAATATTTCCAGTCTATTTTTTTTTATTTTCGGACTGACTCATTTGACGCATCACTTTATCCATTTTTGGATAAAAATCACTACGCGGTGCGCATAACTCCAAAATCCTGTCGCCAAAAAGTAGCAAGCAGAAAATTGCAACTACAAATACATTTGCAACAAAATAAAGTTTGATTTTCGTCTCAATTTCATCTAATAAAATAATTAATTCAAATTAGATTATTCATTTTACTCTATGCAAGCATATGAAGCAAATATGCCGCGTGACAGGAAGTCATGAGGAAGTACCACGTGTATGCATTTTATGGGCGCTGACATCTTGAAAGTAGTTAACCCAGAATGCCCACCAGAGATAGATGGTAATCGACAGGTGGCGACATCTATTGGTAGATATTGCGGGAACGATTGACTGTAAATCCAATAAAATAACCATCTTATCGGCTATTAACGAATTCAATCAATTTCATACTTTTTATTCCACTTACCCAAACAGCAAAATTTTAAGGTGATCCATTTTAAAAACTGCTACAAATGACAAAATGGAAGTTATAAAAGATAAAATTTGAGTAAAACATGGCATAGAAAATATTGAGACAAAAGGAGAAACTGCTGGTTATCAGCAGTTTCTTATTTTGTTTCAATGCTTTCCCAAACAGTTTCTATCAGGGACGTCAAAACCAGGTCTTGTTTGGGAAAGGGTTAAAACTTCGCTTTATCACTGTATATTGAATACATGTGCGCTTAATCGCTGTATATTGAATGTACGTGCGCCGTCATTGATTTCTCCGCATTTTTTGGGAGCCTCGTTTTTATAATGTCGATTCGTTACTTTTTTAGTAACAATTCACATGTATACAATGTTAATTTCCCATAAAACCATTGTTTGCCTCCGGCAGTTAATTCGAGTCTTCTCTGATGAAAATTCGCTCTTTGATATTTGGATGTCGCTATTTACATCAGAATGCTGTCCCATTCAAAAACAAACGAAAATTCCGACACAAGTTATGTCGCTGTGTCGGAATTTTCTTTTGTGTTTGAATGGGACAGCGTTCCGTTGTTAATAGCGACATCCAAATATCATCGGGCGAATTTTCACCAGAGAAGACTCGGATTACCGGAAGCGTTCTGTGGGTACGGACTAAACATAAATGAAAGGAGTCTATACCATAATAAGAATGCATATGATCTCTTAAGGGGGAATTCTCCAGTTTTTCGGAACACTCGTTCATTACTGTAGTAAATTAAATGTTTCGTACCAATATGTTTCGCTACCGTATTTTCAATAATATAACACACCATTACAATTTACCATTTTCGACGGTAAAAGTGTATTTATTATGCGAAACCAATTTGTATGCAGTATGCAGTGTATGCAGTTACCACTGTTTTGCGTCATTTTATTCATGTGAAGCTGATAAAAATTACTGTAATTCATTAATAAGTGCGCTGACCTATATATTTTCTTTTTGAATTATTACCAGGACATGTTGCATAATACAATGAGGGTTTTTTATCAAATTCTATTATGTAGAACTTGAAATATTTCCAAACATATGCAACTTTTGACATAAAACACTCCAGCTTCGTTGATCTAACCGAACACGTGAGCATGCTGTTTTATACATTAACGCGTTTATAATAGCACATATTTTGAGTTTTCTGTTCGAAATACATGTAAGACGTTACTTTAAATCCGTTTTCGGGACTAAACGATGAATATACAGCATTTAATTAGCATTTTAGACACCTTGAACAGGTGCAAGAAACTCAAAGTGAGCATTTTTTTTTCGATGTAGGGGTATGTGATACGAATGTCTATAAAATTCAAACAAAATCGCTGACCATCCACTTTTATTTTATTTTTCAATTGGTAATAACATGTAATTTAAACATACCAAATATAACTAAATTCTATTATTGGGAAAATATTTAGGAAACAAACTGCAGCATTCCCCCCTTAAAACTACATATCTTACTTGATAAAACATGTGTTCCGTCACTGCTTTATCCCTTTCCCAAATAAGACCGGGTTTTGACAGCCCGTAAAGAAATGCTTGGGAAATATTGAGATGAAAGAAGAAATTGCTGATAATCAGAACTTTCTCAGTGCTTCTGAAATATTTTGAAAATCTACTTGTCCACGGACAAGTCTTGATCCAAAATTGACTTGTCCGTATCAAAAATCAACTTGTCCGTACAAAACCCATATACTTTTCTATAGCTTCATTTCTTTATTGCATATCTATATTATGACTGTCTAACTATTGATTACAACAAATTTCGTACATTTAACTATCAGTAATTCTACTTTAACCTCAATATTGTCTTTGGTATTATGTACAAATAGTTCTAATTTTATCTAAGTATATACCAATTTTGTCGTCTGCTACGGCTTTTTTTTCAGTTTTGACCACTCTGAAATGTTGCTATTTTGGGAAATGGTTAACATGACAGCAATGTAAATTTGATTTGATTCTATGTAGGCCTTTTCATTTAGATCTATATCTATAGATTAAAAAGTTAACACCGTTTTTAAATCAGAATGGTGAAAGGGTTGCTAGACTTTGATTTCTATGCATTTTGAGCATATATCATCACATTGTCTGGTTTCCCAGATTTCTACTTTCGTTCTGAAACGCCTACACGCAAATACTAGCTAGGCCTATTAGATAAGATGTCTATGTAAAATACCCACTTAGTTGATCAATCAATTATTGTGAACGCGATTAAATGCACGGCTTATCGAATATCATTGTTTAGTTTCGTACGTTAAAACGTGTAAGAATTTGGGCATAGAAAGTTTCTAAAAATAGACGTGTCCTAGTTCCTATTTTTAGCGCTTGAAGTGGGTCGCACATTTCATAGTTCAGGTAAACTTGACTGACCCATTTTCAACGAAAGATATTGGACTAGCTATTGAACCGTAATAAAAGCAAATTACTACGTGGTCGTTTCTCCTCTTTTAACACATCTTTAATTGGATGTTTCATCATCGGTCACACGATTGAATATCTTATGTAGGCCTATAACTATAGACTTCAATATTGAATATTCGAAAGGTTGTTCTTGTCATTGATCTTTGCTTTTGATAGAACTATTTATAGTGAGGAGGACTGGGAGGTGTTGTGTGGTATGCAGAGAATGGTAAAGTGCAGAGAAACACGACTGCAAAGAAAAGCAAATTTTGCAAAATTTGCTTCCCAATAAGAGAAAATATATCAAACCAAGCGTTTTTCTTAGTTATAAGTAAAATTTGGTTTACTTTTTTCAGCTCTGTCCAAAATCGTTTCACTACTTTTATCCATTTTCTTCCTTATTACCAGCTTTAGATAATAAAAAGTGTCGTCTTTTGTGTCCATCTGAAGCGGACTATCTCATAAAGACGTCACTTTGATTTTGTTGCTCCGTTTCCTATCGCTAACGCCATATTATATTGAACGCATAACAGAAAGCGAAATGTACAATCCGAGTACTATTACACTTTAATTGACCAAACAGAAAATGGAAATAATCGAAAAGGGTCTAATCATTTATCAACCAAACATCAACTAAATGTTATAAATGCATTTGCTGAAAAGGCTAATTACTGAAACAGCTTTATTTCGTTAATTAGGATATGCGCAGTAAGTTGCACAGTAACAACTAGAGGATCTGTCTATAAGGGACATTAAAATTCTTATATAAAAAGCATTTCACCACTACACGGTGGAGATTGTGCATCATGGGATGGATAACGAATACGGACAAAATAATCTCGATTCTGGTAAAATATTTTGCAATAACTTCCTTATTTGTGCGTCAATTTTCAAACGGTTTGTTGAATGTACCCGCCTTACCGAGCTCTTTCATCGGATGTATGACATATTAGATAACTGATGATACTTTTTCCGAAATATTGTCCCAACCGACCAGAAAGCGAAATGGTAACGACTACGACCAAATTAACCACGCTTCAGATAAGAATTTATGCAATAACTTTCTTTTTTGCGTCAATTTTCATGCGGCTTGTTGAATGTACTCCGCCTTACTGAGCCCTTTTCTTAGATGAACTACTTATCTGGAAACGCCTTGTACTTTTCTCAAAAAACGCTCCCAACCGACTAGAAAAAGGACCTGAATTTTTTGTCGTTTTTCTGGTCGGTTGGGATCAATTTTTGGACAAAGTACAAAGCATATCTCTGAGGAAAGACCTCAGTAGCGCGGGGTATATGCAACAAACCGCTTGAAAATTGACGCAGAAATAAGAAAATTATTGCACAATTTCTTACCTGAAGCGGGGCAAAAAAAATTTGTCCGTATTCGTTATCCATCCCATCATGCACAATCTCCACCGTAACTATAACTCTAAAATTCTCATTTTCATTTCAGTTAATGTAGTACTCATCTTGCTGTCTGCCACATCTTTCATTAGTCCAGCATGTAAATTAGACGATTAGGAAATTTGATTTCAAAGCTTAACTCATTTCCCACACAATGACGCTTTCTGACGCCCCTCACGAAAACTTCTTGGGAAAACGTTTTGGTAAATGAAGGAATTGCTTGTAATAAGCAATTTCTTCATTGTCCACAATGTTTTTAGTCCAAAATGGAAAGATTCTTTAAAAATTTGACCAACTTGAATTTGGCATCAGCAACACCTTTAAAGTTTTCAAAGACAATCCAAAATTTTGTCATTTGGTGATAAGTTAATTTAGTATCAGTCATTTTCGAACGATTATACCAAGATAACCGAATTTGATTAAACAATCCTTCATCACCCACTTAATGACATAGATATAATAAAGTAGATAAATGAGCTGGGATCTTTGATAAAGGGACCTTTTTGCGTTAGGAAAAACAATTGAACTTCATTTTAGGTGTATGCATTCAATAAGGTTTACCAACGGTCTATTTTACATGGAAGATTATATTCCAGTAATCACACATACTGGCTTATAATCATGTAAATATAAAGATTAGTTCCTAATACCGGTATGTAACATTTGGCTTTGGTGCTTTACCTTACAAGCCATGAGCCGCTTTCTTTACAGGGAGATTTTTGAAATATACATGTATTAAGATGTTTTAGATAAAGCGTTATTAAGAGAAAAATTCTGACCGAGATTTCCGAATGATCCATACTAGTACTTTATAAAATGACGTCGTCAAGAGTGCGGAGCATTCGAAACACCGTGGCTTCTGAACTGATGAAGAAGTCGGAAAAAATTCGGTCAATACTATCATACATTTTTTCTACAGTGTTGAATAAGGGGTTTCACAAGAAATATACATGTATTAAGGTATTTGGCCTCCCATTGAGCGGCTTACAAATACTGCTCTAATGATCAGCTTTATCTTAAATTAACTTGAGAAATGTTAAGGTATCATAAAAAACCTTCGCATTTATGAACTATCATACGCGTATTTAACACTCAAATTGTTTATAATTCGGTCATATGTTTAAAATAACATAATAACAAACTACAAACTAACGTAATATTGCATGCTATGGTTCGAGGGTTGCAGGTGTCTCACTCGTGCAGGATTTGAACCAAACACATGCAAAAATAAAGTTTAGTTTTCCTTTGTGTAATTTGTAAACGTGTGCCATAACATCATAGCTGGACTATAGGCATAAACTCATTTTGTTGACCACAGCATAATTGTGTTGAGTTAAATTGTTTAAATCGAAAAAAGAATTAAGTTATTTCTTTCCATTGAAAAGTCATCTTACTAATTGAATAGATATTTCTGAAAGAAAAAGTGTTGATTTAAGTGCGTTTATTACTTAGAAATTTACGCTTTGATTGCCATAAACAGCCAAGAACTAGGAAGGAAATTTAACACCTTTGTTGCACTCTTATATCGGTGTCCTTGAAAAGTATCTAGGAAACTTATTTTCTAGCGAACCAGTTTACGGAGCACTTAGTCTTTCTTGAAATGTTGATTGGACAATTAAATAAGTCGGTTTTGTGGAAAGGGGTCTTTTTTTGGTTATTTAGAGAAATTCCCTGTAAGGGGTTTTCATCAGATGGTTACAGCAAACATAGTCATGTATATTTGTCGTTTTGCTTTATTTCAATCACGGTATATAATAATGTGACTCAGAATTTCCGATAATCTTCAATGTCTCTTTAAGGGGGAATGCTCCAGTTTTTCGGAATACTCGGTCATTACTGCACTAAATTAAATGTTTCGTACCAAAAAGTTTCGCTACCATATTGTCAATGATATACCACATCATTACATTTCACCATTTTCGACGTTTAAAGTGTATTTATTATGCGAAACTGATTTCCTCAAGATGGAAATCGATTGCTTAGAGCAAGACAGTCGTAAGTGTGTATGCAGTTATCACTGTTTTGCGTCATTTTATTCGTGTGTAGCGGATAAAAATTGCTGTAATTCACTAATTAGTGCGCTGACCTATACATTTTCTTTTTGAATTATTACCAGGACATGTTGCTTAATACAATGAGGGAGTTTTATCAAATTCTATTATGTAGAACTTGAAATATTTCCAAAAATATGCAAATTTTGACACAAAACACTCTGGACAGCTTCCTTGATCTAACCGAACACATGAGCATGCTGTTTTATACATTTACGCATTTTAAATAGCACATATTTTGGGTTTTCTGTTCTTATTAAATGTAAGACGTTACTTTAAATCCGTTTTCGGGACTAAACGATGAATATACAGCATTTTATAAGCGTTTTAGTTACCTTGGACAGGTGCAAGAAATTGTGCATTTTTTCGCTGTAGGGGTATGCGATACGAATGCTTGTAAAATTCAAACAAGATCGCTGACCATCCATTTTTATTTTATTTTTCATTGGTAATAACTTGCAATTTCAGCATACAAAATATTAATAAATTCTATTATTGGGAAAAAAATTAGGAAACTGGAGCTTTCCCCCTTAAATACTTGGCCAATTTGAATTCGGTTCGAAGCAGAGGAGGTTGGAAATTGCCAGGAATAAGCTCGACGTGTTAGATTTTTGAAAAATCAACTGATAAAAAAGTAATTGAAGATAAACCAAAATCTTGGTTTATCTTCAATAACTTTTTTATCAGTTGATTTTTCAAAAATCAATCACTTCCATCTTATGCGTGACGTCTGTCCACATTCTCTGTTTCAACCCGAATTCAAATCGGTCCAGTATTTACAAAATTATTGAAGATTTTCTGAAAATATTGTATCACGTGATTATCCACCGTGTCAATGTGAACCTTGAATGTTAAAGAAACATTGCCTGATTTTTGAATCATTCTCTTTTGTTTTCATAGCAACCGGATTAAATTTTAAAAATTGGCAGAGTTCAATATTTGACCCCATGTGTGTTTTTTTTTTTTTTTCAATCACAGATATCTGCAATATCTGGACTTTTAGTCAAAACATGAAACAAGAGTCACAATAGGGCCTGAATCGCTCCACTGGCTTATTAATTTAAATAATTATCTAATGATTTCTTGTAAGTCTCCGACTGCCATACCCCTGTTTTCTGACGAAATTTGGTCTGAATTGACCCAATGCTTGACTTTTAAAGCATTATTTTGCGAAGTCCAATAAAGCCCGCCCTGTAACGTCCACACTTATTAAGCAATCAAAATGTCATGAACAATTTAAGAAAAGGGCGATCTAAGGCTAAATTCTATTAATTTTGGTCTTAATTAGCCCAATGGCTGATTTTTAAAAGAATTATTTTGTGATTTCTCCAAGTCCGATAAGCTCCGTCCTACCAAAACATCATTTATTTACAAATCAAATGTTCTTCGCAATTTAGGTAAAGCACAACCGAAAGAGCATCTCTGCCAAGTTTGATTAAAATTGGCCTTATGGTTTGGGAGGAGAAGATCATTAAAGAATTATTCTGTAATTTCTCCCAAGTCTGATAAGCCCCACCCTGTCACGCCCACATTCATCGACCAAACAGAATTTTACAAAGAAATAAGATAAAAGTCCAGGCAAGTAACATTTATGCTAAGTTTAATCTAAATTGGCAAAATGGTTGATTTTTAAAGAATAAATTTCGTGATTTCTCTAAGTCCTATAAGCCCCGCCCTGCTACGCCCACATTCATGGACCATTCAAATTTCTACTCGTAATTTAAGTTAAGCACAATGTTAAGGAACATTTCTGCAAAGCTTGATCAAAATTCGCCATCTGGTTTGAGAGAAGAAGATTTTTAATGAATTATTTTGATATTTCCCCACAAGTCTAATAAGCCCTGCTAATAAGCCCATATTTATCGACCAATCAAAACTTTACAGACAGTTTAGAAAAAGGACCACCCAAGGTACATTTCTGCCAAGTTTGGTCAAAAATTGACCTCTGGTTGATTTTTAGAGAAATATTTTGTGATTTCTATAAGTCTGATAATCCCCGCCTTGCCACACCCACATTTATAAAGCAATCAAAATTCTTTGTGCATTTAAGTAGAGCACCACCCAAGGAACATTTCTGCAAAGTTTGAACAAATTGGCCAACTAGTTCGAAAGGAGAAGATTTTTAAAGAAAAGTTTACGCACGCGCGGACGCACGAACGCACGACGGACACAACACCATGACAAGAGCTCGCTGGCCTTCGGCCAGTGGAGCTAAAATGGACAATTAGTGATGGCACATGCAAATTCTGCATCACCGCGGTGCATTGATCAACTTGCTTTTTGCTACGGAAAATATGTGTTGGAAAATCCTTTGTCATTGCTTTTTGCTGGGACCACCCATTACCACACGGTACAACAATTATTTAAGACTGTCTCGAATTCAAAGATGCTTTAAACGATGATTCAAATTTAGAATTTGCATTTTTGTTATTTCAGGGTAAAAGAAATCATATGAGGATAACAAAGAAATCAAGAAATTGCTTGACAAAAGCAAGTTCCTTTTTCCCCCAAAATGTTACCCAAACCCTTTATCTTGTATGGCGTCAAAATCCATTGATGTGGGGTAAACGATTAACCCATTACCAAACAACTAATTTTTGGGATGGTCCAAATTCAAAGATGTTGCAGACGACAATTTCAAGTGAAAGAAATTTAAAAGCGTTTTGGTCTTTCTTGGGTAGAAAACATTGTGGGAAATGAAGAAATTGCTTGTCGCAAGCAATTTCTTGATTATCCGCTGTGTTTTCAAAGCCATTTTCATTTGAGGAGTCAAAAAGAATTGTTGTGTGGGAATGGGTTAACAAAATTCTTTCATACCTTATGAGAAATGGTAGAGAAAAAATGATTGGTTAAATGAATGGGGCTTTTTCGCATCTTTCAACTGCTATGGAATTATCGCGGCGGCTGGAACAATTAACCATTGATTCCTATCGTCTCCCTCGCCAGTACTTCCACAGCATCCTTTTTGAGCAACCAACTGCTTGTCCGCATAGGTTTACGGTTATCCAACAATTACACGATGTATAATCACGTGACTCAGATTATCCGATAATCTCTCATATCGTTTTTAATATTTGTCCAAATTGAATTCGGTTTGAAGCAGAGAAGGCGGGATAATGCCAGAAATAAGCTGGACGTGTTAGATTTTTTAAAAATCAACTGATAAAAAGTTATTGAAGATAAACCATTTTTTTGGTTTATCTTCAATAACTTTTTTATCAGTTGATTTTTCAAACATCAACCACATTCATCTACTGCGTGACGTCTGTCTACATTTTCTGCTTCAAACCGAATTTGAATCGATCCAGTATTTACAAAATTATTGAAGATTTTCAGAAAATATTGTAGGCTATCACGTGATTATCCACTGTGAATTAATTGGTGACAAATGTGTGAAAGGATGTTTGCCTCGGACAGATATCACATCCGGTACGGGTAAGATGGTCCAATATGTGCTACCAACTGCGCTATGTTCGCAGTCTTGACAAAGAAACAAAGGAACTCTTATAAGGATATACAATACATTTATTACAACCATCAATGTTCAATATCACCTAAACATGACTGAAAGACAAATAGGTCAATATTTCTTCTCCCTAGATTGTGATTAAGATTAATATTCTGGCAAGATTGATAAAAGAAATCAAAGACTGAATAAACCAAATAAACTCGGATCAGAAAAAGGACGCATATAGCATCTGCGATCAGCATAATACCTGGCGTGGAATCACTTGCCACAACAACAACAGCAGCAGCAGTAACAATAACAACAACAATATTGCAGAAACATAAATGGTTTTATTGATACGTGATTGAATTGAATATGATTTGAAGCAGATAATAAGAAAAAAGACAAGTTTTTAGGATGTGGTGGATCTTTTAAACATCACACGATAAAAGTTTTGAAGGTCAATTAGAATTTGTTTAGTCGTCAATAACTTTTTCTTAAAGTGCTGTTTTACAGATCACCCACATACAGAGAACCAATGACATTTTTACACTTTCTATATTTCAAACCAAAGTGAAATCGGTCCCGTATTTTTAAGAATTTCTATTTATTTTGCTGTTACTGTTTTGACATGTGCTTCCCCGCCGTGATATATACACAGTCTTATTAAAATCAATGTTTTTCTCTAATGAATATTTCATTACCCACAACAAATGTCATAGAGCATCATATCGTCGGTGTTATTGCAAAACATAGTATCTACAGCTTTAATTAAAGCTGTAGATACGAGGTTTTGCAATAACACTGACTAAATATCACCATCAGGCTATACCATAGCACAAACGGATCATGGCCTATCTTGGACTCAAATGCTACAATAGTCCGTCCCAGACACAAGAAAAGCCATCTCCTCATCTTACATGTAGCTCCGAGAGTGTATGAGATTTTTTGGGAAAGGGCTCACAAAAAACTCGGATAATTTCAATTTCATTTCAATTATGTCATGGCATATACATATATGGGTATCTAAGGCATTTTGGCATTTAAAGCGAAACTAAGGCGCTGTCTTAAACGACAGAATTTAAGACAATCCAGCTACTCCCTCTTGGGGGTAATTTAGAATTAATGCAAAGGAAAGATGTGATCATCATATCGTACAAAAAAAATAAAGAAAAGGAATATATGCTGGATTGCAGCTTTTTCTTAATTCCCCTCTATGTTATACATCACTTTCTTTTCTTGTGTATCTCATAACTATAGATAGAAAATTTTAACGATAAATTAGTATAAATGGAATTTAAGCAGTTTGTAGTACGGAAACTCTATTGAGGAAACAAAAGAAATGCTTGTAATCAATGACAGAATTTTTTTCTTATAGATCTACATAAATTTATTCTTAATTTATTTTCATGACTTTTTTGAAAACTATAGATTGGTTCGCAAACGGTAAATGCGAATGCGAAACTAAGGATCTTCTCACGTGAGATAATAATCTATAATAAGCTTAGCCTTGATATTTGATATGATTGTGATATCTTCTTGGCGCTTTCAAGCAAGACGTCAATGAGAAGAAATAGATAAAGACATAATAGACATAATAATTTGCATCGGCAATTTCGGTGAATTTGAAGCAGTCTACATTGATTGCGAGTCTTCCTCTTCGTTTACAACTGTCGACCGTTGAATGAGCTATGGAGAGCTGAGCTGCGTTCTTCAGAGCGAGATGTCTCAACTCTGTGGAAACAAGTTGAATTCAAAAAGAATTGATCGAGTTGTTCCGAATGGTCCATGATTTATGAATGACGGTGATCCGAATATGCCCAATACTTCATACGAATGACGTCATCATGACGCTTTGCGACTCTCAATTTTTTTGTTTCATAACACGTCTTAAATCCTTATTAAGGACATATGCATCGATGTTTGCCCTTGATATTTAAGGTCAACTACTAAAAATGCTGTCACGACCTGTTTATAGCAAGTTTTGGTTACACGAAAATTTCGATGCGGGACGTTTGATAGTTTAATAATCATTTCCAAACTTTTCGTTCCCCACTAAAGAGAGTATTCTTCCAAAAACGTTAATAGAGATTTTGATACCAGACATTTGCTACGCATTGTTTACCATTTCTGTCTCGATGAGTGTACCTCATATGAGTGCACATCAAACGATCGACTTTTCTCACCTTTAAAAATCATATTTACTTAAATCTTTGGGATTCGGTTGATTGTGGAAGGGTAAAATTCGGTTATCTTTACCCCTAAGGCTTGTTGAAGCTGGACAACTTATGACCGTAAAAAGAATGTGGTAAATAAATATTCTAACATTGCCATGTGGAAACAATATTATGCTTATTTTGGCATAAGTGCATAAGGCAAAGACTAGTCATGGTCTACATTTTTCTGTCATGAATAATTGTAATGTATTCAATCAATTAATAAGATAACAAATACTTGCTTCAACTTCGGCGTCATCTTTGGCAATGGAAATTGGAGTGACCACCTGGATTTTTAGAATTTCCTTTGTCATTGAAAAAGTCGTCGGAGGCCAAATAGCGATGTGTTGGGTATCTAATAATTAGCAGAATACGTTTTGTAAACATATAAAATATGTCAACGATCATTTGTAGAAATAAACATTACGAGAGAGTTTAAAGTGGTCCACCCATCATTAGATACCTAACACTTTGAAATATAAGTCAGTGTTATCCGTGACAACAGAAGTTGACGAGGTTATAAATATTCGTTTACTGGTTTTGTTTGAATAACCTCGTCAAGTTTCGCTGTCCAGGATAACGGGATTTTTTGCGCGAAATGTTTGATTTCTAATGATGCATGGAATACTTCAAGTTGATCTCCTCCACTGGTGGTGAACTCGGCCAAAGCGTGGGACGTTTGTTCGCGATCATAGTATTCCGTCGGTGTTGTTATAAAATATCGTAACTACGGCTTCGATAAAGCCGTAGTTACGAGATTTTATAATAACACAGACGGTTTGTCAATACATAGCGGTAATCCGGTCTATTTTCATTGTTATTAGAAAAACTATCCAATCAGATCTTTAAACTCACATTTAAACGCAAAATATCTGTACCTTGTTGTAGCGAAAAACGTTCCTCGCTTTGGCTGAGTTCACCACCAGTGTCCTCTGTCATCAAAATTTATTACCTTATAGTCCAGTCACGATATTAGAGCACATATTTTACAAAATATAAACCATTACATGCAAAGTTTAAATAGTTCAGGAGTATACCTCACCATAAATGACCAGGCAGAGCAGCCCTTGTCAAACGATAGAGAAGCTCTGCCAGGTCATTTATCGTGGGGTATAAATGGGTAAAGGAGTTCAATATTTTGTTTGTTTTCGTTGGTAAATTTTATAAACATGTGCCATAATATCGTGACTGGGCTGTAGATTGTCTTCGCTTTACGTGAAAACGAGTACATGTACAATACAAAGGTCATCACTATTTCTCATAAAATAGTAAACGTCTATCAAGCATTATCAAGTTAATTATGGACTTTTCTAGCTTTGGCATATTGAACATTAAGCTGCTTTTCAACGAAAACCTCATAACTGCAGGTTATAACAAGCTGCAATTACGAGGTTTTAGCTAGACGATAAGTCATTTAGACCTCAAATCGTTTTTATCACATACACTTCAGATTTCAGATAATCGTCAATAATTCTATTAATACGTGATCAAATACGTGACCAAATATTAGATAGAGACTGTAGAGTAAGTTCTACGCGAAATAAACATTCAAATGCGCGCAGCGCATTGGATGTTTATATCGCGAAGAATGCGCGATACTTACTCTATCTGACGTAGTATACGCTAGCGGTTCATTGGAGACTGGGCGTGGCTATCTATAGACGTCACATAAACTAGCCGGCAGTCTCGTTTATGCGAAATATAGCGGCATAATCTTAAAATATACTGTAATTTCATTGGTACCAAAAAGTAGGTCAAACATTAATTTGAAATCAAGTTGAACCAGAGAAGGCGTAAATACAGGCATTAGATTGGTGTGATGGATCCCTTGAAAGTCAGCCGATAAAAAAGGTTATTCAAGACCAAGTAACTTCTTATTTTGTCAATAACTATTTATCAGCTTATATGATTTACAAAAATATACCACACCCACCAAAGCCCTTTCATATTTTCACCTTCTTCGTTCGACTTTTGCATCAGAAACAGGTTTTAAAATAAAAATACCTGATAGGACATCAACCGTCGTTTTGGCGACCAAGCTGTGTTCAAAATACTAACTTAAGTATAATTCAACGAATGGCAAACCGATTAGAAATACAAAACGTCGTTGCAAATGCAAAATCTCGTATCTCGTTCTTGGATAATTTTAAAGGGAGGGAATAAAATGTAATAACTTTTCCCAAACTAAAATGTTTTACTCAAAAGTTTGACATATTGTTCACAAAAATGTGTCATTAATACTGATCAGTAAAAATATCTGAAAACCTGCGAGAATTTTGTCTAAACGGGGCCCACAAGTTTGTGCTTTGAAAATTGCAAGAATCGACATACGAGGTTTTGCATTTACACCGACGAAAAGCAATAAATAAAACATCAAAATGTACATTCGTTAAGTTATACCTTGTTCTACACTACCTTTTTGACTTGAAAAAAATCAAGTTATGCCATCTATCGTTAGATACTTCAAAATTTCACCACCAATTCTCTATAATAGGTGAAAATGGAATTTTACGATGCTGTCCGGATTCTAAAAATCCAGATAACCTCGTCAATCTCCGTAATAACGAATAACACAGAAGTTGCATGAAGCGTTAAGTATCTAATCAAAGTAGGAATACATTAAAACTCAATTCGGCATGACAAGATTAACACGTAACAGCTCTTCGATCACAACAAAACACAGGGAACACTAATAATATCATCCTTCGGGCAAAACACGGAAACCAGCGCGTCATTCATCACCCGTCTAATTCTTTTCTTCATGATTGGAGAGCACTCAATATAGCACGCGGCACCAAGGCGACGACAAATCGAGGCTGCCTCACGCGACGTGATTGGCCGTTTGCCTTGCAAAGCCAGATTTTGAATCACAGAGTCGTCGTCTCTCAAATCTGCCTGAGTTCCCACAAGTATAAAAGGCGTGTCCCCCATCTGATTACGGACCTCGGGGATCCAACGTTTTTGAACACTTTGGAAAGAGTCTGGTTTAACGACAGAAAAACAAATAACAAAGGCGTCTGTTCCTGGATAGCTGTGTCGTCTGGCTTCGTCACTTTCTCCCTGAAAATGGCGATCAAATTACTTAGCAAGCAAAAAATAAGTTTTACATGGACAAAAGAAGGCTTTTGGAAATTGTTAGCTTCCTTGGTTCATTGTGTATCCCTAAAAATTGAAATTTAATTATCCTGAAAAAAATATAGTCCATTTGATTCATGGAAACATCAGTCGAAACTGCAAATTTGAAGACACGGATATCTGTGATGAGCATTGAAGACATAAAGCAACGCAATAATTCTATCAGTTCACCACCAAACCCTGTAATGTGGGAACTAATGAGACGATTCTAATGAGTACCAACATTACAAGGTTTGATAAATATGAATGAGTGATGGTGTTTATTTTGAAAATGAAAACAACATCCGCAATTATTTAGAAACAGTTATGTCGGGCGTTTGTCTTGCAGATCCAGATTTTGAATCACAGAATCGTCGTCTCTCAAATCTGTCTGAGTTCCCACAAGTATAAAAGGCGTGTCCCCCATCTGATTACGGACCTCGGGGATCCAACGTTTTTGAACACTTTGGAAAGAGTCTGGTTTAACGACAGAAAAACAAATAACAAAGGCGTCTGTTCCTGGATAGCTGTGTCGTCTGGCTTCGTCACTTTCTCCCTGAAAATGGAAGATTTTTAAAAATCTAAAGTGTTTAGAGAAAACAATAGTTAATAATTATGAGCAAGAAAAACAGGTTTTTGAGCGAATGTTAGCTTCATGAGTCCTCTCTGTATCACTGAAAAAAGAATTTTGATTATTTTGCGAGAAAACAACTATTTGAAATAATTACAAAAAAACGTTTGTAAGGCATTTAGAGGAAAATGGAAGATACAGAACAAGGGCATTAATGAATAGCATTCAATAGATACATGTATAATCGCACAATTATTTCTCCACAAAACCCTTTAATGTGGGTATTCATTAGAATCGTCTCATCGAGACGATTCTAATGAGTACCCACTTTACAGGGTTTTATGAATATCAATCAAGGATTTAATGTTCAACATTAAAATAGCATGCACAATCATTTTAGGCAGATCTGTCGGTCGTTTTCTCGAAGATCCAGATTTTGAATCACAGAAACGTCGTCTCTCAAATCTGCCTGAGTTCCCACAAGTATAATTTTAAGGCGTGTCCCCCATCTGATTACGGACCTCGGGGATCCAACGTTTTTGAACACTTTGGAAAGAGT
The DNA here is from genome assembly GCA_963680895.1 of Fragum sueziense. NCBI lineage: Eukaryota > Metazoa > Mollusca > Bivalvia > Cardiida > Cardiidae > Fragum > Fragum sueziense. The sequence continues at coordinate 20,997,316 of OY804593.1, forward strand.
CTGGTTTAACGACAGAAAAACAAATAACAAAGGCGTCTGTTCCTGGATAGCTGTGTCGTCTGGCTTCGTCACTTTCTCCCTGAAAAATGGAGGATTTGTAAAACATGTTTAGCGAGAAAATTTAAGTGTTACGAGATAATGATGCAGGTTTTTAAAAATAACTAGGTTCTTGGGTCCTGTCAATATCACTGAAAATGGAAATTGCATTATTTTAAAAGAATATTAAGTTCATACATGTATGAGGCAAGAAAACATTTAACGAAAAAGGCAAATTTCAAGACACGGATATCTGTGATGAGCATTATAAAGCCACGCAATGAATCTATCAGTTCACCACCAAACCCTATAACGTGGGAACTCGTTAGAATCATCTCATTGAGATGTGGAGACGATTTTCAGTAGTACCCACATTACCAATTTTGAATAACGATACCAAAGAAATTTGATTTTGAAATACATTAGCTGTCGTCTATTCCATAATTTTGCCAGTCGTTTGCCTTGTAGAGTAACGGTTGTAGCAAAGTTTGCTTTAAAGGAGTCAAAAATAAACGTGTGATTCGTTAAGCTAAAAGGGACATTTAGTGAAGTATGAAAAGTATCGATCCTATTCAGTCTGCGCATTCCGAGCACACTGGTAGTGTGGTCACAGTCTCGTTTTAAAAATACTGCCCCTATCTGATTCTATATAAAAACGAGTAATTTACAAACGGCATTTTCAGCCTAAATAACGCATTAAATTGCCAAAAAGTGTGTAAAAACTTAAAGCTAAATAGTTATTGGTAGCCCAGCCTTGAGCTGGGCTACCTTTGTAACGATTTTAAAATATTAACATGCAGAATTAGGGAGGCGATTATTGTAAGAATTGTTAGACATATTTGTTGAAATTGGTTAAATTGTACGTTGATAATGATTGTGTTATACATTAACAACATGTTTGTTTTATATGCTTACACCATTTACGAGGAAAAACAATGCATAAAACTTGCATTTGTATACTTTTTTAATTTCCCCCAGATGCGAATTACTAACCGCTTAATCATGTGACCGGATCGGTCCATAGAAATACCGAAACACACGAAGAACTATAACACATCATGTTAACTATTGTTGTTTTTGCTTAATAACAACAAGAAGAGAATTTTGTGTGAAGTTTTGAATAAATAACGGTAATATATATTCGCTATGAACTGATCCATTTTAAAATCGATACTGCAAATGTGTTTCGGTATTTACTAATGTGTTTCGTTATTTCTATGGACCAACTCAGGGGCGATAACCAATCTAATCTGATAAATACTACTATATTTCAATTTTGTTTTAGATTCATATGACACAAGTGCCGCTGTGGTCTAATAGATAGAGTGCTAGGCATGGCATACCAAAGCCTGAACACTTTTGTTCCATAGGTTCGAGACCCACTCACGCAAGATTCTTTTTTTTTCCTTTTTTGTATATTTTTAAATCAATAAGAAAATTTTCATGAATTCTTCAAATACGCTTTAACTTTTTTATTGGCAGCCGAGCCATGAGCTATGAGATATGCCCGTGTAGAGTTTGTTAGGCGATCATTGTACAAAATGTTCGACCTATTTGTTGAAAATGGTTGAAATATATGTCGATAAGGATTTATAAATTAAAAGCATATTCTTTTGACATGTTAAGACATTCACGAGGAAATATACTGCATAAAATATGAATTTGTTTATTGTTTCATATCCTTCAATTTCGATAGGGACAAATCCGAATTGTGTAAATACTTTAAACTTTTATAAGCTTCATAATATGTAAAAGCTTGAGTGGTACAGTGGTTACGACACCGGAGAAAGAGTTCATCATAGCTTATATGTCATGAGTTCAAGTCTCGCTAGCGCTCGATTTTTTTTCATATTTTTTTACATATTTTTTTTTCATTGTTTTAGTTCAGCTGCTGATCATGAATAATTCATTGAGCATTCAAAACATGATTGTTTCTGTAAACTTTTCTAAATGAATGAAATGCTTTATATCCATTTAGCTTCACATTTGATGATTTACTTGTCCATGTTTCTGACAAACAAATTAAATCATATTGGTTTATAAGATTAACAAAGTCTGGATTACTTAATTTAGCCTTACTTAGTCCTTCAATATTCCATACAGCACATTTAATATCACTTCCGCTTAAGTCCTATTTTTTAGGTGTATCGGGCAAATTTCCCCTGTATAATTCGCCATCAATATAGAGTTTATCAACTGATATCCAAGCCTTTTTGTTCTCAGATTTTGCCTGTTTCAATAAAGGTACGAGCTTCCGGCGTTTTTCAACAATTTCCTTTGGGAATTGTTGGCTAATTCCCAAAGGATATTGCAGCTTATTGGCGCACATACGGACATTTTCTCGATCTGGGTAATATGCAAATTTTGCTACAATGGGCCGTGTTTTAGAAGCGTTGAATTTACCTATTCGGTGGGCACGATGCAATGTTATGTTTTGACGTGCATTTTCAATTTCACATTTTTGTTCTATAAAGTCTAACACCTTTTCCACACATTTTGCACCATCCTCGTCTCTTTCCTCGGCAATCCCGTAGAACAAAAGGTTGTCACGCATACTTCTCGATTTGAGATCCAATATGTCAGAGCGAATCTGTTCATCCTGTTCTCTTTGTTTTTGTTCTATAATTTTCATTTTATTCAGCATAGCGTCAATTTCATTTTGCTTTTTCTGGATATCACTGATAGCACTAGAATCGAAGTCTCTGCTCTTCTCTATTTCTCCTAGTTTTTGTTCAAGGGAGATAACTTTTGGCTCTAGATTATCCAGACGGACCGTTATTTTGTCTACACTTGTTTGTATTGAGCCTAGTTTATTTTCTAGTTTATCAAACCGGTCCATCAATATTGAAAACTGGTCAGTTTGGATAGCTTGAGGGGCGACTGGGGTTCGAGGTGGGGGTAAATTGTACATGGGTGTACTATGGTTCATGCCCTGGGGATACGAGTACTGGGGACTCGCCACAGCCTGTTGTTCGTTGTAGGTCCACACCGGGTTGCTCTGGTTGTGCATTTGCATGTTCTGAGTGTTTACTTGGGCATGCTGTATGTATGAGCCGTCGAATTGGTTTTGATGGGACATTTGGGCTGGGTGTGCGGGTAAAGGGTTTGTTTGTGCTCTTTGCTGGTCCGACATACTTTTTTGTATTGGTAATTGAGTGGAATTAGTCTGAGACTTACTGCTTTTACTGTTTGTATTGTCCGTATTAGCCCCCTTTTTATCCACTTTCTTTTCACTACTTTTTTCACTATTTTTGTCTTTGCACCCTTTATTTGTCACATTTGTTTCCTTATTTTTATTTATATTTGTCCCTTTTTTCACCCCTTTTTGTTCCTCACATTGTTGGATTTTCGAATCTGTTGCGCGCCGCTTTTCATTTTTATTGTCTTTTGGTGAGCCGTTACTATTTTTCCGTTTTTTTCCCATCTACCACTATTTATTGACACGAAATCTGGTCCATGTTTATAAGTGTGATTTTAGCTTCAACTGGAACATATTTCCACCAATTTAGATCCATGTATTTTGTATATATCCAGTAATTTACAAATTTTTATTTCACCGAAAATTAAAATCCGCCATTACCACGCGCATGCGTATAACCCTCGTATGATACAATACTTTTACCTTATACACGTTCTTTTCGTGTTAAATCTATATTTGAAAAAGTGGGTCAACTCTGCGTTTCTTTGTTTGAACTCGGTCGTTACCTTAGAAAGACGCGTAGGTATGTGTGATAAAATTGCTTTGGCACTGCCATTTCTTAACGGATTTTCATAAATCTTATATCAAATTAAAGAGGGAAAATAGATCTATTCATCCGTGTATGTTAATACGATGAGCCGATGAACTATGGGTCGATGATTAGGTATTCAAAATAGGTCATTTTACTCGGCTTCAAATGGCAAGAACTATGCGGAAGAAAAGCCTAGAAAAGCCTATATATGTTCTTCAACATCCTATCTATTCAAATAATAAAACATCTTGTGCTTTTAGCTTAGCGCATTCAAGCGCAAAGGCTTTAACAATGGGAAGTGCTTTTCAATTCCCCGTGATTTATCGATAATTTCTGTCTAATCTCCATTCATCCTAAATTTATTCATAAATGTTGACGACAGTGACTCAAAGAACATTCTTGCAAAGTTTGGTTGAAATTGGCCGAATGGTTGATTTGTTAAGAATGATATCATGATTTCTCAAAGTTCGATAAGCCTTGCCCTGCCACGCCCATATTTTTTGACGCATCAAAAAATCGCGAACATTCTTTGAATATGGTCATCCAAGGAACATTCCTGTAAAGTTTTGTCAAAATCGGCCCAATGGTTAAGGAGTGGGAGGTGTTTCAAGGAATCATGGGCGAACAGACGGACGGACGGACGGTGAGTGACCACAATAGCTCATCTTGAGCACTTCGTGCTCTGTCCAAAGGGATTTACAAAATCGGCGTTTCTCATGGGCTTCCTAAACATCCATTTAACCCTTTCCCAAACAGTAAAACTTTATGGTCATCCAACTCGAAAGCTGTGACAGGCGACAGAATGAGTGTAAAAGAAAATAAGATTCTTTCGCCTCAATCTCTTCACCTTCAATAAAATCCGTTCAGGACGTCAAAACCAGGTCTAACCAGGTCTTGTTCGGGAAAGGGTGAGGCAGCCAAAAATTAGATTGAATTTAGAGGTTGCAAAATTGGCATGTTCAAATGTATGGTGCTCTTTTGGTTCAATGTTTTGAAAGCCTATTTCTTCACGAAACAGAGGTATAATGTTAATAATCGATCACTTGAAAGTTTGAATTATTTTTTGTTTTTGTTTGAAATTCCTATTTTATATGTCGTAAAATCTTGTCTTTATCGGAGGCAATGACACGGAAATGATATGCGCACAACGAAACGCAGAAAATATTTACGCAAAGGGAGAAAATGTTGGTTATCGGCATGTTCTTCTTTTGTCTCAATGTTTTCCATAACCTTTTCATATATGATCGTAAAAACCATGGCTTGTTCGGGGAAGGGTTGAAATAATGTAACAAATATTTATATAATTGTTGTTGGGTAGAAATTGGAGAACTAAATTGTTTGGTAGAATAATTTCATCCTTTGTAAAACTTCAAAGGGGTGTAACTATTTTATTAAATGTCCGATTTTAAAAACGTAAGTAGTTTTGAGTTCCTCTCATTCAGACCTTGAAAATGATATATAATTTGTTGAAGTTCTTTGAAAGATAAACAATAATGTAATTTGGCAGAATTATCTCCCCTTTTTAAAAATCTGATTAAGCATTATTCCATAACGCAATGGCCGATTTTCACAATTCAACCAGTTTTATGTTTCTCTCAATATTCTCTGTAAGCTGGTATATATTTTGTAGGGGCTGGAATACTTTTGGAAAAAAGTGTGACCACCCTAACACTGGCTAGGATCAAAACTTTTCACACTAAGGTATCTTTCTGGACCTAGATTGTTTTTACAAGTATACCATATCTTTATTTTCCATCTGCCCAGTCTGATCCGTTCCTAAACTTTTGTTTTGAGGAATTCTGCTTATGTCCGTTTAAGCCTGACCGGTCACAATTATTCGTTTGGCAAAGTGTCTAAAGTTCGTCACGGATAATCGTCAAGAAGACAAAGTAGGACAAAAAGTTAAGGTACCAATCATTTAACTCTTTCCCAAACAAGACCAGGGGCCCGTTTTATAAATGGACATCGAGTCGTGAGCCTCGGCGAAAGGTAACGGTATATTCCAATACATGGAAATAGGGAGGAGTGCCTATTTTCCACTGAATAAATGCGAGCAATGACAGGTATTGCGTGCTGTCCACGATGCCGTGTGAGTTTAGTAGTTGCATCCAGATAATACGTCGTCGATTTATCACAGAGAGACGGGATCGAGTCACATATTTCTATAATTCGAAATCCCTCTCCCCCCGTTTATTTAGACTCGCTGATCTTTGATCATTCACAGGTCGTTGTCTATCTATACTATTCCACAAGCGGAATTTGAAAGTGACGTATGATTGTGTTTATCGTTTACAACCAATCAACCTGTTCATTTATCACGCGCACATTGTAAACGGTACAAATGAGAAGAGTTTATTGGTTTAAAAACAGTAAACACAAAACTACGTCACTGTCAATATTTGCTTGTGGATTTATACTAACAAACTTACGAATATTTTTGAAACAACAACAAATCTGATTGTCCGGATAATTACAGTTATTATTTCTCTTTCAATCAGATGTGTTGTTACAAGGTTTCTGCAAAAAATCTATGTTAGTAAAACGCGGCCCTGGTTTTAAGGTCCCTAAAAGAAATGGCCTGGGAAAACGTTGAGACAAAAGGAGAAACTGCTGATAACCAGCAGTTTCTCCTTTTGTCTCAAAATGTTCCGTGTTGTATTATACACGAATTACGAGGGTTGATCCAAAAGTAATGTCACAAACCTTGTTTTCGGGGATTATATGAACGTATCGTTAAGCAATTTTACATGCCAAAAGATTGACATTCTTTTAATACATACACAAATTTTCATAAAGTTCAGTGCGATATTACAAAAGAAAACAATATTTTTACATAACACATTGGTGTCCAGCACCGCACAACACACGACGTCATTGACGTCAAAGTTTATTCCTTCTCAAAGTAACGTCCGCTGTGTTTTATACAACGTTCGTGGCGTTCAACCCACTTCATAAAAACATTCATAAACCACTCTTTTGACAAATCCTTGAAAATATTATTACAGTTTGTTTTTAGTTCGATAAGATTGTCGTGGTGAACTCCTCTTAGATTCTGCTTCAGATGTGGAAATAGCGCAAAGTCACAAGGAGCCAAGTCGGGACTGTATGGCGGGTGGGGTAAGACTTCCATACCATGAAGATCGATGTTTAGCCTTGTCTCGTGAGCCGTATGAGCTGTAGCGTTATCGTGGTGAAGGATGCATCGGCTCAGGTCATCATAAAAGTGTGGTCTCTTGTTACGAAATGCTGTCATAAGGTCTCTGTTGAGAACCTGAATTGAAAAAAAATCTTTATTTTACCGACTTTTCAGAAAAGGTTTGTGATCAATTAAACCTTTCCGAAACAAAACATAATTTTGAAATGCATGGCAGAAAAAGTTTGGGAAAATATTGAGAGAAGAAAAGAAAATGCTGATAATCAGCATTTTCGTCTTTTCTATTAATATTTTCTAAGCTATGGCATATCTTTTGCTATTTTTGCAAACAATATCTTTTTCCTTTTAGAGCGTATAGAATTTGGCTGTTCGGGAAAGGGTTAAGCACATGGAAACATGATTTTAGTTGAGTTAAGTTTAAGTTTGTAAAAACAATGAAATATAATACAAATGGGTTGAATGGAGTTGTACGTCTCACTCAACAGCTAAGGTCAAAATGGAGACGGGACCTTGGTCTAATCCGAAAGACTGGAGAGGAAGGGGATCGAACTTGCGAACCTCAGGTTACAAGTCTGGTGCGTTACTACTGAATTGTATTGGTTTTTACATCAAGTATCTTATTTTCTTAAAAATATCAGGCTTTACTTTTAAAATGTTTGTTCGTGCTATTAAAAAAAATAATTTACCTTAGAATAATATGCTGCATTCACAGACTGGCCCTTCGGAACTGCGTGACTGAGAACGACTCCATCCATGTCAAAAAACACAATAAACATGTGTTTTCCCACTGTGCGAGATGATCGAGCTTTCTTTGGTGGCGGAGATGTTGACCGTTTCCATTGGCTGGACTGCGCTTTTGATTCAGGGTCGTAAAAATACACCCACGTTTCGTCGACCGTCACGATTCTTCTAAGAAAGTCCATTCCCTCACGTTTCCACCGTTTAAGAAATTCCCGAGACTCAGCCACACGTCTCTCCATCTCATGGTCCGAAAGTAACCTAGGGACCCAACGGGCACTGATCCGGCGCATCTTTAAGTCCTCGGTAAGAATCCGTTGCACAGAACCGTATGACATTCCAAGCGACTTGCTCAAAGAGCGAATTGTGCTGCGCCTATCTTCATTAATCGCGTCGTGCACTATAGAGACGTTGACGTCATTCCGCTGCTCGACGGGTCTTCCGGCTCGTTTTCTGTCTTCAAGCGACTCATCCCCTTTCCCAAAACGCTTGTACCAACGATATACGAGTCTTCTATTTACAGTTCCTTCTCCGTAGGTAGAATTTATCGTTTGCGTTGCTTCAACCGGTGTTTTTCCAAGTCTATAGCAGAAGTTCATAATTGCACGTTGCGGAGTTTTTTCCAAGTCTGCCATTTTCCCGAATGTGAGCGATGATTTGAATAAGATATATTTTCTGTTTCAGCGCACCGATTGTTTTGAAACGTTCTAAAATGACGTAGTAATATGATGACGTCACGTCATTTTAATATCAGCTTAATTGCCGCGTTTTTTTTCTTTTGATATAATGAAAGAATGTAAGGTGATGATCATCTGCAATTCAATACTAGTAGTTTAGGACGTGCGGCGCACATGCACATTATGGATCATTTAAAGAATCACATTTTCTCGTACATATAGAAAATATTCAAATCTTTCAAAAAAACGTGCTTCCAATATGATAAGCTTGAGTGATAGGTCTTTATATCGACAAAAATACGTCAAATAATGCAAATATAGGCACTGTGACATTACTTTTGGATCAACCCTCGTATATCTTTTACAACATCCCTTTTGTCATCTGCATCGGCTTTCAAATTGGACAACCATTCAAAAGTGTTGTTTGGGAAAGGGTTAAAGTTTTCATCAAGGAAAGACAACGTGGAAAGAAACCTGTAGAATCATCCTTACAACAATCTGCGGAGAGGATTTCTTGCTCAACGAGTTCACTTGAGGAATACTAATCAAATTTCAAGAATGATAAAAAGCTAGAATTCTAATCGACAATATTTCTCATTTTTTAGTTTTTTGAAAGTATCCTACTTAAGTTTTTGCTGAGAAAGCCATAAAATATGAACTTTAACAGCAATCTTCAACAAAAGTAGGTCAAACCCTCTGAAATTTTCTAAGTGAATCCAACATTTACCAAAGATGAAAATACTTGTAGTTCAATTATTTACCTCCCAACTCCGTTTTCTCGGTATGATTTCTAGTAACTTATTTCACCCGTAATGCGGCCATTGTCAGATTCGTAAAGCATCGGATTTTTTCGAATGGCGTTGTTACGTATCCGTACATATTCGGGCGCGGTCGAAAACATTCGGCGGTGAAACTATCCACCGCCGAATGTTTTCGACTTCGCCCGAATAATTCAGAAGTCGCACGAATCTCATTATGGATGGACTACCTTAATTAAGCTAAGCTAAAATGACCTTTCAAAACAATGACACAAACAATTAAGGGGGATACTCCAGTTATTCGACTTTCAGAGCGTACTGGTTATACAAAACGGGTTTCCTCAAGATGGAAATCTATGATTTAGAGCAAGACCTTTGTTAATTGGTATGCGCTTACCACTGTTTTTTCGTCATTTTATTCACGCGTACCTAATAACAAGAGGGCCAAGATGGCCCTGGATCGCTCACCTGATAGAAGTTTGAAACTTTCTCCATGCAGAACAAGACCCATCTTTTACATGACCTAGGTATCTCTAAGACAAGAACACGAAACTTAAGATGCAAGATTATGATCCAGCTGAAAACAGCATTCTTAATCTTTAATGATCAATATTTGTGGCTGTTAAAGTGAAAACCAAGTCGATAAAAAACATCAATTTTGTCATAATCCAGGGCACATAACTCTGTTCTGATAAAGATATTCTCATCAACCTTATGTCGAAGTTGTTTTTTTGATTGGTCAATATCTATTGCTGTTTGAGTGAAACTAAAAACGAAATCGGCATTTTTGTCACCATCAAGGGCACACAACTCTGTTTTTTTTAGTCCGATCAATATGAAAGATGAAATCATATAAGATCTCATGATCACCAACATTGTGACCAAGTTGTGTCTTGGTTGGTCAATATTTGTGTTTTTTAGAGTGAAAATAAAATCGAAATCGGCATTTTTGTGAAATTCAAGGGCCAATAACTCTAATTTTTCTAGTCCGATCAAGATGAAAATTTAGCTCATTCAGCATCTTATGGTTACCAATATTGTTGCACAAGTTTTGTCTTGATTGGTCAATAAATGTAGATGATAAAGTGTAAACAAAGTCGAAAACGGCAAATTTGTCAAAATCAAGGGCACATAACTCCAGATTTCCTACTTCGATGACACTGAAAATCGAACTCATTCATTATTGTACGGTTACCAATATTCTAGCCTAGTTTTGTCTTGATTGGTCAATATTTGTAGATGCTAGAGTGGTAACAAAGTTGAAACTAGCCATTTTTGATATTCAAGGGCCCATAACTCCTGACTTCCTGATCCGATCTGACCCAAAATTAAACTTGTTCAAAAGCTTATAGTAACACATGTTTTGACCAAGTTTGTTCAAGATTGGTCAATATTTGTGGATGCTAGAGTGGTAACAAAGTCAAAACTAGCGATTTTTGATATTTAAGGGCACATAACTCCCGACTTCCTGATCCGATCTGGCCCAAAATCGAACTCATCTGAGAACTTATGGTCATACATGTTTTGACCAAGTTTGGTCAAGATTGGTCAATATTTGTAGATGCTAGAGTGGTAACAAAGTCAAAACTAGCAATTTTTGATATTCAAGGGCACATAACTCCTGACTTCCTAATCCGATCTGGCCCAAAATCGAACTCATCCGAGAACTTATGGTCATACATGTTTTGTACAAGTTTGGCCAAGATTGGTCAATATTTGTAGATGCTAGAGTGGTAACAAAGTCAAAACTAGCGATTTTTGATATTCAAGGGCGCATAACTCCTGACTTCCTAATCTGATCTGGCCCAAAATCGAACTCATCCGAGAACTTATGGTCATACATGTTTTGACCAAGTTTGGTCAAGATTGGTCAATATTTGTAGATGCTAGAGTGGTAACAAAGTCAAAACTAGCGATTTTTGATATTCAAGGGCGCATAACTCCTGACTTCCTGATCCGATCTGGCCCAAAATCGAACTCATCCGAGAACTTATGGTCATACATGTTTTGACCAAGTTTGGTCAAGGTTGGTCAATATTTGTAGATGCTAGAGTGGTAACAACAAAATGTGAACAGACGGACGGACGGACGGACGGACGCCGACGGACAAAAAGCGACCACAATAGCTCACCTTGAGCACTTCGTGCTCAGGTGAGCTAATAATTGCTCATCTTCGCAAGCCAAGGGTGTCATCTACGACGTAACGTCGTTTCTGTATTCACCCTTGGCGGATTTAGTCCGATTTTCTTGGTCTCCTGGAAAGCGTTTTCATTGGTTCCAGCGAGGTCTCGCTGGAACCAATCAGATTGTCGACTGATACATTTGTTATGAGTAACCAAATCATGACAACGGGCGGGAAAAAGCATTGCATTTGCAACTCAAAAACGCGAAGATGGGCGATGTTTCATACGAATTTCACTGTAATAGACAGGAATTCTCTAACTTTAATCGACGAATTATTATACTTTCGACAATTCGATCGAAAAAACAGCTAACTTTTACATAATCTGCACGACGTACGACGCGAAAGACAACGCGCGTTAATGACGTCATCAATAATGGACGTAAACAACCAGCAGAACAACCGCTAGGCGGCGCTTCGCGATTTCAAGAAAATCGGAGTAAATCCGCCAAGGGTGAATACAAACGTAGGTGGGTTCAACCTTGGCTAGCGAAGATGATAATTGCTGTAATCGCCAATAAGCGCGATGACCTATAAATTTTCTTCTTGAGTTATTACCAAGACATATTGCTCAAACACAATGAGGGAGTTTTATCTAATTCTCTTTTGTAGAACTTAAACTATTTCTAAAAATATGCAACTTTTGACATAAAACGCTTCAACTTCGTTGATCTAACTGAACACATGAGCATAATGTTTTATATATATTTGCGTATTTGCAGCATATGTTTTGGGTTTTGTGTTCTTATTAAATGTTAGACGTTGCTTTAAATCCCTTTTCTTGACTAAACGGTGATTATACAGCATTTTTAGTGTTTAAGTGGCATTTGGCAGGTTCAAGAAATTTTGCATTTTTTTTACTGTAGGGGTATGTCATACGACCGATTATATAATTCAAACAAGATCGATGAACATCCATTTTTATTTCGGTTATTGATTGGTAAAAAGATGTACTTTCAAGAAACAAAATATAAATAAATTTAATTATTAGGAATAGAAATAGCAAACTGGAGCATTCTCCCTTAAACGATATTCGACCTTGAGCAACAACATCAAGTAAATACATGTCACCGTGAATCAGTTGTCGGATAAACTTAAAGTATGGGTCCCGTAAAAGTAGGCTAAAGTAAAAAAGTAAAGATGGTTTATAGTCTCAAATATACGGTTTGGTTAATTGGGGTTTTTCGCCGTTTTCAACTACTAAGGTCATATCGCGGCGGCTGGAGCACCTTACCATGGATTCCTGTCATTTCTCATACCAGTACTACCCAAACACCCTTACCGAGCCTCCAGCTGCTCCCCCACAGTTTCACGATATCAAACCATAGATTGGTGACAATTTGTCAGTAAGGGTATTTGTCGCGGCCGGGTATCGAACCGGGACCTCTCGAATGAGGGGCAGATGCGCTACCAACTGCGTCACGGCCGCGGCTCTCTTTACGGACTTGATCATATTCGCGCGACTTTCACACTTTACTCCACGTTTCAATCAGCCGTTTACAGTTTGTGCCTCTGGCAACCACAGCACTTTGGCTTTCAACTCTCCCGTGTACCCATTTATGCACCTGTGTGAATGGGAGCGACGTGGGGTAACATCTGTTTATTGCTCAGAAAAAAATCTCATGGCACCGACGGAACTTGAAAACAGGACATCACTATCCCGAAGCCCGCGCCCTACTACTAGACCATGGCGCCCCACTATAAAAGGTACACACGTTTGCGGTGTTCAACACTTGCATTTATCAATAAGAAGAAGTTAATTATAGAAGAATGTTTTTCTTTGCATAGATATCAAGAAAGCTGAGGATGTATTACTCTGTATTTTATTATTACAGTCGGAACGCATGATTGTTCGTTCCGAATACCTAGTCCGCTCTTATTTTACAAGTCTCATTTTCGTACACCGGGTCGGAAATATCCGAATTTTGGATGAGTTTTGGAATCATTAGTCTGCGGGAATAACTTGAATGATTGTTGTTTATAAATAGGTAGCTGTTTATAGACTGTTTACGTCATGAAGTTTTAATTTTACTGAAAAACCAATTAACCTACAGTATGCTGGTTAATTAGCTGCAGGCTTTGAAATATTTCATAGAAACAATTTTCCGGTACATTTCTCAAACTTTTTTGCTATGTTATATAAGAGAACCAAAACGACTCTTGAACTTTGAAAACGATTCAAATTTTCTCTTGGCAAAAGCTTTCACAAAACTTAACTTAAAATCGTGTTTGCATTTTGATACAATAAAGAAATTTTATCAATGACATACTTTTTCTCTAATGACTTGAAATCTATGTTAAGACAATGCATTTTTTATACAGACTATGTAATCATTTCTTCGCCCACATCGTTTGTCCAAAAAACATTTTAATACAATCACAACCCCTCAAAAATTCAAACACAAGGGTGACCATTTGTTCCATGAAAGAAAAGAATAAGGGATAGTCCGCAATGTATAGACGCCTAAGACCAAGGCCCGATTGTATAAAGTTTAGTTAGCGTTAACTTAGTGTTTTTTGTTATTTGTGATTATAGGAAAAATTAACCCAAACATGTACTTAACCAAAGAGTTGACGTTAACTAAACTTTGTACAGTCGGGCCCTGGTGGGTAACAAGAAGGGATTGTTACGACAACCTGGGTGTTGATCACCCAAAATGGGTATGTAAAATAGATTAAGGTAGCCTATCCATTATTATATACCAATCACTTCGTGAAACTTTGAGCGTCATCCGTGGTGAAGGCAAATGACGATTGGATACCTTTATCAATACCCGAGCGTCATCCGTGACAACGGAAATCGGCGAGGGGTACCTTTGTCTCTTCCAATTGCCACGGATCACGCCCGAAGTTGCTCGAAGTGTAACAATGGAAGGGATACGTCAACTGAAGATAATATGTGATAAGAAAAATAATTAAAAATGATTCACTCCATTGGGTGAGAAACGGTTTTAAAAAGTCGACCTTCGGACTCGTATTTCAGCTGCATCACAACCGACTCTCTTGAAACAATTTTGATATCACCTATCATTAGTTAGTTAATCTCTCTATTTTAGTCCCTGCTTTTCAACTAAAATCTCGCAACTGTAGCTGTTACAAGTTTTTTGTTGGAATACTACTATATTCATTTCCATGCTTTTCAACAAAAAACCTTGATTTAAGCTGCAGTTATGAGGTTTTTTTTGTTTAACATGCGGTGATATATCCTACCTCGTCCAGCGTATCTATCATCTGTAATGTGTATTGTTTACCCAGCAAATCTATCGATCCTGAAAATACATGAAAAATGATCTCTTAAAAAAAATTATATATATAAAAAACAAAAACGAATAACTATTTTCAAAAATGTAATATAAAATAGTCAAAAATCTTATAATTAAAAAAATCTTATAGATCCTAAATTGACGGTCTAGAAACCAAAAGAAATTATTGAAGGTTCAAATCCTTTTCACTGTTATATTCAATTTTCTTTTAGAAGAATTTTATTGTCTGTAGCATTTCCAAAAACAAATAGGTAACATGTATCAAAAGGGATGAGTTGAATAGTGTAAATAATTTTCCATTTATACCGTTATATTTGATGAAAAAGTCTACAATCACTTGAATTTAATAATTTTCGGAGAAAAGAATATTTAACTGATCTAAATGGAAAACCGCTGCAGATGGTCAATTGGATAATTCAAGTTATATGTAATTGATGATCTGTATACTTAAAAAATAAGTATCATGTATCTATATTTCAATGACAGAACGACTTTTAGTGCCGTCAGCGCTTTGATTTGACCGGCCTGTATGCACAAACAAGACAAATAGAGACATGTAATTATTATGTTCTCTATAATTAGACGAGATACATCATTGTGACGAATTATTACTGCAATAATGATGCACATTTATAAAACAGAAATGACAGTTGGTAAACACTACAGACATTCCAAGGTTTGTCCCTTAACTATTTATGAACGTTTTTTACCGCTCCATAAACGCATGAGACCAACAAGGCAGACAACGCATCATATTCTGTTTTTATTCGTGAAACAGGGCGGAGCTTAGTAAACGGTTCATTCCATTTAAGCTTGGGGAGAAACAGCCTTCTCGATTATCGGTAATTCGTCGGTATTGTTGCAAAACATTATAACTACAGCGTGAATCAATCTGTAGCTACGAGGTTTTATAACAACACATTTTACAATAGCGCATTGTTGCAATTTGAAATATGTTCATGCTCGTGCCGCACGATTTTTCTCTTCTATCAAACAAGGTATCGAGAAGTAAACTCGTCGAATAACCTCTTTACTTAGCCACACCCTGTCAGGTGAATAAAAACGGAATATATCAAACTCCAAACTGCTGTAATTTCATTTTAGTCTTTATCGTTAGTGGGGAGTCAAAACCTCGTAACTACAGCTAGAATAAGCTGGAGTTACGAGGTTTTGACTCCCCACCGACGTTATGTGGTGGTTCGAAATATTAAGGTGTCCGGCACCTGCAAGATTTGCATCTAAAAATGTATTCAAAAATATGAACGCATTTCCCATTGTTTACATATAGACTGGTAGTGAAAATCTGAAAATTCAAATCAGGGAGGACAATTTGTTACAAGCAGGAGACATATATAGAATGATTCTATTATATATCACGGTCAATTCTAGCCCTGTCTCTTTGTCCGAATCAATGGCGCAAAGGGATTTTATTCAGGTCAAAGGTCATTCGGTGCATTTGTCACACATGCCTCCGAAAATGCCCCATAACTTACTCATTTATAAAGCTAGAACAATTATTTTGGTATCAAAATGAAGCTGATGATTTGCACGTTCACTTACAACAATAATATGCAACATTTTTACAGTGTATTTTTGTTGATATACATAAATATAGCGAAAAATGGCCAAAAATCGCAAAAATAAGTTTTGTCTAAAAATGAAAAAAAAGTTTAGAAAATACCAAATGTATGTTTGTGTTTGTGAAATCATGCTTAAAAATTGCCTAGAAACCTGTTCTTGACTTATATATATTTGTTCATAGAATTAGTCTTTAACTTACGTCTGTAGCTATAGCTAAAAGCGGGTGGGGTAAATTTTTCCAAAAAAAAAAATACAAAAAGTGCAAACTTTGATGTAACAATACGTCTTACACATAAATGATATTCTATGATAAATTTAAAGATATGTTATAGGAAATTATTGTTTTGAAATCATATTTGCATGGATTTGTAGTACATATTCCTGAAAATTAATCAGATTTTATGAGCGAAAAAGACAATAAAATAAAACAGCATGTGAGCCTGATACCGCTCAAATATCAACATCACAATGTCAAAACCACGACTCTTTAAACAAATATTTATCTAGTATACACAAAAGTGCAATTTGATATAGCAAAACTCAAAATAAAACAAAATGGCATAAAAGACAGCTGATAATACTCCTCTCAATATCTTATTATCTTAATTTATTATAAGACATTAACGGGGTCCATGCTAGACTTTTCAGGAATCAGATCAAAATGGGGATTGGTAGTTTGCATTTCTGTGTGTTGCATTGTATTATCTAGATCCAAAAGGAAGGGAATTTAGTGCTAGAACCAAATTTTTAAATATCTATCAAGGTTCAGATTCACATAAATGTTACAATAAATATAAGAAGCGTGTAAATTAATTATATACAGACATGATTTAGAAGGACTAAACGAACTTCATTTAAAATTTCCTTGAACAGAAATTATCTAGCTACATGTGCATCTAGGTTGACCATTTCATACGATATTTCTTTAATATATTTACATGTTTGTACGTCTGACAACCCTGCATGCGTGCCTTTAAAGATGTATTCATGTTTCAATATGTTCCGTACATTAATGGCATACATGTAATATATTTCTGTAAACAGAAGGTTAACTGTCATCATTGCAATTCTGATAATTACACCTGTCAAAGAAATCGAACTCTTCGGTTCTGCGTGTATCTCTTATTATGCAAATCACTCAGTACATGTGACATTATGTGTGTTTTATCCATCCTTCACATGCCAGTAGGCAGCAATTTTATATTGGGGTAGCTGAAGCCCCTGTGTCTGAATACTGGGGTGGGGGGATAAATTGGTTTTCCCTACATTTTCAGTGAAAAATAAGGAAAAATCGGCATTTTTGGACAACTTGGGGGAGGGGGCTTAGCCATGCATAGTCCCCCCACCTGTTCCTACGGCCTTTTACACAATCCCATAATGATTCAATAAATATGTTCAATCAATAAGTCTTTTTCAAATACTAAGTCTAAAATTACCACGTTGATACACAGCTGATATGTTTTGGAGTAGACACAGATAAACTGTTGGTATATATATAGCGGAAATCTTTGGATCTGTGATTGTTTTAGCTTACCCCATAACAATAAACCTGACAAATCTATGAACAATTTTTAACTTATTACTATGTTAAAATATTCATTTAGTAATAATTATCGTTGTAATCAATCCTATATCTGTCATTTTTATGTACCTATATTGAAATATAGCAAAAAAGATATTAAGAAAATAGAAATAAAATAGATTCTTGGTGTTTTGGTCTGTTCCCTTGGGACTTTAACTAATAGTCTGTAGCAGGCCTCCCAGCATACCAAAATAGAAATAAAGGTTTTCATAAAGGCTCACGTTTATGTAAATAAAGACCTTTTAGTGTAAAATATGAAAAACATGAGCCTTAATAATGGCCATTTTCGTATAAAATATACAGTTAAAGTCATTTTGCGCACTTGTTATGTAAGGGGGTATACGGGATCTTACCGACAAAATTTTAAAAATTTGGGTAAGATTTGGCGGCATCTGGTGATATTTTCATTGTTAAACTATGCATAAAGAGGGATAATGCAGAACGAAAGACATCGCTTGCTTTAAGCTTGCAAGACAACCAGCCAGAGCAAATATACAGGTTTTGAGTGAAAATTACAGGCTATTTTGCGTTTGAAAAGGTTTTCTGGCAAAAAAGGAAAGGTTTTAAAGTGTTGCTCTGAAATTGAAGTTTTTCAAAGGATTTATAGGTTTCAACAGGGGGCTAGCTGTGAGATATCCAAACCATGAATATAAGGAGTATGTAGGAAAAGTATAAGGTCAAAATATATCGACCCAAATATATTTTGTGTATTGAAAATGGTAGTAGGTGTGTGTTAGTGTGTGTGTGTGTGTGTAGGGTTAAGATGATATGACCTTATTGTTTGAAATAGATTTGCAGATCTTTTTATTCTGCTACCAGCAAACCAATTCTGTTTCATGAATACTATGACTTGCACAAGTTCTCAGTTAAATGTGTAACACGTGCAATGGTCGCATGATAAACTGATGTTTATAAACAAAATCTAAACTTATAAAGACATGTTATTTGCTTGTGCAAACCATCTCGTCACAATTACTTAACAATCATGATTATGATCGCTATGACTTCCTGTTTGTTCTTTGGTAGAAATCAGTAGAATACGCAATCACTGTTTGTTTAGTTCTTCCAACTCCACAATGTTACATTTCCATCTAGTTTGCCAATTATTGATACCCGATCAATAGAAGTCAACGCCTTGGTAACCCTAACCACCTCTTCACAGTAGCATGCTTTTAATTTCGTTCGTCTTCTTAACCCTATCTGCAATCTTGGAATTCCTTCATCCAAAATTTGGTAAGAAGGAGAGGACACCCATATACTGCATGCAATTGCTCTTCAACCTACTAAGCAGGATTAGAGTAGAAATCGTATTACACCCTGGTTCACAACAATGACCATTTCGTCAACATTTTTCATTACAAACATATATGTTAATTAATCTTTACCAAATACACGCTAGCTAATGCAATTTGCAGGTCTTATTTCTCAGGTAAGGAGAAAGGGCCCGGGACCCTTGATTTGGGAAAATACAGCTCTATGGGAAATTTATGATTGGATATTTTGATAAAAAGTTTCTAAACTTCAATATAGGCATTCATAAACATATACAGATCTGAAAATAATCTTTTAATGGTAAGAATACGAATTTCAAGCAAAATTAAGACAGTTTTACAAGGACCATAACATAGTTTAATTGTTTTACGAGGACCGTAACATTGTTAAATTTGGGGGAATGATTTTTAAGGGAAAAAAACAACTGCACGGGAAAAAATCTCTGGGGAAAGAGGCCAATTAACAGCCCCATTTTTCTATTAAAAATCTATGATTTAGATAATTTGAAAAAGAAATATTCCCAAAAAATTAAGACATGAGTCTTTGCTTCATTTTGATACAGTACTTGTTAGTCAGTGATCTTTGTTAACTGTGAGTTATAGCTGTTCCTATAAAACCTCTACCACATTTTAAAAGATATGTTTCTCTAGAAACAACACTCTCTAGCATACTGTATTTCAATATTCCTTCGTAAAAAGACGTCAAAATGCTTAATTCTGTTTGGGACAGACAGTAGTGCATAATTATACAATATGTTTTAGTTTCTTCTATGTATGTTAAAAAACAAGTACCAAATATTCACGAATTTGTGATATTTTCATCATGATTTAAAATAGAATAAAAAAATGTTGGAATGTAAATAAGCTATTTTGCAAAACTGGAATTAAGAAAGGAGTCCTAGGTTTTATATTAACACCAAAATAGTAAGAGAACACCATCAGTTAATTAGGGAATAGCCCTTTTCCTGTAAAATTCTTAACAAAAACTGTGAAAATTTCACCACAATTTCCGATTAAATCTACAAAAGTATGCATATGCAAGTTATTTCATTTGCATAACTGTCCAAAAAATAAAGACGAATGCTTAAAAGCTTCAATTTGATACTAAAATTGTTAAATTATACCAAGAACTATTCGACATATGTCTGTTTTTTTCTGGTGTACTCGCAAAAATTGACTATAAGTCCATCAATTGTTCAAATAAATTCTTCAAAGTTATGAATATGCAAATAAGCCTCCACAGGCTTATTTGCATACTTATTCGGAAAAAAAACAACAAGAGCTGTCCGAAGACGGCGCGCTCGACTTTCTAAGTTGCTTAGTATAAAGGGGGCATAACTCCAAATAGAGTGGTCCCAGGGTCATGGGCCCTGACATCTTCGCTAGCCAAGGTTGAACCCACCTACGTTTGTATTCACCCTTGGCGGATTTAGTCCGATTTTCTTGAAATCGCGAAGCGCCGCCTAGCGGTTGTTCTGCTGGTTGTTTACGTCCATTATTGATGACGTCATTAACGCGCGTTGTCTTTCGCGTCATACGTCATGCGGATTATGTAAAAGTTGGCTGCTTTATTGGTCGAATAGTCGAAAGTATAATAATTCGTCGATTAAAGTTAGGGAATTCCTGTCTATTGCAGTGAAATTCTTAGGAAAAATGGCCCATCTTCGCGTTTTTGAGTTGCAAGTGCAATGCTTTTTCCGGCCCGTTGTCATGATTTGGTTACTCATAACAAATGTATCAGTCGACAATCTGATTGGTTCTCGCTGGAACCAATGAAAACGCTTTCCAGGAGACCAAGAAAATCGGACTAAATACGCCAAGGGTGAATACAGAAACGACGTTACGTCGTAGATGTCACCCTTGGCTTGCGAAGATGGGGCCCTGATAGTAAGGTAGAGGGTGTGATGGTGAATAAGTATTCCAAGTTTGGGTTGAATCCCTTTGATAGTATGGCAGTTATTGATGTTTGAAAAAACTTTAACCTTGGTTGCAACGCCAACGCCGACGCCGACGCCAACACCAACGCCAACGCCAACGCCGACGCCGACGCCGACGCCCGGGTGACAGTATAAGCTTTCATTTTCTTCGAAAAGTCGAGCTAAAAATGGATGTCTTGTCTTCAATTAAAAACATTGATTGTTTGTGTACACCAAGGACTTAGTGACTGATAGCTGTTTCTCCCGTTTTACCCAAAACTACTTTTACAATATATGTTTCCATGGAAACCAAACACTCTACTATACTACACCCTACTATATCCAATCTGATTCTGTTAAAAAGACCTAAAAATTCTAACTTCTGTTTTGGACAGGACGTTTTACATATCGATGGCTCAGCGCGAAACAGTTGTAACTGCCTATAAACATATAGGTAGTTACAACTGTTTCGCGCTGAGCCATCGATATGTAATGTGATTATATCCTTCCAGGAAGCTGCAAAAGCTCTGTATGTATCAAATTTTCACTAATGGGTGATATTTTCATCAATTAATTAAAAATAATAAAAAATGTACATATGCAATTAAGCTTTTTTGCATAACTTAACTTGAGGATAGGTGTCTAGGCTTTTCTTTGGTACCAAGTTTGTGAAAATACACCACCAACTTAGCGGGCTATAGCTTTCGTTCGAACTACACTCTGAAAAAATGACCAAAAATGATCAAAATTTCCAATTAATTCTTAAGAATCATGCATATGCGAATCAGCTAATTTGCATATTTATACGTCAAAATGAAGATCGATATCTAAGCTTCATTGTGATACCAAATATGTTATTCTAAACCAAAAACTAAATGAGTTATAGCGGATTGTTTAACTATACCCCATATACCATTTATTTTTTGCACCTAGTTGACCTTTGACCTACTTAGACCTACTTCACCATTGATGCGGACAGAGAGACAGGGCTTAAGTGATTAAGGGGACATTGCTACATCGTTTAAGCATTGTCTCTTGCTTGTAACAAGTTGTCCTCCCTGGAACCATTTTTAGGCCTCGTACAGAAAACTTCTCCTAGTCTAATAGGTAAAAGATGTAAACATGTGCCTTAATTTCGTGACCGAACTATTTAAGCATTGTGCATTAAAAAAAGACAAGTTGTAAACATTTCCTACGTGTCCTGTCGTGACCATATATAGCGAGGCAATTCTTATTTCAATGATCCTGATTGAAAAATGCTTTGTTTTTTTTTTTCTACTCTAAATTTTGTTTGAAATTATAGGGGAGACACCGAAGCTTTATACCCCTTTTTGTACGTGTTCTTCCCGTCTTACGCTTTGAGTGAACAAGAACTGCCTTTGGCGATCCTTATAGAATAGGTTTTGGAAAAATAATGAGACAAAAGAAGAAAATGCTGATTAGCAGCAGTTTCTCCTTTGGACTTAGTATTTTCTTTTCTATATTACAGATTCATTTTTTCGCTCGCAGAATCTTCCCAAAATGTTGCTGTTTTTGGAAATAATTGAATAGCGAACGTCACTTTACAGACGACGTTTTTCCATATTGATCGTAGTGTCTTACAAGTTAATGACAAGACCATGTTTTTTCGTGATGATAGATATCTTTCACACATTTCTTATCTATTTTCGGTCTGCATTATTGGCTATATTTCGTGTCCAAGATATCTCTGCCTTTCTTCTAAAAATCTTCTAAAAAAAAAATATAAAAAATCCAAAGGCCGCGGCCTTAGCGCAGTTGGTAGCGCATCTGACCCTCATTCGAGAGGTCCCGGGTCCGATACCCGGCCGCGGCTAATACCCTTTCTGACAAAATTGTCACCCACCAATGGGTTTGAAATTGTTAACCTAAGTGGGCGAGCAGCTGGAGGCTCGGTAAGGGTGTTGTGGTAGTACTGGTTTGAGAAATAACAGAAATCCATGGGTAGGTGCTTCAGCCGCCGCGATATGACCCTGGTAGTTGAAAACGGCGTAAAACCCAAATAAACTCAGACTCTTCTAAAAATCTCGTAACGACAGCTAAAATTAGACTGTAGTTACGAGGTTTTCGAAGAATAGCGACGATATCTCGACGTTGCTTACGACCATTTCTTGAATAAAAATGCGCAGCAGAAGAACACAATAACCCTTTTCTTCAATATTGTTGGCATATACTTTCTTATATCTACTTTTGTTATTAAATCAAACCGAGTTCCAATAGCAATACTATATTTCGAGATTTTATGTCGCCTTTGAGACTTTGATTTGACGATACAATTTTTTTCGGGCGACGTCGTAAACATTCGTCAAAGTCCGATCTACGTATAAGGGAAGTTACGAAGAAAAAGAATGAGAGACGTCGTATCAGAATTGGTCATTTTCCCGCATGCTGACCTGATTCCAGGTTGGTCCTAACCCTGTCCCAAACAAAACCTGTTTTTGACATCCATATTTGAAAGTGTTTTGGAAAATAATGAGGCAAAAGAAGAAAATGCTGATTATCAGCATTTTCTCCTTTTGCCTCAATATTTTCTGTGCTTTAAAGTACACACATCCTATCTTATCAACATCCTGTTTGTCGTGTACAGCAGCTTTTGAATAGAAATACCAAATATTGCTGTTTGGGAAAGGGTTGAACTCCACAAGGTCTACTTATCCATATTTTAGCAGAAAGACATAATGTGTTGGACGGTGACCTCGTGTCAAGTTCAAGGGTAAAATACCAACAGCTAAGATTCTATCAGTTTAGTTGTGAATTATTAATGTATCGCATGTTTAGGCCTACATAAGAAAACGAAACACAGAAACCTATACGCTGTCCTACATGAAAGAATCTTAAAGTTTAACGATTTGGATTTTGCAATCTCTTCCGCACAACGAAATAATGGATTTTTGTGCATTATGGAAATATTGAGGAATACAGAGAAAATGCTGGTTATCAGCATTTTCTTCTTATTTCTCAATATTCTTTCTGATGGTGACATCAACACTGTGGACTTTTTAGGAAAAGGGCTGAAGACAGACTAAAGCTTCATTCGTCATGGAAGGTATCAACATTTTCTTCCTTTCCTTTTGTATTTTGAAAGTTGTAGTAGATAAAACCGGGTACTTTTGGGGGGAAGGGAAAAGTTTCAATATTATGAAGGTGATAATACATGTATGTTACTACTCAGATTTTGGTCAATTATTCATATTTTACCCAAATTTAAATACTTGAAATTCAATATTTCCTGCACAGTCTATTAAAAGGCAACGGAAACTATTTTTAACATGTCTGTACTTTCACCGGAATGTAGGTTGATTTATTGAATAGGGTTTAACGCCTCTTTTAACAGCTATTGTTGTATCGAGGCAACTGGAGCACCTAACCATGGATTCTCTTCGTTTCCCTCACTAATACTACAACGACATTGTTTCATACAGCTACACACGCCCAAATAGGTTTACGATTGTCCAACAATTGGGGAGCGACATATGTGTCAGAAAGGATGGTTGCAGCGACTAGGGATCGAACTAAGGACTTAATGTATTACACATAAATGTAGGCCTCGTATCTACCTATCATTAAATTAATTATAGGGCACAGTTCAAACGAACCTTTTCTGAAGCCTGATTATTTTATTTTCATGCAGAATTCTGTCAAAATTATTGTAATTCTAGGAAAACGAGCCCCATATTTGTATTTTGAACCCCCTCACAGAAATCCTGGATCCGCAGCAGATGAGGTCGAGAAAAAAGCTTGTGTCTTAAAATTTATTATGTTCGCTTCATTTCTATACATTTTTAAAGTCTTTTTTTAACCCTTTCCCAAACAACAAAAATTTAGGAGGTCCAATATGAAAGATGTTTTGCAGCCGACAAAATGGACGATATTAAAGATATGATTTTTTGTGCAATATGGCACAGAAAATATTGAGACAAAAGGAGAAAATGCTGATTATCAGCATTTTCTTCTTTTGTCCCAATGTTTTCCCAAGTACTTTCTAACAGGGACGTCAAAACCAGGTTTTGTTTGGGAAAGGGTTAAAGTGACATTTCAGAATTTTTTCTCGTAAAATTTACTTTTATTTTTATCGGAAAGAGCATATTTCCTTATGAAAATTCTGAAAATTTCAAGCCAAAATATTGCGCCGTTTACGAGAAATTTATATTCTTGTGCTAAAATTGAACAAATTGTTGTGTACAACAGTTCGGATTCATATGTAATTTATCGATTATGTCTCGCAACAACCTCAAAAAAATAATAGTATTTATACTTATTAGAATAACCAATCTTGGCATCAAGACATACTTTAAAAAAATGAAATCGGGATGAAATGTCCCTTTAACGTGTTAAATATTGCTACTTTAATTTTGCCCTAGAATATAAAATGGGTTAGTACAAAATCACTGGTAATGTGTTTGGAATTGATGTGCATTTACATGTACATCAATTTTGAACTGATATTTTGATACATTCACGTATTGTCCTACCATGATATTGTGGCACAAGTGAGCAGAATTTATAAGGTAGAATACCTGTAATGTTGCCATTTTAAGATTTACAAAACATCGGATTTTTTTCGAGCGCCGTCGTTACGTATCCGAACCTATTCGTGCGCGGTCGTAAACATTCGGCGGTGGAAAGTTCCACCACCGAATGTTTTCGACCGCGGCCGAATTATTCCGATGTCGCTCGAATCTCATTAGGGGTGGATTACTTTATTAACGCGTGTTGAAAAATGTCAGACGCACGTACATATCTGTGCAAACTGACTTTGTTCTATGATGCATGCCTGAGCACCCACAATATAACCATTACAAGTACTTAAAGCAACTTATTACATTTTTCATAAAGTTCAAGGGTAAAAATTTAACCTATAGACCAGTTTCATAATATCAGGTCACTAATGAATTATTCATGAGGAGGCAAAAGGAACACTACTGATATGCCTCCAATAGTAAAAACACATAAATTAACGCGCTGTTATCTCAAGACCCGGTGATGTGACAAATCCAATTACCGTTTATAATTTTAGCAGCCTATATTGTTAGTACTTGGGAGGACTCTGAGTACCTACAACATACATTTCCATGAAATATCTATTGTTAAAGTTAAGCTGGTATATGCATGTTTCTTTTACGTTAAGCTAAAAAATAACAACAAAAGCTTAGACCCTGATCCAAACAAGACCTGGCTTTAATGTCTCTTGCAGAAATAAGATTGAGAAAACATTGAGGCAAAAGAAGAAAATACAGATAACCAGTATTTTCTTCTTTTGTCTCAATATTTCCCATGTTATACTGTACATGAATCCGGTCTATAATCCAACTTGTTGTGGGCAATAGCTTTCATTCTGAGTAGCCTAAATTATTTTCATTTTGAGAAAGGATTAAGATTAGACATAAGGACTATTATGTTTAAATATGTGGATACTTGAATGAATATAATATTCAGTAAAATTATACATACCATGTTGTCATTTTACAAAGAATCAGTTCGTAAAACTAAATTTTGTTTTTGTATCAATGATTATGAAAAAAAGTTTTGGAGTTAATCTTGAACTGAATTTATTTGTTAAATGATTGTACTGTTAATTTGAGAAAAAGGTAAAAATGTAAACCTTTCTAATTGTTTCTCTGATACACACGTTAACCTCTTCACACATTAATTATTGCACTATCAAGAAATAGTGATATACATTGTATAACCAGATAACCAATGTCGGGCCACTCTGTATGGATCAGATAATGTTTTATGAGAAGAAATGGTTAAATCATCCAAACAAACTACAAGGTCAGGTGCTGTTAAATTAGCAGCATAATTTGACATTTGTAACTGGAAAAGGTTAAAACCAGTTGCCATGTTTACATTACAATAGAGAGGTTAAAACTAATTGATTCAACTATAAGCTATACTCAGTTATGGCTTATCATTGGAATGTTTTGCCTCCCGTGTGGGAGCAATTATGCAAATAAGGTAAACTGTTTTATAAATAGAAATTTCGAAACTGGTCTATTAACATTTATAGGGTAATTTATTCACCTCAGCATCAAGGCGTAATTTGCATCATTATTTTACTTCCTGTACATCATTTTACGTAACTGCTGGGCCATGGATAAAGTTGTCGTTTTTGAAAAATTGCTAAATTATATCATTGAGCCATGATATGGAAAAAGAAAACGATTGTCATTTCGTCGCCTTTTCTCCAACAACCTCCTAACTGCCTTTTTTACTGACGATTTCCGTGTCTACGATCAGCAAGTATCATACTATAATTTGAGCAACGTTTGTCCGTTTGTCTGTTTGTCTGTTTGTCTGTTTGTTCCCCTACTCCTCCCAGGTCCTTGGGCCGATCTTCACCAAACTTGGAGGGAAGGTGGAGGGCGGCCCCGGATATTAGCTTGAGGGGTTCATTTTTTGAAAGGTCAAGGTCATCGAGGTCACAGGTCAAATTTATGTTTTTTAAGGGTTACGGGTATCGTTTTTACGGGTTACGGGACGGGATTGCTTACGGGTTACGGGACGGGATTAGGTGGAGGGCAGCCCCGGATGGGTCAAGGTCATCGAGGTCAAAGGTCAGCCCCGGATAGGTCAAGGTCTCCGAGGTCAAAGGTCAAATTTCGAGACGGGTAAAATTGCTAGTTCAAATAAATTCTAACAAGGGTCATATTACGGTACAGGCACAAACTCGAAGTTGCTACGGTTAATTAAGAAGCTACTAGTAATACAACAATATGAATCTCGATCAGACTGTTCGAATTCACAGGCTGATCTGAATTGATATTGGTCTCAATTGTTCTAGAGGCCTGTTTTCAAGATTATGTCCTCTTATATTATTAGGGGACAAGCCTTGACTATATTCACCATTCAATTCGAATTCTGCTTCCTGGTATCAACAAAAGCATTGATATACATGTAGTTAATTCCCTGCAGCCGGGAATTGAATCCAACTGATGCCAAGAATCATAACAACCTCCTGGTTTACTTCTTTTCGTCTTTGGTCCCTTAGTAAGTTTCATATCGCTGCTTTTCTTCGAAAACCTCGTATCTGCAGCTTAAAACAAGCTGCAGGTACGAGGTTTTTGCAGAAAAGCGACGATATCTTACTTTGAAACGGAACAAACGGCGGCGCATTTGTTAAAGAAATATTTGCTTATGCATCCCTTTTGTGGGAAGTTTCACATCGAAATGGTGACAATTGATACAAATAGATAAAGGTTTATCATTTTTTTTTTTTTTTAACCCATATATATAGTTTATTCATAATAAAAGTATTAACATAGTTCAATATGCATTTCACAATAAAAGAAAATTTATGTGTCTAAATTCCTAAACATGTAAATAATTTTTAAAGCATCTAGATCTATTAAAACTATACTGATAACTTAAAAATTGTATCTATTTAAAACTATGTCTATACATCCATTATAAGGATAACACAAAAAAGATGTAAAATCTTATTTCCATTGTGGTCCTTTTAATGGGAGCATAAGCATAGGAAGGCATCACAAAATACTGTTTTTATAAAGGAAATGAAAGACTGCAGGAAAATAAATAATTGACTAGACATATATCACAGTGCAACTACAGACAATAAAAGGACATATTTCAATTAAGTAAGAAAAGTTTTACTTTTGATTTAAAAGAATTGAAATTTGAAACGCCTTTTAGAGAACTTGGTAAAGAATTCCATAATTTAGACCCACTAAAAGCGAACGTTTTTTTACCATTGGAGCCAACCTTGGGTAAAATAAAATTGCCAGTGGAATGAGAGCGTGTATTGTAAGAGTGAACAGCATCAAAAGAGACAAAATTATCATTCATGTATTCAGGGCTTAACCCATTCCTTAATTTGAAAACATTGCAAAGAATTATTTGTTCGACTCGTTTCTCCACAGGAAGCCAATTCAACCTTTTAAAATGTTCAATACTAATATGTGCAGTGTGCTCTAAATTTAAAACAAAACGAATTAATTTGTTTTGAGTAGTTTGAAGTTTATTCTTTAAAACTTTACTGAGACCCTTGTACCAAAATGAACAAGCGTAATCATAGTGACATTGTATAAGCGACGTGGCAATTAGTTTTTTAGTCTGCTCAGTAAGAAAGTTGCGTTTTCTGTACAAAAACTTTAAGCGTGCGTTTGCTTTCTTCAGTACTGAGATAGCAATATCATCACCAGACAAAGACTGATCAATAGTGACACCCAAGTATTTAACCGAAGATGAAGATTGTATTTCAACGCCATTACAAGATACACTTAAAGATGAATTTGATTTAAGTTTATGTTTTGAACCGAAAAGAATTGTTTCTGTTTTTCCTAAATGAAGTGATAGCTTGTTGTCTATTAGCCACTCACTTATTGAGTTCAAATCTTCACTGAGTTGACTTTCAATTGAAGCCCTTGATTTATTTGCAACTAAAATAGCAGAGTCATCGGCATACAACAAAAGTTTATTTTTAATAACAGCTGGCATATCATTCACATAAAGAAGAAATAAAAGCGGACCTAAGATTGAGCCTTGTGGGACACCGCATGTAACAGATGACGGATTTGAAAAAGTTCCAGCTATGTCAACAAGTTGCTTTCTACATGACAAATATGACTTAAACCATCGAATAATATCATTACCCAAGCCTATACATTCAAGTTTCATAATAAGTATGGAGTGGTCTACAGTGTCGAATGCTTTTTGAAGATCTAATAAAGCCATTCCTACTAAGTTGCCCTTATCTAATTGAAATCGAATAAAATCAGTTAAATGAATCAAACACGTATCTGTTGAAAAATGTCTTCTAAAACCAGACTGAAAACTATACAAAATATTTTCTTGGTTGAGATACGATTCAAGTTGATCATACACAACGCGCTCAAAGACTTTTGATATCACACTTAAAATTGAAACAATGATAAATGTCCGAAATCTCGGTTTATGAATTACAAAATAATCTTTGGGGGACCAAAGGCTCGTAACTCCTATCTTTTCAATCTGTAGTTATGATGTTTAAATCGACCACAGACAAAAACTCATCTTTCATAGATGTCAGGCCTTGTCTAGACTAGTCGATTAGCAGTTTTACGCAAATCTGTGAGTCGCATGATATTGACCCGTACTCTCACGAATGATCTTAACACTTTTTTGACTGGTCAAAATTCAAAGGTGTTGCAGACAATTTCAAGTGAATGAAATTTCTGTTCTTTTCTAGAAGTAACAAGCATTTTCTTTATTTTCCACGCTGTTTTTCAAAGCCATTATCTTGTAGAGAGTCAAAAAGAGTCACTGTCTTGAAATGGTTTAAATCGTTTTGGAAACAAAGGGTAAAAGTAATGATTTCAAGCTTTTTTTTCATTTTGGCATTTGGATTTTAGCGTCGGCACCCATTTTGGATTTGGATCGGTCTTAAACTTGTCGTTTGGGAAAGGATAAAACATAATTTATAAGATAATTGCCTAACTATTTTCCATTTTCTTCTTTTAAGCAGGTCAAAATTGGGACTTAATCATGTCGTAAAACGATGTTAAACAAGGACACTAGCGTTTACAACGTAGTATTTGGTAACGTTGTACGCCCTATTTAACGCCAAAACAAATGTGTGACTCACAATGTTGATATTTACGTCGCGGTAACACAACGTCTTAAAATGGTTAAATAAATAAATTGGGCTAAATGCTTCAGTGTTTTCAGACGTCTTTCTATCCAGGTTGAACAATGACACTCAAGGTATGAAGCTTATAAAGGTGGGAACGTATCAGTTCTTGCAAGACTACAATCCGCTCCGGTCAGCCTTAACAAATAAGACAAGTTTACATCTTTAATGGGATACGTCGATTGCACAAAGGGTATACTAAACAATCAATTCCAAAAATCTGGTACTTGACATGCCTAAGAAAGATCAGGATTTGTGCGGAATTTTGGCGTAAAATCTTCTGGAGCCACCACCTAAAAAAATTAGTTAAAATGATTCGAGAATAACATTTTTTAGCTAAAACACCCGACGCAAAGTGGTAAAATCACTGGTGGCATTTGGCGATTAAAGATGAACGTTTTCAGTTTCTGTCATTAGTAGGACTTTGCGCCATCATAATACACATACCATTGCATCATATTCCTTACAAGCGACATTTTAACGTGACACGTCGCGTTACAAGCGAGTAACGTAAAATATGTCATGTTCGTTATCTATAATTAGACGTAGTTTTGGCACGAGCTTAAGGTCAACAATTTTTATCACCAATGATGGATCACAGGTGGTGATTGATCTATCGCTGACGAAATATCGATGCTTTTCATCGAAAACATCGTAACTGCAGCTTGGTTTAAGCTGCAGTTACGATGTTCTCGTTGAAAAGCGACGATATTTTAATATTTCTGTCGTCACATATAGGTGGGACCTAGGACATACATGTATTTGTTACTTTTAACACTAGTCCTGTTTAGTTTTGATGAAATGGTGTAGAATGACCTGCAGACTTATCGTATTCTAGACTTCCAGTAAAACCAAGAGATATTCACCGGATTTGTATTGTAAAATGATTTTTGTGCTAAGTTTACTCCATCATATACATATACAGTCCTAAAGTATAGTTTCTGGAAAGATGAACATCGCTTTACCAATGTACTTATACCAGCTTTACTGGTGCTTTCAGTAATTCTATTTTCATTCATATCTCATCATGTTTCTTCCATATTTCATTCATATTCAACTTCATTCATTGTGCTAGATAGAAGTCAAAATTTGAAAATTAAATTTGTTTGAAAAGGACAGGAAGTTCATTCGCCCATTTACACTTTGCTTAAACCGGAAATACATCTTGTCTCTAATAAAAGCCGCGTATGTGCATGCACCGACAACATGTACAATGTACAACCTCAATTGACGACGAACTTCGTCGGTTTAATGTTTCCTGGTTATCATCTGGACTGATGAACTAGTTGGCGCAATGCAGACACACAGATCAAGCAATGAGTATAAAGAAGTTGTACGTTTGATTAATTGGGATTCAACTGTTATGCATGGTCATATCGCGTCGGCTGGATCACCTAACCGTGGATTTCTGCCATTTCTCTCGCAAGTACTATAGCAATATCAAATTCTAGCCTCCTGCTGCTCTCTCACATAGATGCTTTACACCCATTGGTGGGAGATAGATGACTTTTGTCAAATTTCAGAATGGGTATTTGCCGAGCTCACAACACGTGAATTAATAGACACCTATGTTACCGACTGAGCTATCTCACGGGTGGTAAACAGAGAAACTAGCTCCAAAAAGAGTCAACGGTATTTTGTTTCCTCGTGATATCCGGCCTTTACCGAGGTAGTTGCATAGAGCGAAAATCTGTAAACAAAGGTAGGTCACAAACACATTTTTCTACAATTATTTCTTTTACAACGAGTTATTGAAAAATCCGGCGATGCTGTAATATGAAGACATGGTCTAAGTTTGCTGTGCACGAGAATATACGGTGTTAGTAAACAGAGTTTGAAAATAATCGTTGAAAAACATTTCAAAATCGAAAATACAGAAGTTTTTACTTTCGATTTTGAAATGTTTTTCAACGATTGTATTCAAACCCTGCTACTAATACCGTATTTTCTCGTGCACAACAAACTTCGACCATTTCTTCATACTACAGCATCGCCAGTTTTCTCAAAAACTCGCTTTAAAAGAAAAAAAAAATTAGAAAATGTGTTCGTGACCTACAAATTTTCGCTCTATGCAACTACCTCTTTTTTGAGCTAGTTTCTCTGTTTACCACCCGTGTATCTAGGCTCTGCTTGATGTGTACGTACATAGCAACAAGCAAATATTACACGTATTATTTCCTATTGTCGACCTTTGCAAAAACAAAACCTATTAAAGTTGTGTAAGATTGTAACTGACTTTATGTGGTTATGATTGACACCTATCGTGATGTAAACATTATAACGAAGATGAAACATCTTTATCTATCATATAATAAAACATCCATCATGGTTTGTTATTATGTAGTTATGATCAAAGTTCGTCATCGGTAAATAATCTTGTTTAACAGACAATAACCTGTCCTATATAAACAAGGATATTGGTAAGTACAGGGTGTCCCAAAAGTAAGGTAACACTTTAAATCTAATACATCTTGGCTAATATATCGCTTGTGTACTCCTAATATCGCTGACAGTACATAAGGTTATGTGCAGAAATATATAAAAGAAATTTCACCAAATTATCATAAATTTTGTTTATTTTATCTATGATAAATCAAACACACCCTATGTTATCAATGACGTCATTTTGAAAGCAAATGACGTTCTCTAGGTTACGTCCCTTTTGTCGCTTTCCTTGATTTATTCCTGTGCTAAAAAAATTAATAACTGCTTTACATGTGTCCATAGAAATTTTTCTACATTCTCTTTGAATGTCGAATAGCAAAATTGTACACGTTCAATTTAACATGTCCATGCGTTGGGAATAACACTTTTGACAACCTATTTCTCCACAGAAAATAGTCCAGTGAATCCAAATCCGGCATGTGTCCGCATACAAAAGTCTTAGTGTTTGACTTGATCTCCCAAAAGACTGTTATTTCATAATTTGAATATGGTATGGGGAAGTTTCAAATAAATTTCAAAATGCATTCATGGCATTTTACTAAAGATTTCAATGAATCTTGTTCTGAAGAAATTCTTCTCGTTGACTTTCCTGGACTTTGATATGCAGTCTCATTCAAAGCTGAGATGTTTTCTGTGTAGCGGGGTGTTTTCGGTCTTTTGCTTCTATATGCTCATCAAAATATGACCGAGATCACTCAAAATCTATCATTGAGTAGATGAGTTTTCTTCTTGGTGGACCTTCTGTTTTGAATTAAATTGAAACTTTCTTTGAAAACATATAAGAGATTTAGATAAGTGATATCCTTAACATCATACATTCACTGTGAGAAGGTAGGTTGTGACGTCATTTTGATAGTGGTACTGATGACGTCAAAATGACGCTATTATAATTTGTGCATAATGTTTAAGTGTATGGAAAACATAATTTCAAAGAATTTCGCAGATAATGATAGTTTTCCGATAGAAATCGGATAAGATATAGCAGAGATATTACACTTTTTAAGTGTTACCTTACTTTTGGGACACCCTGTAGTATAGTCCAGCCATAGTATTTTGGCACATGTTTACAAACTTGGCCCGTGAAAACCAAGGAAAATTGTATTTAATTTCCAACACAATTTTGCATGTTTTGGTTCAAATCTTGCAGGTGTGTGACACCTGCAAGATTCGAACCATCACATGTAAAATTACAGTAGTTTAATTAAAGTTCGATAGTGTGTTGTTAATGTTGTTAAAGTGACATTTCACAATTACTTCTTTTTTTAAAAGCATGTCTTGATGCAAAGATTGTTTATTCTAACGCGTAGAAATCCTATCAGTTTTTTGAAGTTGTTATTTATAAGCGAAAAAGCGCATTTACAGTTGAGACAGAAATGACAAATTCTACATAAATCTGAACTGTTGTCCACAACAATTCGTCTAATTTTAGCACAAAAATGTATATTTCTCGTAAACGGTACAATATTTTGACTTGAAAATTTCAGAATTTCTATAAGAAAAGATGCTCTTTCAGATAAAATAAAAGTAAAATTTATGTAAGAATAATTGTGAAATGTCACTGTAATAACAGATGAATCTTGTAAACACGTCCCATGATATGTTAACCGGTTTCAAGTTATATTCGATAATCATTTCATAATAGACGCTATGCGTAAAAGAAAGTACGGCTAAAACATAGTACAAAACATATTTCAAACAACAACAAATAAAAACCGCAAAACACGAAACAAGTAGAAAATAAAACAGTTATGAACAGAAAAACTATGTTTTCTGGAAGAATTACATATAATTTGATTTTATCCAAAATATTTGTCATTTGTAGGCGCCATATACGACGCTAAAAACTCCCAGAGCGGATGTTTATTCAATTTAAATTTGTTTGTGGTCTGAAAAAACAGACAGCAACCGTTTTACCAAATAAGTGGCGGTATTTTCTTGGATTGAATTGGTTCTGAATCTTACTTCAGTGGTAGTTATCTCAAATCAGTATAAGACACATACATTGCCTACATCCGAGGACAGAGCTCAGTTGGGTGATGTACATGTACATGGAACGAAGCGCTTTGAATTTCTTCTACAGCAACCTATTTCTACGCGACCAGACAGTTACCCTTTTCCACACAGCAAAATTTTAGGGTGGTCAAATTCGAAAGCTGTCCCAGACGACAAAATTGATCTTAATAAAGTAATGTCTTGTAACAATATAGACCAGAAAATATTGAGACAAAAGGAGAAAATGCTGGTTATCAAGCATTTTCTTCTTTTACCTCGGTATTTTCCCTATCCTTATTTCTTGTCTTGAAGGCCTCAAAACCAGGTCCCGTTTGGAAAATGGCTAAATGCACGGACGATGCATCATGAAATAGGATAATTATTTGTCAATGATGGATGGACGTCTTGTCAAATTTAGATTTCATGTTTTCTTTTTCGGAGTAACTACTAAAGTATTTAGTACAGGGTCTGGAAAAATAGACCAAATCGTATTCAAGATCAACATGGATCTCTTTCAGACTCCGTATCCTATAGTTATTCTAATCGATTACCACACATTGGCTCTTTTTGACTCGCCAAAAGATGAAGGCTTTAGGAAACATTGTGGACAATGAAGAATTTGCTTGTGACAAGCAATTTCTTCATTTCCCATAATGTTTTCTACCAACAAAGACTAAAACATCTGAAATTTCCTTAACTTGAAATTGTCGTCTGCATCATCTTTGAAATTGGACCAGCCCAAAATTTGTCGTTTGGTCATGGGCTAACAGCAACAACAACAGTTACTGCCCTAATCAGATTAAAATTAGACACAACCAAATGTGCTTTTGGGTCCACATTACCGCTCATTGGTAAGTATTAAGTACGTACAATACCCGTAATACGGTCATTTTGAGATTCATAAAACATTTGATTTTTCGAGCGTCGTCGTTACGTATCCGAACTTATTCGGGCACGGTCGTAAACATTCGGCGGTGTAAAAGTTCCACCAGGATCTAGGTATCGAACTTAGGCTTTTCAATTCAAACAGTTTTAAGCATTAGCATTTGTTTCGATCGGACTTCAAATCCATCGATGCTTTTCATCCAAAAACACATGTTTATCAACTTTTATAGTTTCGAAAACAAATAAATAAGCACCCAAAAATTAAGAATGAGAAGAATTTCCAAGAAAACCAGACGGCTCATAGATAATCGATTTATAAAAACTATTTTCTGACGTCATACCGATAATCGATGCAACAGGTTAGGCAATAACAGAGCGTATGGAATTTGTTTATAAACACCAACATGTGAATAATCAAAACAGTGTTCGAGTAAGTATATCTGACGATAAATGACCTGGTAGGACATCTCTTTCTAAAAGAAAGATATGCTCTACTATGTCATTCATCGTGAGCTATAAACAGCGGTAAATCATGTTCTACATGGCCGCTTTGAAAACAGTTTGAAGCAAAAAGGGTGAAAGTGCAAATGGACTTTACTGAATGTAGCAGATTTTTTTATCTACAAAAAAGTTGATAAAATTAATTGACGATAAAGGTCATTTTTAAACATGGTCGTCAATAAACTTTTTATTAGATCTAGCTGAATTTTGAAAAAAATCTGTCAGATTCACCTAATTCCGGATGTTTTTCCATCTTCTCTGCTTCAGTCCCAATTCAATTTGGTTACGTATACAAACGATTTTCTGAAATGATTGTATCACACGTGATTCCTCGCAGTGGAAGTTAGTAGTGAATAGTTATCAGGTCCTGTGTAGCTACCCTTTAAGATGGACTAGTCCTACGACCTTAATGTAGTCTCTCAGACATTTCTTTTTCACAATATTTTTTGTTGTTGTTGTTCTTCAAACTTTCAGGAAAATCCGTGTTTCTTTGTGTGTAGCTCCCTTGATTTAAGGCTAGTTCATTTCATTACTTTTGTGTGGCAAGGTGATAAGAACAAAATGGGACCACTCAGTAATTGAGACGCTGATAGTGCTATCAGCTGGTAATTAAATCCTTTTCTCAAACAAAATAATGCTAGACAAGTCTAATGGAGAAGTGTTACAGACGACAAAATCAATGAACAAAAATCTGGAAAGGGGTTATTTTTTCCTTTGAGACCACAATCTTTCGAGATCAGCATGTGCCCAAGTGCAGTCTGGCTGGATCTATGTTGCTCTTTTACTTTGTTACAGATCATTAGGAAGCCTTTGGAGAACAACATAATTATATGGTTCTTGGTCAGACTGTGCGTTTGCACAGGCTGGTCACGATCCACAAGCCCGTAGGAAGCAATTTTAGAGGGGGGGCTTAACCCCTCGTTCTGAATATGGGGGGGGGCTTATTTGGATTTTCCAAAAAATGACAGTGTAAAATTAAGAAAATTCGGCATTTTTTGCCAACTGGGGGGGGGGGGTGTCAAAAAGGTGGTTGGTTGGCAAAGAAACAATATATACTAGAACAAAAAAGATACGCAACGCCAATTTTTCGAAATATTTTCGATCAAATATGTTTTAAATGGATATTTAGTACATTTTAAATATACCTGCCTCCATACGCATAAATATAGTGCCATTTCTTTCAGATGCCGTAAATTCATCACGTGATACATAGTAAATTGTTAAAAACTGATTATCTCCCTGCTGTGGCTTCTAAATGACTAGTATCAAAACAAATTTTCTTCAAACACAAGCTATAACATAGACAAAAAGGATGTTAAAGCTTTCATACACTTCTCGCTACCCTACGCATATAGCACGGCTACGCAAAACCAAGCGCCAATCTGCAGTGCGGATGTTGTTTGTTTGAAGAAGTCAAAATGTTGTCGCAAGACATTGATGGGGCAACAAATCAACACACTTTCGACTATTTACGCTGTTGGCTCTCAATGGGACCACAATCGATCGAGCACGGAGCGGACGTGCAAGAGATATGACGTCAAGGCAGGACCGTATCATCAGGTTAACCCTACATACGGGATAGGTTTAAGACTGCAACGGAAACAGCTAATAAATCGCACGGACTTTACAACATTCGAATATCGGACCAAACTAAACAAAACAGAATGTGTTTTTCGACCTACATTCACTTTTTTTGTCAAATTGTGTTGACACCCGATGTAAACTGGGTGTTTTCTTATTATTGGAATTTGCTACAAACATGATTTTGTGAACTTTATCAGGTGAAATGTTATTGCTTTAAATGCATCACATTTTGTTTAAATCTGATTTGATGTCTTTGCGAAGGAACTGAAAAGAAAGTTGCGTTTCTTTTTTTTTTTTTTTTTTTTTTTGCCTAGTATATAATCATCTTGGTTTTGCGTCGATTTTCGACTCTAGTATTTACTGTGCTTCTTAGTAACAATATTTAGTTATACAACCATGAAACCAGAACAAATGAGATTGCACAGTTACCAAGTAATTCGGGTTATTTCAAATTTAATCGCATTGTCTAAATAACCATTCATTAAATATTTTTAAAAAGTAAAGATGAAGAAAACGACTTGTTTTGCGAAGTTCATAGAATCAGTACAAGTTTGTAGTTTAAGGAAAATTATGTAAATCAATTACATGTACATTATTTCAAGGGCATTTTTCTTTAAACTAACTTCGAAATTCTTTCAACCAATTCCTACATAACGACTCTTTTTGACACCCCACACTTTGAATGATTTGGAAAAACATTGTGGCGAATAAAGAAATTGCTTCTTCGCTTTCCACAATGTTTTTACCAAGATAAACCAAAACAAGTGTACAATTCTCAAATATTGCAGTCTGCGACATCTTTGAATTCTAACATTTTGTCGCGTGGTAATGGGTTAAAGGGATGTGCAGAAAATCAAACTTATTTTTAAAGTTCACATATTTTTCCGAACTCCTTTTCCCATAGGTCTCCGAGCTTCGTGCCTTGCATATGTGCGTCTCGGACAATATTTAAAGGTTACAAGTACAAAATTGCTGCATGATGCAGCATATTAAGATGAAGCACGGCCTAAACAAATTTGTGCCCTGAACTTTTCCACATTATGGTTAAATTCCAAGGGATCAAACAGTGTTTTTTCTTTAAATTCTGTGAATTGGTAGGGTTACAATCATATAGGTGTAAAAATAGTGAGGGCTTGTGTTTGGAGATAATGGCTAACAAAGTTGGTATGGTGAATTGACATGAGAAGAAAATTTTTACTTTGAAGTACATACATGTATAATTTTACAAACTGACCCTGCTGGTTCTCTACTCTACAGTAATGTTAAGAGAATTTAAGACTATCAACATGTTAAGAGAATTTAAGACTATCAACATTACTACTTTACTTTATCTCCCTTCAACCAGCGTCATGTGTCTTCCCCATTCCTAACAAGAGCTGTCCGAAGACAGCGCGCTCGACTTTCTAAGTTGCTTAGTATAAAGGGGGCATAACTCCAAATAGAGTGGTCCCAGGGTCATGGGCCCTGATAGTAAGGTAGAGGGTGTGATGCTGAATAAGTATTCCAAGTTTGGGTTGAATCCCTTTGATAGTATGGAAGTTATTGATGTTTAAAAAGCTTTAACCTTGGTTTCAACGCCAACGCCGACGCCAACGCCGACGCCAACGCCAACGCCGACGCCGACGCCCGGGTGACAGTTTAAGCTCTCATTTTCTTCGAAAAGTCGAGCTAAAAAGGATTACGTGCTTATTTAAATTGAGAAAGGACAGCGCGTTTTACGATAGGTTACCATTGCAGGTTCCACTGAACACATAAAGCCGAAAAAGGCAATTTTTCCAAATTCAAGGGCAGATAACTCAGAATTTGCAATTTCAATCTGGATAAAAATCTCACTCACCCAAGACGTTGTAAATGCAAACATTTTTATTTGGCTTTACATTTGATTGAGCAATATTTGTATGTATTGTGCCAAAATTGTCAAAAATAGCATTTTTTGACATTCAATGGCACATACCGCAGCACTTTCTACAGCTTTCTACAAAATCAATTATACACAAGGGCTTATGACCATACACATTTTGACAAAGTTTGGTGAAGATCGAATGATATTTGTGGATTCTAGAGTGTAAACCTGATATTATAGACGAGCAGACAGACGGGCGGAAAACAGACAAACCTGGCCGCAATAGCTTATTTGTAGTACTTTCTGCTGAGGCCAGCTAATTTTTTAAGCTAAGTAAAAATTTATGCCTTTCTGTACGAAGAAAATCCAGAAAAAAATGTTTATTGTGATTTATTCCACAACTTGTCATGGGTTTTTAGCTCAACTGAGCACAAAGTGCTCAAGGTGAGCTATTGTGATCACTTTTTCGTCTGTCGTCCGTCCGTCCGTATGTCTGTTTGTCCGTCAGTCTGTCAACAATTTGGTGTTTACACTCTTGCATCTACAAATATAAGGCAATCTTATTTAAATATGTATGACCATTCGCTCTCATATGAGTTCAATTTTGGGTCAGATCGGACCAGAAAGTCTGGAGTTATCTGCCCTTGAATGTAAAAATAGCTACTTTTGACATTTTTTACAGTCTAGCATCTACAATTATTGACCAATAAAGACAAAACTTGGACGCAATGTTAGTGACCATTAGATCTTGGATGAGATCTATTTTTGGTTTGATCGGACTAGAAAGTCTGGAGTTATCTGCCTTCGAATTTGACAAAGTTGCTGTTTTTGACTTTGTTTACTCTCTAGCATCTACAATTATTGACCAATCAAGACAAAACTTTGCCACAATGTTAAGGACCATAAGATGTCAGATGAGTTTGATTTTCAGCTTAATCGGTTAAAAAATCATGATTTATATGCCATTGAATTTGACAAAATTGCCGTTTCGACTGTTTTTGACTTTGTTTACACTGTAGCATCTACAATTAGTGACCAATTAAGACAAAACTTGTACATAATGTTGATGACCATTAGATCCTGGATGACCTTGAATTTCTGTGTGATTGGATGAGAAAGTCGTGAGTTATATGCCCTTGAATTTGACAAAGGTGTTGTTATCGACTGTTTTTCGACTTTGTTTACTCTCTGGCCTTTACAATCATTGACCAACTAAGACTTTCAAATAATGTTGGTGACCATAAGATCCTAGATGACTTTGAATTTCAGTCTGATTGGATGAAAACATAGTAAGTTATACTGATATTTTAATTCGACAAAATTGCTGTTTTCGAATTTCTTTTTACTCTAGCAATCACAAATGGTGACCAATCAAGACAAAACTTGGATCTTGGATATAATGGTTGATTACCATAAGATCATGGATAAGTTTGAACTTCAGCACAATTAGACAAACGGTTGCTGAGTTATCTGCCCTTGAATTTGACAAAATTCTCGTTTTTTGACTTTGTATTCACTCTTCACAACTAGATATATTGACCTATGAGGATGAAATACAGACATAATGTTGATGACCATAAGTTAGTTTTAAGTCTTAAAATCACAAATATTAATTGATTCAAACATAACTGTGGCTCATATAATCTTGGTTCAGGTGAGCGATTTAGGACCATTATGGTCCTCTTGTCGTGTATTCAAGGGCCCGTGACTCGTTTTCCAGACTAGCTATCAAAATTCCTGATAACTTTGCGCTGACAAATTATTTCAGTACTGGCCTAAAATATTATTCCAATATGTCGCTTTATAGAAACATGTTGATGTTTTCACCAAAGTTCACCAAAATGTACAAAATATTGAAAGATTGAAATAAAATGCCAATTATTTTGATATTGATCATTAGAAAGCAAATGGACCTCGTGTCGTGTTAACATGGGCTTATATACAAAGCATTTTGTTTTAAGAAAAATCGCCAATTATTTACATATAGATAGAAAATTAATGAATAAGAACCTTGGGTAGCGCCGGAATAGAAATACCCCACCCACTTTCAATATACATGTACAATATACACCTAACCAGATGTCCATTTAAGGGGGAATGCTCCAGTTTTTCGGAACACTCGTTCATTACTGTAGTAAATTAAATGTTTCGCACCAATATAATTCGCTACCATATTTTCAATAATATAACACATCATTACAATTTACTATTTTCGACGGTAAAAGTGTATTTATTATGCGAAACTGATTTCCTCAAGATGGAAATCGATTATTTAGAGCAAGACAGTCGTAAGTGTGTATGCAGTTACAACTGTTTTGCGTCATTTTATTCATGTGCAGCTGATAAAAATTGCTGTAATTCACTAATAAGTGCGCTGACCTATACATTTTCTTTTTGAATTTTTACCAGGACATGTTGCTTAAAACAATTAGGGGG
Organism: Fragum sueziense; assembly: GCA_963680895.1. NCBI lineage: Eukaryota > Metazoa > Mollusca > Bivalvia > Cardiida > Cardiidae > Fragum > Fragum sueziense. Next base: position 21,039,537 of record OY804593.1, read on the forward strand.
TTTTATCAAATTCTATTATGTAAAACTTGAAATATTTCCAAAAATATGCAAATTTTGACATAAAACACTCCAGCTTCGTTGATCTAACTGAAGACGTTAGCATGCTGTTTTACACATTTATGCGTTTATAATAGCACATATTTTGGATTTTCCGCTCTTATCAAATGTAAGACGTTACTTTAAATTCATTTTCGGGACTAAACGATGAGTATACAACATTTTATTATCATTTTAGTGACCTTGGACAGGTGCAAGAAATTGGGCATTGTTTCGCTGTAGGGGTATGTGATACGAATGCCTATAAAATTCAAACAAGATCGCTGACCACCCATTTTTATTTTATTTTTCAATTGGTAATAACATGTAATTTCAGCATACAAAATATAAATAAATTCTATCTAAAATTTAGGAAACTGGAGCATTCCCCCTTAATTCAGACTTTTCGGCAAAACGTGTCCCCTTTATGTATCTATTTAAACTAAGAATATTATTGGAAAACTTAGGTCCCAGGACCCCCCCCTTTAAATGTTTATTTTTACCATTTCCCACCCACATAATTATTGTGAAATAAACTGGTTCTAGAAGCAGTACTAGAACATTGAGTTCTAAAACTGCATTTAACGTTCAAGAACTGGTTCTTGAACTAATTATTGAATCAGTTGTAGAACTTTTGAGTTTTAGAAATGCCATTCAACGTTCACGATCTGGTTGAACTAGTTCAAAACTAAGTTGTAGAACATTAAGTGACAGTTCTAGAACTTCAGTTCAAGAACTTGGGTTCAATAACTGGTTCTATGGTTCTAGAACTGGTTCTAGAACCCAAGTTCTAGAAGTGTCATTTAACGTTCTAGAACGTTCTAAAGCTGATGGTTTAGAACATTCTAGAACAGTTCTTGAACTTTTTTTGAAGGGGTATGCCCCTTTGTTGTTTGTTACTTTCCGTATAGTGTTAATGAAAATTTGTAAAAGGATATACCAATATTTTAGACTGGTAGGCCTAGTTGACGTGACTATCGAAATAACTAAATCTTCTCTCTCAATCTTATCTAAAAAAATCCTATCACGAACAATACCTGGTGTTGATGTTCCTAATAGAAACGGATTAGTTGACCAAACATTGCGGCAACAGAAGTAAATGCACAATATCATTATTTCCCTCTTTGCTTCAAAATTTTCTGTAGGCCTACTACATTATACACCAATCCTTTCTTTTTTAATATTCTTTTGTCATCTGCAGCACATTTCAAACTGAGGTTTCATTGTTTGTCGAAGGATTAACAGGGACATAGACACTGTTATGTTTGAGAAAGAGTTCAACTAAAATTATCTCTGGAGCTCTGCATTGACCCGTTCATGCTAGGTCACCTGATTGTCCTACATAGCTCACCACTAGCACTTACGTGTAATTCTTTTCCAAAGGGCGAACTTTTGTCTACTGCCCAAAATTGTTGCAGACGACAAAATAATTAAAGCTTTAACCCTTCTCATGACATTCCTGGTGTGACCAAAGCTACGGTAGACAATATAGACTAAGATCAGTCTAGTCAGCAATGCAATCTGATCCTAGTTTACATATTGGCTGCTTTCCACTTGATTATGTGATGAAAACTTGAGACAAACAATAAAATCAGTAGGGCAAAGGTTAATCAACAAATAATTGCGTACTATCCATTACAGCACAAACGGGATACATTCTGAACACCCCTCAAAGCTGTTAATGTGACAGGTCAAAAGATAAAACAGAATATTTATGTGATAGGCTAGAAATAGAAGGGAATTTTCATTTTCGAAACACAGAATAAACTCAACATAAAGATCCTTCAACGAACTTTTGTGATAAACATCCTTTCTTTTCTCTTACTTATAGAAACATTTTTGCCTCTCAAATAAATATGGCCATTGATTATGGAGATACCAATTCACTGAGAACTGAAAGGATTATATTAGCTTATATCCGACACCACTGACATCCACAAAATCATCTTATTATGCCCGGCCTGAGGGCCGTGCAATAAAGGGTATCAATGCTTTCCCAAACAAGACCTCGTTTAGACGCTTTTATAAGAAAAGGGCTATGATAGCTTGAGGCAAAAGAAGAAAATGTTGGTAACCAGCATTTTATCCTTTTGTCTCAGTAGTGTCTGAGCATTGTTGTACACAGAACTTACCTAGGGAACTCTAAATTCTGTGATATGAGTCCCCGTCACGCCAAAAGGGACCTTATCCGAACTCCAAATATCAAAATTTTGACAAATTTATCAGACCCAGCACAGGTCAACCAGATCCCGTATGCGAAAAATAAACATATAGTAAGATAAGGGAAACATTACAGATTTAGAAAATTGCATAAAAGTGAAAAGTGTCGGTCCTAGTCTGGCTGCGCGGACTGCACAGACTGACTAGGGTCGATATTTTTCACACATCCGATAAGGTCTCTTTTAGCGTGACGGGTCACATATGTAGAAAAACTTTCAATAAGAACACGATCAACTTGACTGTATAGGAAAGGATTAATCTTATCCCGTGCAACATTTTTTACATTCTACTTTCTTAATATGACACGGGTTCTTCAAAAACAAAGATTTCTTTTAACCTAATCAGACCCTTTCTTAAATTCTATGGAATATAAGCGCTCGAGGTAATTACTAAATATACAGCAATACATTTTCTACTTTAGTTAAATAATTTGGTTAATGGATATAATAATCCATTTCCAAGGCAACCATAGAGAATAATTTCACCAAAATAAAAGACAATTTTCAACTCTGTCATAAAATTTCTCGTATGAAAATCCATACTTTTACCACAAGAAACTTATGATGCAGAATCTGGAAAAAGTCCATTAAGGTAGTCAGTCCCTAATGAGATTCACGCGACTTCGGAATTATTCAGACGAGGTCGAAAATATTCGGCAGTGGAACTTTCCGAATGTTTACGGCCGCGACCGAATAAGTTCGGATACGTAACGACGACGTTCGAAAAAAAATCCGATGTTTTATTAATCTCAAAATGGACACATTACGGGTATTCTACCTTAGCCCTTTCCTAAACAATGCCTGGTTTTGACGTCCCGAACAAGAAAGGACTGGGAAAAATTGAGACAAGAGAAGAAAATGCTCACGATCAGCATTTTCTCCTTTCGCCTCAACTTTTCTGTAAGTTATAATATACACATATACACATGTTTTTTTTCTTTTTTTATTTATGTCTATTTTGTCGTCATCTGCCCCTCATTCGAGAGGTCCCGGGTTCGATACCCGGCCGCGGCTAATACATGTACCCTTTCTGACAAAATTGTCACCACCAACCGATTAGAAATCGTTAACCTAAGTGGGCGAGCAGCTGGAGTCTCGGTAAGGTTGTTGTGGTAGTACTGGTTTGAGCAACAACAGGAATCCATGGATAGGTGCTCCAGCCGCGGCGATATGACCCTGGCAGTTGAAAACGGCGTAAAACCCAAATAAACTCAAACTATTTTGTCATCAGCAGCATCTTTCTAAATTGACCACCCTAAAAGGTTGGTGTTTGGGAACGGGTTTGATGCTTTTGTACCCAATATGGTTCCAGTTCAACATGCGTATAATTTATATAGTCTGATCAAGAACTGTGCAGTTCTTGAACAGCTTCTTCACTACCTGTAGTATACCATGAGAGAAGAGCATGGCATCACTTTGGCATAGGCTGATCTTGAAACGTATACAAATTTTGGGGAAATTATGAGGAATATTCAGAAATAAACATCTATTATCAGCATATCGACGCTTTTATCGAACACTTCATAACTGCTTTATTCCATTACCACACAGTGACGTTTTTTGACTCCCCACAAGAAATTAGCTGGGGAAAACATTGTGATAAGCAATTTCATCATTTCCCTCAATATTTTCTATACAAAAACACCAAAAAATGAAATTACTATTTCACTTTAAATTGTTGTCTGCAACATCTTTGAATTTTGAGCAGTCTAAAATTTTGTCGATTGGTAATGGCACTGGTGGTGAACTCGGCCAAAGCGAGGGACGTTTTTCGCTACACCAAGGTACAGATATTTTGCGCTTAAATGTGAGTTTAAAGATCTGATTGGATAGTTTTTCTAATAACAATGAATTTGTTCTAAAAATACACCGGGTTTACCGATATGTATTGAAAACCGTCTGTGTTGTTATGAAATCTCGTAACTACGGCTTTATCGAAGCCGTAGTTACGATATTTTATAACAACACCGACGGAATACTATGATCGCGAAAAAACGTCCAACGCTTTGGTCGAGTTCACCACCAGTGAATGGGTTAACAGCAGACTTTACGGGACATTTTCAATAAAGAGCAGCGATAATAGCTTCAATATCACTTTCAGTGAATTTTCAAACTCTTTAAATAATTTTGTCACATTCAACACCTTTGAATTCGAGAATGCTTATGTGCTTGATATCAGGGGAAAGAATTTTCCCTTTCCCAAATGGCACAAAATCGTCATGTTACTATTTGAAAGCTGCTATAGACAAAGAAAATAACTGCCAATTGAAACGATGCTTGTAAATATAGCCAAGAAAAGAAAGTGTTAAATGCAAAATGAGAAAATGCTTGTAACAAGCATTTTCTTCGATTTATCAATGTTGAAGTTCCTTATATTTCAAAACCATGTCTTGTTTGGGAAAGGATTAAATCTTTTAATATTCTGCCCGTATTTTATTTCCTCCCAGAAGTAAGATATAAACACAGAAAATCTGGAGAATTTCTGTACCATGATTTATGCCAGAGCTACAGATAAGAGGGGCGATGGTGGAATTTTCAAAAATCAAAATATTTAATTCAATCTTCATCAGACCCTATGTTGTGGGTACTCATTAGAATCGTCTCGCCGAGACGATTCAAATGAGTACCCACAACATATGATTTGGATTTGAAATAACAATTTTAGAATGTCTTTTTCTCCATTTATCCGTGGCTCTGATTTATACGTTTGACAGTTGCCTGGAAACGCATTATAGAAAATCAAGAAAAAGACAATACGATCCCTTTCTTTTAAATGCAAATTTTATAGATCTTGAATACGATAATTAAATCCGTTCACGACCCCATATTTAAATTCTGACAAGGCATTATTTTATGACAAGAAATATTGAGATGCTGCACTTTTGTTTTTGACTCAACGCGCAAAAATGGTTCTAATAAAAATTTCGAAAACTGAAAGTTGAATATGAATGAAGACACAAGAAATTCAACAAGAAAACTTAGAGAGAAAAGTGAGAAAATGCTGGTAGCCATAATTTTCATTTTCCCCTCATTTCTACTTCGCTTGTGGCGTTTATATAAGTTACCCGTCACGCATAAAGGGGCCTTCTGGGAAGTGTGAAGCGTATCGACCCTAGACAGTCTGTGCAAGATGCGCAGACTGACTAGTATCGAAACTTTTCACTCTAAGGTAAATATTTTGACAGCCTGTTTCCCCTATCTTGCCATGTATGATAATTTCCTAATTCGACATATTTTTGACGTCTACGAAGTCTGTTCAGTTTGTCGAGATGTTATTGTAAACATTTCCTAGAGGGCCTCTTTTAGTTAACCCATTACCAAACAACAAAACTTTAGGGCAGTCCAAATTGAAAGATCCTGCAGACGACAATTTCAAGTGAATGGAATTTTTAATGTTTAGGTCTTTTTAAATGAAAAACATTGTGGGAAATGAAGAAATTGCTTGTCACAAGCAATTTCTTCATTTTCCACAATGTTTTTCAAAGCCATTTTCTTGTGGGGAGTGAAAAAGAGTCATTGTGTGGTAATGGGTTAAACGAGTTAGATTCATGTTACTGACTTTTATTGAAAATGAAGTTTTCTGTGAGAAATAAGCGTTATTTCTGTCCAGTGATAAGTTATTACACAACCGTGGGGAAATATCGGAATTCTATAATCTTTATCTTAAATCCAACGTAGATGTTAATCTGTAACAAATGCCTTCTTTTACCCCCGCATTGACATACCTAGACAATGGTATTAGACCTTGAGCCACCAATAACCCCTGCTCCCCCCCCAGAGGGAATTTCGAAGGGTATGATTTTCTGAAAGCTTATAACAAATGCTACAAGATGAGCGTTGTTTGCACTTTGGCCGTTGGGGCTTTTGGCTGTAACCCTTATCTAAAACCCTTAACCCTTTTAAATTTTTCATTTAAATACACAGACAATTATTTGGTCATATCTTGATTGAATTTTCATCTACATATGTCAAAATGGTATCAAATGAAAGCTTATGACTTGCTCTTCAATTTGTAGTTATTTTATGCAAATTAGCTCATTTGCATATTCATGAATATTAATGATTTTCATTAAAATTGCTAATTTTTGATGAAAATTTGGTTAATACTTTCCAAATGAAGGCGTTTCTGTCCAGGGGGAATTTTGTAAACATGGTTTATCTTAAAGTACATTTTATTAGAAACATTTTGAGCCTTGTTTGCACTCTGGCGGTTGGGGCTTTTCGCCGTAACCCTTATCCAAACCCTTAACCCTACCAAATTGTTCATTTAAATTTTGAAAATGAATTTGGTCATATCTTGATTGAATATTGACACACAGGTGTCAGAATGGTATCATATGAAAGCTTATGACTTGCTCTTTGATTTTCAGTTATGTTATGCAAATTTGCTCATTTGCATATTCATGAATATTAATGATTTTTCCTAAAATTGCGATTTTCAACAAAAATGTGGTAAATACTTTCCAAAACAGAGCATTTTTGTGTAGGGGAATTATGTAAACATAACAAATCTTCAAGAAAAGTATATAAGAAACATTTTGAGCGATGTTTGCACTTTGACCATTTGGGCTTTTGGCCAAATCCCTTATCTAAACCCTTAACCCTATAAAATTGTTCATTCATTTCAAAATGTTTTGGGTCATATCTTGGTTGAATATTGACCTACAGATGTCAGAATGGTATCAAATGAAAGCTTATGACTTGCTTAATAATGTGCTATAAATTTTATGCAAATTAGCTCATTTGCATATTTATGAATATTAATGACATTACTTAAAACTGTGACCTTTTTTCCGACTATTTGGTAAACACTTTAAAAAACATAGTGTTTCTTCTCAGGGGGAATCATGTAAACATGGTTTAAATTAAAGAACAGTTTATAAGAAACATTTTGAGCAATGTTTGCACTCTGGCGATGGGGGCTTTTGGCGGTGACCCTTATCTAAACCCTTAACCCAATCAAATTGTTCATTCAAAATTTAAAAACGTTTTTGGTCATATCTTGATTAAGTATTGACCTACTGCTATCAGAATGGTATCATATTAAAGCTCATGGCTGGCTCTTCCATGTGCTATTATTTTTCATGCATATTAGTTCAGTTGCATTGCCATATATATTAATGATTTTCCTTAAAATTGTGATTTTTCAGCGAAAATGTGTTAAATACTATCAAAAACAAGGTGTTTCTGTTCAAAGGCATTATGCAAACATAATTTATCTTAAAGAACATTACATGAATAACACTTTAAGCAATGTTCATACTGTGGCATTTGGGTCTTTTACCCAAACCCCTTATCTAAACCCTCAACCCTATCAAATTGTTTATTCAAATTTTCAAAACGTTTTTGGTTATATCTTGATTAAATATTGATCTACAAACGTCAAAATGGTATCAAATGAAAGCTAGTGAATTGCTTGTATATTTGCAATTACTTCATGTCGATTTGCTCCTTTACCAATTCATAAATACTATTGATTCTTAAATGTTTGGGACAAAAACACATTTATTATGGAAAATCCATAAAATGTATTCCATTTGACAGTGCTATATGTTATATAGTAATCCTGTTATGTTATGTACATAGTAACCCTGTTATGTTTAGTAATTGATCTATGTCGGTTTCCATCATGATAAACTTGCCCAACTCCCACAGTTTGAGAAATTCCAAGATTGCCACCAAGTGCAATGTGAATCATTTTTGGTCAAATTGTTCTAGAACAGTGCAATAAGTAAGTGTCTTAATATAGAATTTCACATGCTGATCTAAACCCGGTAGCAAAGTTGTAGCATTTAAATATCAGGAAAATATTGAACTGAAGATATCTATGGCCATCGAATGCCATCCCGGAAAACATATGCCATAATGAAAGAAATTGTATGTGTATCGCAAGGGAACTATTTTCAATTTATTGTGAGGTGGTACTATGCTGAAAGCTCATATAAGAAATATGTGTAGATAAGGAAGAATATGAATATACATATAGCATGGGCTGTCGGTAGTATGGATCAGTTCACATCTGTTCTGATCTGATACAGACAAATAAATGCATTGTAATAAATGCAATAATCTTTTGATCACGACCAGTAATTGTCTGTACTCTAGCTACATACATCGCGTACATCTCTTGATTTTATGCATTTGATACATAGGCTTTACATATGGCACCCCAAGTTTAATTTATCTGAATTGAAAATGCCTTAATAGAGCATAAAGGAATGGTAACACCAGTGTCCCTGATCTGTCAGCCACATATTAAATACACTTAAGGCCAACAAACTGACATGTCTATGAGGAAAATATAAGGAAGGGCTCTCCAGATGGAGAAAAAAACATGCTGTTTTCTCCATGTGAATGGCAAAAGTAAGGCCTTGATAATTGCTTAACAATGTTATCTTGCTATATGTATGCAATTTGTCTACATTCCAGGATCTCTGTTCAGCCATAAAACTTAAATAAATAATTGGAATGATTATTTTTATATGTGTATTAGAATAAAGTCCCCCATTTTGTATCATTCTATGGCATATGATAAAATGTTTATGTTTAAAGTCCTATTTTGCGTCAATTTTGGATTCATGTAGCAGTTTTACAAAGGAGAACATTCTGTCAACTAAACTAGATATAAGCAAGAACACCAATACAATAAAAGAAATCAATTTAACTTATTTGCACTTAAAACAATAAAGATTAAAAAGATCAAATGGAAACTAAATGGTATACATACATTGAAAATAAGATTTATAGGAACAAAATATAATGGGCTGCACACTTTAAAATTACTGTTACTTCCAAACAAAACATCAAATAAATTTCAAACAAGGCTTAGAAGTTGTTAAAAGAGTGAACATGGATATTAAATGGTTGAAAACTCACGAGAAAGAAACAATCGGACCTTTTGGTACGTATTTAAAATAAAAAAAACCTTGCAAAACAATCAAAATTTTAGACAAATCATTAATATGCATGCTTATGCAAATGAGCTAATTTGCATAAAATATCTGCATATTAAAGAATAAGTCATTAGCTTTCATTTGATATCATTCTTACATCAGTAGGTCAATATTCAATCAAGATATGACCAAGCATGTTTTGAGAATTTGAGTGAACAATTTTATAGGGTTAAGGGTTTGGATAAGGATTATGACCAAAGGCCCCAAGCGCCGGAGTGCAAATATCTCTCAAAATGTTTCTAATTAAATGTTCTATAAGATAAACCATGTTTACATGATTCCCCCAGAACAGAAACACAATGTTTTTGAAACTATTTACCAAATATTAGCAAAAAGGTCACAATTTTAAGTAAAATCATTAGTATTCATGAATATGCAAATGAGCTAATTTGCATAAAATTTATAGCAAATTATTGACCGAGTCGAAACCTTTCATTTGATACCATTATAACATCTTTAAGTCAATATTCAACCAAGATATGACCAAAAACGTTTTTAAATGATTGAACAATTTATAGGGTTAAGGGTTTAGATAAGGGTTTTGGCCAAAAGCCCCAACAGTCAAAGTGCAAACATCGCTCAAAATGTCTCTTGTATAATTTTCTTTAAGATTTGCTATGTTCACATAATTCCCCTGCACAAAAACGCCTCGTTTTGGAAAGTATTTACCACATTTTTGTCGAAAATCGCAATTTTAGGAAAAATCATTAATATTCATGAATATGCAAATGAGCTAATTTGCATAACATAACTGAAAATGAAAGAGCAAGTCATAAGCTTTCATTTGATACCATTCTGACACCTGTGTGTCAATATTCAATCAAGATATGACCAAATTCATTTTCAAAATTTAAATGAACAATTTGGTAGGGTTAAGGGTTTGGATAAGGGTTACGGCGAAAAGCTCCAACCGCCAGAGTGCAAACAAGGCTCAAAATGTTTCTAATAAAATATACTTTAAGATAAACCATGTTTACAAAATTCCCCTTGGACAGAAATGCCTTGTTTTAGAAGTTATTTATCAAATTTTCGCCCAAAAATGCAAATTTTAAGGGAAATCATTAATATTCATGCATATGCAAATGAGCTAATTTGCATAAAATAACTACAAAATTAAGAGCAATTCATAAGCTTTCATTTGATACCACTTTGACATCTGTAGGTCAATATTTGATGAAAATATGACCAAATAAGTAATGTAATTTTTTATGAAAAAAATGATAGGGTTAAGGGTTTTAGATAAGGGTTACAGCCAAAAGCCCCAACGGCCAGAGTGCAAACAACGCTCAAAATGTTTGTAAGATAATGTACTTTAAGAAAAAACATGTCTACAAAATTCCCTCTGGGGGGGGGGGGGGGAGCAAACATGTTTCTAGCTCAGGGTCTATATGTGGCACATTCCTTATGTCTTTTCGTTTGTATGTCCATATGGTTTAAATACCAATCATATTCTAGTGATACATAATTATTTATTACATGGAAATAACATTCCAATTTATTTTTAAAGTATGTCTTTATGCAAAGATTGGGTATGCTATTGCGTAAAAATGCTTTAAGTTTTTTTTGCAGTTGTTGCTTATAAGCCGAAAATACGCCTTTAAAATTGGGACAGAAATGGCTAATGCCATATAAATGAGAACTGCTGTCCACATCAATTTATTTGATTTTAAACCAAAAACTTATATTTTCTCGTAAACGGCGCACTAGCTTGAATCATTTTTAGAACTCTCATAACAAAACATGCTCTATAAGATAAAAGTAAGAGTAAAATTTATGAAAAAAATGTGAAATGTCACTTTAAGACAAGTGCATTTGCGATAATCTTTGATACGGAAAAGCTATGACCATGATCGCGTGGTCATTTTTATGATTTATAGAAACTGTTCAAACTATCGTTACCGAACTGTTAATTAAGACCATCAGGTAAAGGGATGATATTTCTATTTTTAAAACGAAGTATTACTAACACAATTATCTACATATAGGCCCGGTCACATACGATTCCATGGCCGTTCCGCGGCCATACCACGGCTAAAAAATCTCAAAATATTTTGGACGTGGTTGGACGCGGTAACTTTGGGTCAATTTCGTTTAAGCCGTGATATGGACGCGGAATGGACGTGGTATGGCCGCCGGCGGCTGTTCCACTGCCGAAGCACTGCCGTAGCACGGCCTACAACTTCCAACCGCGTCTAGTGTTGAAACGCGCGACAAGATACCGCGTCCACATCGCGTCTGAATCACTGCCATAGCACTGCCTTAGGACGGCCATAGCACTGCCATTCCACTGCCTAATCGCGGCTAAACCGTCCGTAATGCATATAATGCTATTTTCCCACTGCAGATCAGATCAAATTGAACAGACCATATCAAGCGATCTTGAACAGATCGAGTTCGGTTTGCATGGGTGATGGAGAGTAGTTAGGGTGATCAAGCTTTATCTACATCGCTATCCAACTCGAGTATTTTTACATGTTAAAAATTCTCGTGTGCGATCGAGCAGGAGATTGATCTGGAAACGAATGTGTATTGATCGCTAGAAGATCGATCTAATCGAGATTCAGTCGTGTCTGAAGGTCAAGTGTGATCGGATTGATATCTTTTACCCGACCTGTACCCAACCTGCATTCGGTCACACCGTATAGTACTCGATTCACCCTATCAAAACGACTGTATGGGATATGTTTTGATTGTCTAAAGATCTAGAAGAAATCATTTATCCTAGGTTCCCACTGCCAACCAGATCAATTAGATCAAGCCCAATCAAGCGATCGAGTTTAGATCGATATCGATCGTCATAGGTAATCGGAAATGGTCCGGTAATCGAGTTTGACCTGAACCGCTTTGTATACGGCTTCTTTCTCGATTTTTTATTGTTAAAATATTGGTGTGCGATCGAATATAAAATCGATCGGGAAGCGTCTGTGTATTGATTGGGGCACCCAGCCTACACTCGATAACCTCGACTTGTACTCGAGTGAATCCAGACACTATTTCGATTAACTCGTCCTCTGCTTCACCTGCCAATCCGATCAAATCGACTATTGAAGTCGGGCTGATCGGCTAGAGATCGAGAAAAAGTTGTTTTGTGGCAATTGGTCGGGGAATTCAGGCGATCGAGTTGATTTGATCGGCAGTGGTAACCTTTAATTAGTTGGGTTTTGCCAAGAGAACTTAATTCTAGAAACACTGTCGATCAGACCAACTTAGTTTCCCGTTGAAACCATACCAAATTATTTCTTCTCGATCTCTAGTGGATCAACCCCGACCTCTGAAGTCGATTTTATCGATTGGCCAGATGACGCAGAGGTCGAGCTGATCGGGATGCAGTTAAGTATCAAACAAGTACAAGTCGAAGAGATCGACAGCAGGTTTGGTGCAGGTCGTGTCAGATATATCAACTCCATCACACTCGATCTCCAGACACGATTGATTCTTGATCAGATATATCTATATATCTACCCGATCAAAAAATCGCTTCCCGATCAATTTTCTACGCGATCGCCCACGAATATTTTGAAATGCGTAAACAGAATATGACACCTGAGCGAAGCAGATCAAGACACGATTGATTCTTGATCAGGTATATCTTCTACCCGATTACAAAATCGCTTCCCGATCAATTTTCTACGCGATCTCTAACGAATATTCTGAAATGCAAATAATCGAGTGAGAAGCCTGATTGGTGCAGATCGCGCTCGAAAACCCCGACAAATTCTTATAACCAATATCGACCAAACTCGATATGTAATCGATCGATTGGTCGGGTTTCATCGAGTTAAATTGATCGGCAGAGGGAACCTAGCATAAGCCATCGAGTTGATCTAATTACTAGTAGGGAACTAGCACCAAAGCAGTCGAACACGACTAGTCTTTACAGTTTACAGAAAATTTAGATATCGAACCAAAACTTATCATGCTAAAACAGAAAAGTTGTCAAGCAAGCTAGCAAAAAAAATGTAAGGATCTTAAAAAAAGATACCAAGTCAGTACAGGGAGGGCCCATTTTCCTGTTACTGCTGCTCCCAGTTAAGACATTGCCCACAAAGAGATGCAAGAGAATCTTATTCATTTCGATACATCTTAACTTCCGCGTCTTACCGCGTCCATAGCAGTGCCGGAGCACTGCTTATCGCGTCCATTCCGCGGCCATTCCACGGCCATTCCGCGTCCGTTCCACTGCCTCAACGCGTCTGTCTGCCGTGGTTTGGCCGCGATAACATTTTTGTGCAGTTCAAAAAATTTTACCACGTCCAAAATAATTTCGATTTCATTCCGCGTCCTACCACGTCCATACCACTGCCATAGCACGGCCGTATCACTGCCGCATCGCGTCCAACAGCGTCCATTCCACGGGTGGTTTATCTTAGCCGTGATACGGCCGCGGAATGGCCGTGGAACCGTATGTGACCGGGCCTTATAATAGGAAATAGAGGCTTTTCAAAACCAAAATAAGATTTGTTGATAATGAAACCCAATATTGTGGATACTCACTGAAATCGTCTCACCGAGATGATTCAAATGTATACACACAAGATAGGGCTTGGATTTGAAAGAACGGCTTTATAGAATGTATTTACCCTCTCTTATCAGTTGCTATGGCGGACTTTACATAACTTGTACCATTCTTAAATACGGATGAGCAGAGGCACTCTTAACCCTCTCCCAAACAAGATCTGGTTTTGACGTCCATAATAGAAAGGGCCCGGGAAAATATTGAAACAAAAGCAGAAACTGCTGATAACCAGCAGTTTCTTTTTTTGTCTCAATATTTTCTGTGACAAATTTTACACAAATCATGTCTTTAATAACATCCATTTTGTCATTTGTGGCAGTTTTTGAAGTGGGCACCCTAAAATTTTGTCGTTTGGGAAAGGGTTAAGTTATTGCTAACTACTTGATACAGATTGTCAGGCTGTGGCACTGAGCCCAAGGAACGCCCCACTTCCCGAGTGGGGCTTGAAACCACCGGATTACCAATCGTGTGAGTAACGCACTACGCCATCGACGTTGTTAACAAATTAAAATATAACTCGGGCTTCACAGCCCGATTTAACAATGCAAGTGTTGCAAAACGAAGAGCAAACTTCAGTTGACACATAAAACTTGAATAACAGCATTTGTACGTACTTCTTTTCGCTTAACATTGGTTCCAGTGTGACCATTTTTCTCCATTTAACACTGGATAAGAAAAATAACGCTCAAAATCGGGTATCGACTACTTTGATAAGTCACATGCATATTAACCCATAACCGGAGGGCAAAATTGTAACCTTGCCCAAAATTGAAAGAAGTTACAGACGACAATTTCAATGAGATAAAATTTCTAAATTTTACGACTTTTTGGGGGAGAAAAAATTGTGGGAAATGAAAAAATTGCTTGTTACAAGCAATTGCCTCATTTTCCACGATGTTTTCCTGTGCCTTTATCTTGTTGAGCATCAAAAGTGTGTGGCAATGGGTAAAATTTTTATACTAATCGACGACCGGACCCAGTCTATTTACTCGATATTTCACCCATAAATAGGCCTACCTCTAATATTTGGACCTCAAATCCAGAAGATATTTGTGAAAGGGTTAATGACTTCTGTTGGTGATTACACAGTCTGGATCGTTTTCCAATATCTCTTGATTCTTACAGACTATTTGCTTATTGTGTAATATGAAACCCTGTTCATTTTTTCCGAACAATGCTTTTACCAAAAGATAACAGAGAGGATAAAATCTTTCTAAAGTTCGCAATTTGAAATCCAATCCCTATATTTTGGGTACTCCCTGGAATCGTCTCGAGCAGATAGCAATGAAAGTAGGTCTTCTTTTGCCCGGATTAAGTTTTTTTCTTGTTAGGGAGGCCAAATGTAGAATTGTTTGGAGGGGCTTAGAAATTAAAAAAAATCATCAATAACTTTGTCAATACGAGGCCAATTTGAATTCGGTTTGAAGCAGAGAATGTGGGCAGACGTCATGTATTAGACATATGTGGTTGACTTTTGAAAAAAAAATCAACTGTTAAAAAGTTATTGAAGATCAACCAAAATTTTGGTTGGTCTTCAATAACTTTTTTATCAGTTGATATTTCAATGATCCAAAATGTTCAGCTTATTCCTGTCATTTTCGCACTTTCTCTGCTTCGAAGTGAATTCAAATTGGTCAAGTATTAACAAAAATATTGAAAATTATCGGAAATTCTGAGTCACGTGATTATCCATCGATCTTGATAACGCTGTTATACAGTTTTTATAAGTACAACCTGATCGTTCTTTTTTACGGTATCCCACTCATCATAAAGTACAAACACTCCATGCAACTTTACATTTTACTTCGTCGTTTTCCCCGACAACACATATGACACCGAAGTGTTTGGTATCTAATGACCTTCAAATCTTTAATGTACACCCGGAATCTTAACCACAGAATGATAACGTCGTGGTAAATGCAAGACCTCGTTTTTGGAAAATTTTACAGGAGAGGGGAAAAAGTGCAATAACTTTTCCCAAACTTGAAATTGACAGATTGTTCACCAATAATGTGACATTAATACCTGCGCTAATTGTCTAAACTGAGCACACAATTTTGTTCTTTGAAAAAATAGCAGGAATCGACATAAGTGTCGAAGCATGTATCAAACTTTGGGAGTATAATGATTTTCCAATATTCTCGATTCTTACATTTTATTTGCTTATTATGTAAAACAGATCCTTGTCACATTCGTGTACCAAACAACATGTTTGTGTCAATAAGAGTCATAAAAGCGTTTAACCCTTTCCCAAACGACAAAGTTTTCGAATGATCCAATAGGAAAGCTGCAATAGACAACAATATGGATGTTAAAAAAAGGATTTGCGTACAATATGGCATAGAAAATATTGAGGAAAAAGGAGAAAATGCTGATTATCAGCATTTTCTCCTTTTGTCTCTATTTTTTCCAAAGCCTTTTCTAATAGGGACGTCAAAAGCAGGTCTTGTTTGGGAAAGAGTTAACACCTGTTTTCACTTGTAGCACGATTCTCGCAGACTAAGGCCTGAATAGTAAAAAAAATGTGTGTGTGGAAAGCCCTAGCAACATGGGGTTGACAATATTTTGGCCACCAAAGCACACAAATTAAGGAAACAACAAAAACAACGTCAACAACAACTGACAATCCCAAGTAAAAAAAGTAAAAAAAAAAAAAAAAAAAAAAAAATGTCGACCGATCGGGTCGACACTATCATTTAAAATCACGGTCATTGTATCACACGGTGGGTAACCCACGTGACTTTTTGGAAGCGTACACACGGAAAAATCGCCCGCTTCAAAGTATGTTTTGTTTAATTTCTCAGCTTATACTCTACGGACTTTGAAGAGATAAAGTGCACGTAACGCGCCTTTGAGAGGGCTATTCCCGGCTCTAACTCACTCTGCCCGAAATCCAGTGGTTTCTTCAAACATTCGAGCCAAAGTTTTTTTAAGTGCAAACCGAACGCGGGAAGCGTTCACATTTATAGTCCTAATTGTCAAGTTTTAGCTTTACCAGCCCATTTACACGAATAAATTATGTACGCACGTACCGTCTAGTCAATATATTCTTTAAAAATCCAAGGGTTTTGGTCAGAAAAGCGTTAATTATGATGTGATCATTAAAATAACGAAATGGGAAGCGTACACATCTGATCCAAAATGGTAAGCGTACACACACAATACGCTGAGAAGGGAAGCGTACACACCGATGTGTTTCCCCTTTTCAAGTGCAGGGTAATATTTCTAATCAAATATAACTAAAATAAAACCATATTTTATTGATAATGGCTACATTTGTGGCGTATAACAGCTTCAGTTTATAGTGTCATTTCACAATTATTTTTACATAAATTTTACTTTTATTCTATCTGAAAGAGCATCTTTTCAAATGAAAATTCTGAAAATTCCATGCCAAAACATTGAACCGTTTACGAGAAATATATATGGTGCTAAAACTAAACATATTGCTGTGGACAACAGTTCAGAATTATATAGAATTTGCCATTTCTGGCTCAACTTTAAAGGTGTATTTTTCGCTTATAAATAACAACTTCGAAAAACTGATAGCATTTCTACGCATTAGAATAAACAATCTTTGCATCAAGACATACTTTTAAAAACTGAAATGAATGTGAAATGTCAATTAAGAAATTGGATTGAATGGATTTTTACGTCCCGCTCAACAGCTAAGATCATATCTCATTCGAAACATTGTTTATTTAGTCCAAAAGAAGTTAAGCTTCAGGGTGTGCATGCTTAAGAAATGATCGAATTTCTACCATGATCTATCGTCATTCAACAACAGTTCTGTGTACAACGGTACAATTAATAATCTATGAGGGCAAAAGCCCGAGTGGATTATTTATTGAGAAGACTTATTAAGAACAATAGTTAAATAACAAAAGACTACGGTAGAAATTCTACCATTTCAATTATAATATGAAAACATAAATAAATCTTTGTGAAAATTAGCACGGAACAATTTAATTTACGTGTGCAGTTTCCGTTAGTTGAGGGTCATATAATTTATTGATTTCATTAAAATCCGGGAGTTCCGATTGGTTGAGAAAAAATTGTCATACCTCCATGAACAAAAATAGCCAGAACTACTTTCCCTGTCAAACATTGAATTACGCCGCATTATTTTTTAGTCTTAGACTATCAAGTTATAAGAAATGAATGAATTTTTATTTACGGTGTTCATGCAGGTATGAAAAAGAAAATGTAATCACACTTTTGTATGAACCGCTTCGCGGATTCATACAGTGTGATTAGATTTTCTTTTTCATACCAGCATGAAAAAAATGCATTCATTCCTTATAACAAAACATTTAGTCCATGGGCCCATAACCGAACCCCCCCCCCCCCTAGTGGGATTTTTGAAGACCTATATTTTCTTGAAACTTATTATGTATAGTAATAGATTCAGGTTGTTGTTCAATTTAAAAGTGCTGGATAAGCAAATGGCGGGCTCGTTACCATGGCAACCGTCCATTTTTCTACATTCCAGCGCTTGGATCAATTAATTGCAATAAAATTACTTGTTTTTGTCATAAATCTTTCAAAATAGTTTTAAATTATTGCCAAGATATTTCTCTCACAATATAGATATCTTTTAGAAAATTTGCTAATTTGCATATTCATGAATATTAATGGGAAAGTAGAAAAATGTGTTTAATTTGCTAAAAACAAGACTTTTCTAGTGAATTTAAACCTCCCTATCCCCAGTAAACAATTTTTAGTTTTCAAAACGTAGCGACGACGTTTCAACAAAACGTTTTCAACAAACGTAACGAAGTCGTCTTACTACCCGAAAAAGTGGCCCCCTCGACCGACGTTCGGAAAACGTTTTTCAAAAACGTTTTCAAACCTTCAATAATACCAATAGAAAACTTTGTAAAAACTGAATGATTTTTAGTTTTCCAAACGTAACGACGACGTTTCCAACAAACGTTTCCACGAAACGTGTTGAAGACGTCTTATTACCCAAAAAGTGGCCCCCTCGACCGACGTTCGGAAAACGTTTTCAAAAACGTGGTAAAAACTTCAATAACACCTAGAGAAAACTTTGTGAAAACATGCCTCTAGAACGTTTTAACACGTTTTAAGAACGTTTGGTTTTTGATACGTTTTGACGACCAGATTATTACGTTTTGATGACTACATTCAAACGGTTTCAAAACGTTTCTACCCCAGATACCTGCAAACGTTTCCAACAGACGTGTTGAAGACGTCTTATTACCCTAAAAATTGGCCCCCTCGACCGACGTTCGGAAAACGTTTTCAAAAACGTGTTGAAAATTTCAATAATACCAAGAGAAAACTGCATGGAAACTTGATTCTAAAACGCTTTTATAACGTTTTAAACATGTTTGGTTTGAAAAACGTATGGGCAACCGGGTAAGTACGTTTTCATGACTGCATTCTAACGTTTCTAAAACGTTTCTACTTAAATACCAATGGAAAACTGCATGGAAACTTGATATTAATACGTTTTCTTAACGTTTAAAGAACGTTTGGTTTTGGGAACGTGTTGAAGATGTTTCGAAGCCGCCATTCTAACGTTTTCATGTCGAACGCAAAACGTTACAATCTGTGTTAAAGACGTTTTCGTACCTCTAAAAGAGCCCCCTTCTGAGGCGTTTGGAAAACGTTGTCATTAAGATTTTAGAACATTTCGTTTAACCCTTTTCCAATAAAGATCTGGTTTTGACGTCCCTTACAGAAAAGGCTTGGGAAAAGATTGAAACAAAGGGTGTGAATGCTGATGTCCAGCATTTTTATCTTTTGTCTCTCTATATCCCGTGCTATATTCTACAAAAATTCCTATTTCATTAACCATTTTGTCATCTGCAGAAGCTAACCAACTGAACTATCCTCTATTGTTGCTGTTGTTTCGGAAAGGGTAAACTTAACGAATGTTCACCTCGTACTAAGAGAGTAAACAGTCGTTAATTGAGTTTGTGTACTTAAGGTAGTATACCCCTAATGAGATTCTCTCGACGTCTGAATTATTTGGGCGCGATCGAAAACATTCGGCGGTGGAATTCTTCACCGCCGAATGTTAACGACCGGGCCCGAATAGGTTCGGATACGTAACGACACCACTCGAAAAAAGAAATCCGATGTTTTATGAATCTCAAAATAGCAACATTACTGGTATTCTACCTTAAGGTCTCTGGAATGAGTTTGCCTGAAAGCACATTTATTTGCATTTGAAGAAAATGGAGAATTTGATTATTAAAAGTATTATTTTCTTTTCTCTTTTTTTTCAAAACAATTTCATCAAAGGTAGGATCATGCAAAACAGGACTTGTTTGGAAAAGAATGCATTAATGAGAAAACGTTACATAACAAACATGAGCTTTATTGTTATATATTCTCTGGGGTAATTAAAATGTTAGCCTTATACAAAAAGACAAAAAAGGTGGTCCAATTTGAAAGTTGTTGCAGACGACACATCATTAATAAGTAGATAACAGCTGCATTTATGTACAATGCAACATAACATATTTGAGCAAAAGTATATACTGTTGTGGAACTTGGTTATCGCGTTTTCGTCTTTCTACAATGTTTCCCAATGACTTATCTAACACAGGTGTTTTTGGGAAAAGTTGAATTTGCAGACAGGCATAGACAGAATGACAGATGGGTCGAAAAGACAAAACAATATAATTATCCCAATTAATTATCTTTTGATAAACAGAGAGTCAATGGCAGAAAATTAAGTGAGCAGTGTTCGTTCTCCAGTTTAGTATATATCGCAGTCTTGTGAATTGTGGTATACCATGGGTAAGATTCCGCCTATCTATTTTGATGCAAGTCTGTATATTCTTCGATAAAGTCCCTAAGTATTATCGTATATTATCTGGTTTCATTTTCCCATGATACAAGAATACAATAAAGGACTTGCTCTTCAAACTCGACATAACAATTGCCAAAATTGATCACTGTTTTACGTAAACAATGGAGCACCATATATACGTGCACAAAATATAGTATTGTTATTTAATTTAACATCTTGATTGTTTTATATGAACTCTGGAAGTGAGTCCAACATTCTTGTAGCCACCACAGCGTTTAGTTGAATGTTTTGGTGGTAATGAGGTGTTCTGAGAAGGTTTCTTCTATCCATATGTATGTTTTAGACTCCAGCACGTTTTTATATTTACAATTATAGTTACAACGTTGCGCTTACTGAAAGAGAGCGTCTTGATATTATGTAGCTACACGTTCTCTCGCTATTAAATCTGCATGGTGAACATCACTACTACTTGAGTTTTTGGAGTCACTCCGAGTCAGGAGGCACAATTGGATGACCATATATATCAATAATATCCTCAATATCTGTAGGTATGTCCTCCGCATCAAAGAATTGTCAGAAAAACTATCGTCATTTATTAACGCTTGTTTTTTCTGAACATAGACTTCAGGACGATCCCGTCCATACAGTAAACATCTTCCTCGTATACGCCTTCTACCTTCGACTGCGTTTCATAAAGTGAAACATGGGACTGGAACACTTCTTAGGGATTGTGCTCATGTGTGTTCGTTGAATTGCTAGCAAGTGTGTGCTGTAGTACAGGCAATGGAGGATAGTCGTCGTCGGGTGAACAATCAACTCATAAGCCTATGAAATATAAAATATATATTAGATTTAAGTGTGAAATTGAGAATGATTGATGATATACACAGAAAGGTAATACTAGCTCTGATTATTTGTTTTCTAATTAAAGTTTCTGACAATTTTAATAAGAATTTTCAAAGTTTATCAAAAGCAAACAAAAATCAAAAAAAAAAAAAAAAAAAAAAAAAAAAAAAAAAAAAAACACCAAATAATTATGTATGGACATGGTCGATACAGTATGTAGGCAATGTAGCAAAATGATACGTGATGATTATTTTAGTACTGAGACACAGGTCTTAGACTTTCATCAGCTGATTGCTAAATCTAGTACAATTCAGTATTGATAGATAAATTTTGTGCATTTCCTTTCATTTAGGAAAAGTCTAAGTGTAAAAATCCAGATACGTTTCAACAACGTTGACAAAACGTTGTTGGCACTTTACTATACGTAAGACCGAGGACAAGATTTGATACCCCGTATCAAGGCTTTCAGTAATTTAATAACCTCAACACTTGTAAACTACTAGTACACACGAACAATGAATGTTAGATCTACTTTTCTATCTGAAAAGTTTTAAACGACGTTTTCAGGACGTACTGAAAACGATGTTGTTATAGGTGGTGTTTAAATAAATCTATTTTGAGACAAGAAAATTAAAAACAATATCTCACATACATTAAATGTCAAATAGAACAACTTGTACTTCAAACTAAGATGAGTCACTTATAGATAATAAGATTTAGAACAGTTTGGCGAAGTATCCAAGCTGAGTTTCTTCAAAATTTGCAAAACACACATTATTTACTCATCCGTATTAAAAATCAATCGTTAAAATGCGGTTTTTGAAATAAAAATATATTTCAATGATCGACTTACCCAATGTTTCCTTCAGAATTACCGGTGTGAATATGAATAAAATGTGGTTTGTACTCTTTCAACGTTTGCACTCTGTCAACATCAACAAAATGGCGCCCGAAAATTTGTGGTATGAAATAAAAGTACCCGGATGTTTGTAGAAACGTTTTTAAAACGACTTACAAACGTCAGTTTACTTTCTCTTTTAAAATGATAAAATATTTGACTGAACATTCACGATATGAAGCATTGCAGTAATCATTGTTTAAACTTGTTTCGCGGATTTTATAAAGATGCAAACCAAAAGAACCCACGCTTGCATCAAAACCTTTCGTTTGAAAACGTGTAAAAAACGTGGCGATCAAGTTGCTAAAAATAATGTTAGAAGAAAACGCATTCAAACGTGTTCAATACGTTTTTACGTAAAAATTAAAAACGTAAAACACTGTAAAGGTTAGATCTAGGGATGTATAAAAACATGGCTTTGAAGGATCTGTAATACGCATGAAAAAGAAAACATTATAAAAACGTTTTTGAGACGAATTAAAAACGTTCACTGTAGAGGTTTCAATATTTCAAATAAGTCTTACTATTATGAAAGTCAAACAAAACGTTACAATTTAAACATATGATGCCATTTCCATGTTTTCATATTTATCGTTTTCATCAAGTCCCGAGTTGGTTGTGGTTTAAGCGCGTCGTCTTTACGAATTTAATACGTACTTACGATGAAAACACGTTGTCAAAACGAATGAAACACGTTTTCCAATCCAAGACTTGTAAGGAACATCTTCGTCACCAAAACCTATTGTTTACTTGAAAACGTAATAACCCGGTCTTCAATACGTTTTTAAAACCGAACGTGCTATAAACGTTATTAAAACAGTTTAGAATTAAGTTTCCATGTAGTTTTCTTTCAGTATTATTAAAGTTTTCAACATATTTTTGAAAACGTTTTCCGAACGTCGGTCGATGGGGTCACTTTATCGGGGTAATAATACGTCACCAAGACGTCTGTTGGAAACGTGTGCAGGTATTTTAGGTAGAAACGTTTTGAGACCGTTGGAATGCAGTCATCTGAACGTAATAATCTGGTTCTCAATACGTCTTAGTTGCAAAAGGGTTAAACGAAATGTTCTTAAATCTAAATGACAATGTTTTCCAAACGTCTCGGAAGGGGGCACTTTTAGGGATACGGAAACGTCTTCAGTTCAGCATGAAAACATTAGAATGGCGGCTTGGAAACTTCTTCAACACGTTTCCAAAACCAAACGTTCTTTAGACATTATAAAAAAGTGTTATTTTCAAGTTTCTATGCAGTTTGCTATTGGTATTTTTAGGTAAAAACGTTTTAAAAACGTTAGAATGCAGTTATGAAAACGTAATAATCCGGTCTTCAATACATTTAGACCGAACGTGCTATAAACGTTATGAAAACGTGTCTGCCAAGTTGCTACAAATAATGTCAGCAGGAAACGTGTTCAAAACGTGTTGAACACGTTTTTATAAAAGAAATCAAAAACTACATACACTGTAAAAGGTGCGAATGTATGAAATAGGAATTAAATGATCGAATTAACAAGAATATTACACACATGAACTTAGGATACATGTATATAATATCCGTGTTGATGTTTTTGTACATTCCATTTTGATTAAGGTTGGTTGTGGTTTAAGTACGTTGTGTAAACGTATCTAATTCATCGTTAAAATGCAATTCACAACCAAAACGTATCTATAACGTTTTCTGAACCGTCAATTGCAAACATTAGCATTTCGGTTGTTTTTCTAATAAACTAAAATAAACACATAGAAAAATATTATCTTCACGCGAATAATGAACTATTTGAATCAAACATTCATCAAGTGAAGCATTGCACAAACTTTTTTAACTTGTAGCAAAACTTTTTTGAAACGTTTTGAAAACGTAACCATGAAGGTACTTTAATATACATGGAAAAGAAAACGTGTTTAAAATGTTTTTGAAACGAATTAAACGCGTCATCTTTAAAACATAAGGGAAATAAGAGTTTGAATATTCAAAATGTGTTTAACTATCAAGAAAGTCAAACAAAATGTGATATTTTACCAATATCAATATCATTTCCGTGTTTGGATACGTGTAGTTGTCATCGAGTAATGAGTTGGTTTTGGTTTAACTTCGTCGTCTTTACGTATTCAATACGTCTTAAAGATAAAAACACGTCGTAAAAACTTATCAAAAACGTTTTCCAAACCAAGACTAGTAAAAAACGTCTTCGTCACCAAAACCTATTGTTTACTGGGTCAGGTAGGCTTTTTGAAGATCTATATTTTCTCGAAGCTTATGATGTATGTTAATACTTTCGCATTGTTATTTGATTTAAAAATGCTGGATAAGCAAGTAGTTGGCTTGTTACCATGGTAACCACCCATTTTCATTCGTCCCAGCGCTTGGATCAATTAATTGCAATAAAATTTCTTATTTTGGTCAGAAAACATTGGGGCTAGATTTAAAATGTTGTCATCACATTTTTCTCACATCCAAGATATTTTTCAGAAAATTTGCTAATTTGCATATTTATGAATATTAATGAGATTGTGGAAAATATGTGTTTATTTTGCAAAAAGACGACTTTACTAGTTTACTAGCGAATAGAAACCCTCCCAACCATGTGGGATTTTTTAAGACCTATATTTTCTTGAAGCGCAGGAAACATGTTAATGAATCCAGGTTCTTATTTGAGTGCTGGATAAGCAAATGGCAGGCCTGTTACCATGGCAACTGCTCATTTTCCTATGTTTCAGTACTTGGATCAATTAATTGCAATAAAATATTTTAAGATACTTATTTAAGATATATACTTATTTTGGTAATAAAACATAAGACTAGTTTTAAAATTTCAAATAGACATTTTTCTTGAAATCATTTTTATTTAGCTAATTTATGAATATTAATGAGAAAGTGGAAATATGTGTTTAATTAGCTAAAATAAGGCTTTTCTAGGGAATAAATATGCTGAGGCATTTCGTTTTTAAAATGCTTAATGTTTCAAATGGATAAAAATACTAATAAATCAATAATAAGTTCATAAACCATTCATCAGCTACACAGAACAAGCGAATACGGGCTTATTCGCATTCACAATTATTTGCATACTTTTCTCTAAATGGCAAATTAAATCTCAAATATTCTCTAATTATCTTAATGACTTTCATTTTTGCATCTTTTTCCCTAAAATGTGTACTTGTTGTGTGTGAAAACTAAAATTTCATGATTTACCAATTAAAAGGGAGAACCTTAACAATATATGCTCTGAAAAATTACCGTATAAATGGCAATAAAATTCAATTTAGCGCAAATGACATGCTGAAAACTTTAACCTACTTTCTTAGATTTTTTTTATGTGAAATACAGTTTTCTTTTATACAAGAAACTTTATTTTGATAAAGTGAAGTACTAAAAAATTGTAAAGCGTTTTTAATAATGAATTCCCATTGGAGTACATGTATGGTCACCTTTTATTTATACCATTTTTGCCTTGCAATGCATGCTTTTTTACATTTTGTCGGTGTGAATACAAAACCTCGTATCTCGTTTTTTGGAAAATTTTAGAGAGGAAGATAATAGTTTAATGACTTTTCCGAAACTGAAGAGTTTTACTTGAAATTCGGACATACTGTTCACATATAATGTGTCTAAATGATCCGTAGAATTATCCCAAAACCCACGTGAATTGTATAAAGTGGACATACAAGTATGTGCTTTGAAAATCGCCAGAATCGACATACGAGGTTTTGCATTTACACCGACGATTTGCTCCACGTTTAAACTTAACAATACTATTGGAGACATGCTGTGCAGAAGAGAAATCTTCCCAACCACTTCTATTAATTGGAATGCTATGTTACAGGAACACAGTTTACCAAATATATTCTAATAAGCGATAGTTGAGACTGGACAATTTCATATTTGCACTGTCATGTGCATTAATTGATGATTTAAAATTGCCTATAATAGCAACTGAATTATTCATTTCTTTATCAAATTGCATTCAAGTGACATCGTTTTACACCTTTATAATTCAGCATACTTATATGTGATAATATAAACAGTTATAAGTTGTACTTAACAAAAAATATGTACCTTATTGGATACCAGTACTTCGAAGACACTTGATTTGTGAGGAATCCTCATATTCGTGTAACAAAATGTTGTTTTCAAAGATTTCGTTTAAATAGCAAACACAATTTGCAGTTTCTGTTGATTAGATGAGAGGGAAACACGTCATATTCCAACTTGTCGTGTTGTAATATGTCGCTGGCCGAAGATTTGTTTTGTTACCAGTTTTTAGATATGCTCGTGCATTTCTTAATTCATTTCAAACATCTTCACCACAAATTAGTTTTTGGAATTCTAACTTTTGTGGAAGACAACAAGCCAACCTCAGGATGAGGTAAAATCCATAAAACACAAGAGCTAGCTATGAATAACACATATAAGCAATTTCCAATCAACCAAGGAGTCCGCGATTTATTTATGTCAATATATGTGCACAAAATCGTCTAAATATACGGTTATTAGAAAGCCGTTTCACAAAAAGGGAGAGCCTGCTTTGTTTCGACACTTGTATTGAAAAGGGAATGAAGGTAAAACATGCATGATGAGTTTACTGGTCTTCTGTACCATCTTATTCTCAAGTAAAATATCGTGGTGGTGGTGGGGGGGGGGAGCGGGAGTGGGGCTGTGGTTATAACGCGACAGAGAAACTTAAGAAGATGATGCTCGGTCTGAAGGCAAAGTTGCAACCACTGTCGACGGTATGTGTCATAAATTCACAGATCTGGTATACTTGATGAGCGAATTAAAGTAAGAAATTGTCTATGCATTATCTTTTTCAAGATATTGCTTGATCGCAAAAGGATGCACAAACTTGCAGACTGTTGGGTCTAAAATTCCTCAACGATAAGCAAATGACAAAGAGATTACCAATAGTTGTTGCATTCTTATGAACGAGAAAATGTCCAGAGTCCTAGGTACGTTGGTATGGAATCCAAAAGGCCAAGAAAATTATTCAATATATTACAGACAAGGTTCAGTAAACAATGTTTTGGGACAATTTGGGTTGCAATAAAATATTTTGTTGGACACATTACCCAAGAAAGGTACAATTAACGAAGCATACTATGCCAAGTTGCTAGACAATCTGAAGCAGACCATGCGTGAGAAACGTTGCGGCAAACGCCCAAAATGTGACCGCTGCTTGCAACAGGAAATTACCTTAGCACACAATTGCCAAAGTATAATGGATGCTGTCGAGAAAAAATGGGTATCAATTTAGATCACACCCTTCCTATCCACATGACCTTGCTGCTATCGACTTCTTTCCTAAAAGGGATATGAATGGTTGCAATTTTAAGTCTCATGAAAAAAGTTATTGATGCAGTTTAGGTGTGGTTCTTTGGAAAGTTCTCGGATTTCTTTACTTCTGGACTGATGTCACTTGACCACCTTTAACGTTGATTAATTTTTCAACTGCTATGGTCATATCGTTTGGTCAAAGCGCATATGTTTGGGTGGAAAGTATTTCAAGAGAAAAGATGTCGATCTAAACATAAAAAAGGTTAGGTCAGTTATTCATTGACCCATGCTCGTATTTGAGCATTTAGGCAGATTACATAAAATACATATTATTTTATTGTATTATATGTCATGCAAGTTAACAGTGATGAATCCAGTTTTAGCGTGGCGAAATTGTTGATATTGGTGTTTTGTATTCAACATATTCACCCCACAGTAAAGAGCTTAAACGCTGTATGACCAAAATAAGCCTTAATGTCTTTATACCCTCTATAACACCTATTATCCAAAGCGTCCCTTGTCCATGTAAGACTTAAAACCTTCATGCAAAAAGATGCCAATGACGTACTCCAATGTGGACTCATTATTAAAGAATCGGGTACATGGTATCTGTCAAAGATGGAGAATCTCTCCTAGAAAATAATCAATTTGGATTTTCTTCAGTACTTAATTTATGGGAATGGGGATTTATTACCATTTATACGGTAATTAGGACCGTTCTGGAAATATATATTTTCAAGGTTATGTCATTTATTTACTTGTTGAATCATGTAGTTTTAATAAGAAATTGAAATTCATTTGAAAATACAATATTGACTGCAGAAGATTTGCAGAAATGAAAAACATTTTACATCATTATTGCATATTTGAGATTTTGGCGGCCATTTTGAAATTTAAAAAAAAAATGACAAAAAGCCTATTATAAGCATGGCAGCACTCTTTTACATTTAACATACTCGATTTTTCCCAAGAAATGATCTCATTTACATACAGAACATGTTTACAAATTATAGGGCAGTGATATTTCGATATTTAGTCAAGTGGTCATTTTGCGGCGGCCATCTTGAAAATCGTTTGAAATGTCGAGTATATCTTAGAATGTCGATAGTAAACACCTTGATTTTTATTACAAGGCATCTAATAAACACTTTAATTCAAATTCTAGCAATTATTTGCTGTGGAAATGATTTCCAAATGCAAAGTAAATATAAACAAAGGCAATATCTATACTATTTTTCTCTTGTTTTTACATATTCAAGGGGCATAATTCGTGCTAATTTTGGTGTGAAATTATCTTTTAGTATTTAATGATGTGAATTGATAAAATCTATAAGCATTTTGGTCATTTGCGCTTAAATTTGGGTTATTTGGATCCCATGAATGTGTATATGGTGAGTTATAAACAAGTATTTTTTGTAATTCAAGGGGAGATAATCAATCTTTCCGCATATGCTTATCCAGCACTTATATATCAAACAACAAGTTGCATTTGAAAGGGAATTCATTAAGCTTTACAATGATATAGGTGTCATAAAATCCCGGTAGGGGGGGACCTAGGGTGTAGCCAGCCCACGGACTAATTGCCGAATTTTGGTCATTACAAATGCAGATTTCCCAGGTTAATGTTGTTGGACTATATCAGTTATAAATATGGTTTTGCTATTTTCATCAATATTATTTCGTTGTGATCAATACACCCTGATACAGTTCCAAATTTTTAACCGTGACCTGCGCATGATAAGAGCAAACAAAAGGTCACGTGGTCTTTTTACTATATAATTCATTGTGCGAGTCGTTATTTTCGCGCGAGCATTTTTCATTTATTCTGCCTAAGTATTAAGAATATTTTATACAGTCATTTGCGTTAATTATTAGAGTTTTCAGTTACAGGAATATTTTTGCAACTTTGATTGAAAAAAAGAGATTTTTTGGCTTGTAATCATTCGTACCCTGTCTCCATCGCCCATTACCACCATGCAAGTTCAGGATGAGCTATTGCTTTTGAAAACCATATAAAAAGAATTTTGCAGGAGCAAGTGAGCTCCTTAGTACTGTCCAAGTGTGAGCGGTAATATTTTGCATGTGTTTATGCTCTAGATTAGAGCCAATAATGGACAGGTCACAGGATGGATTCCCAGCCGCGGAGCGTGGACAATTATAAATTAACTTATTGCTGAAATATTGTTGAGAGGCGTTAAATTAAAAAAAAAAATGAAAAGAAAAATGTTTTAAACTTTTACCAAGCAAGAAATGTTAATGTTTTGACTGTCAAGGGCGGGTCCAGGATTTTTTTCAAGGGGTGGGGGGTGAGGTCTAGCCGAAAATATGGCTTTAAATTTGTGAATTTTGTAATGTTAGATACCATACTAACGCTGTGTAGTCAAAATTCGATTTTCGACCTATTCAAGGCGGGGTCCGGACCCCGGACCCCCCTTTTAGATCCGTCTTTGACTGTCTTACAGAGATTGTTTCAAAAATCATTTCAAGGAGCAAAATAATGAAATACTTTTAATCAGCATTTTCTCCTTTTGCCTCAAGGTTTTCGTTACTATATTACTATATTTTTCATTGGGGTCCAAGCCCAATTGCTAGGGGGGGGGGGGGTGGGGTGTCCACGCCCAAATGATGACTTAAATGTGTTAAATTATATATAACGTTAGGCCTATATTGACGCTTTAATTATAGTCAACATTCAATTTATGGCTGATTCCAGGGGGGGGGGGAGTGCGGACATCCCGACCCCCCACTCTAGATCCGCCCTTGCACTTAAACAAGAGGGCCAGAATGGCCCTATATGGCTCACCTGAAAGAAGTTTGTGACACGCCCACTTTTTTTTACAAATCAAAAATTCGTGATCAAATTTTGAAAAGGGTCACTCAAGGAACATTGTTGCCAAGTTTGGTTCAAATTGGCCCAATGCTTCATTCTTAAAGAGTTTTCTTATGATTTCTCTAAGTCTGATAACACTGCCCTTCCACACCCACATTTTTAGACGACAAAGAAAATTTGTGTACGCATTTTTAAAAGTCACTCAAGGAAAATTCTTGCTAAGTTCCGTTCAAATTGGCCCAATGTGTTTTTTTAAGAATTTTCTTAGGGTGTCTCTAACTTCGATTAGCCACGCCCTGCCACGCCCGCTTTATCTGACGAATCAAAATCCGAAAACAAATTTTAAAAGGAGTCATCCAAAGAATAATTCTGTTAAGTTTGGTTCAAATTGGGCCAACGGTTGATTTTTGAAGAATTTTCTTATGATTTCTCTAAGTCAGAGAAGCCATGTCCTGCCACGCCCACTTTTTCTGAGGAATCAAAAAATTGCAAACAAGTTTGAAAAGAGTCACCCAGGGAACATTACTGCCAAGTTTGGTTCAAATTGGGCCAACGGTTGATTTTTAAAGAATTTTCTTAGGATTTCTCCAAGTCTGATAAGCCACGCCCTGCCACGCCCACTCTTTTTGACGAATCAAAAATTTGCGAAAAAGTTTTGAAAAGGGTCACCCAAAGGAACTTTTCTGCCAATGTAGGTTCAAATTGGCCCAATGGTTGATTTTTAAAGAATTTTCATAGGAATTCTCTAAGTCCGATAAGCCACGCCCTGCCACGCCAACATTTTTGACGAATCAAAAATTCGCAAACAAATTTTGAAAAGAGTCACCCAAGGAACATTCCTGCCAAGTTTGGTTAAAATTGGGCCAATGGTTGATTTTTTAGGAAATTTCTTAGAATTCCTCTAAGTCCAATAAGTCACGCCCTGCTACGCCCACTTTTCCTAACAAATCAAAAATTCACCAACAAATTTTCAAGAGTGTCACTCAAGGAACATTTCTGCCAAGTTTGGTTGAAATTGGGCCGATGGTTGATTTTTAAAGAATTTTCTTACGATTTCTCTAAGTCCGATAAGCCACGCCCTACCACACCCAATTTTCCTGACAAATCAAAAATTCATTAACAAATTTTGAAGAGTGTCACCCAAGGAACATTTCTGCCAAGTTTGGTTCAAATTGGGCCAATGGTTGATTTTTAAAGAATTTTCTTAGAATTTCTCTAAGTCCGATAAGCCACGCCCTGCCACGCCCCCTTTTTTTGATGATTCAAAAATTCACCAACAAATTTTTTAAGAGTGTCACTCAAGGAACATTTCTGCCAAGTTAGCTTTAAATTGGCCCAATGGTTGATTTTTAAAGAATGTTCTTAGGATTTCTCCAAGTCCGATAAGCCGGACCCTGCCACACCCATTTTTTTTGACGAATCAAAAATCCGCGAACAAGTTTTGAAAAGGGTCACCCAAGGAACATTCCTGTCAAGTGTGGTCAAAATTGACCAAATGGTTTAGGAGGAGAAGAATTTAAAGAAATGTGAACGGACAGACGGACAGACGGACGGACGGACGACGGACGGTGAGTGACCACAATAGCTCCCCATGAGCACTTCGTGCTCAGGCGAGCTAAAAAACCTACTTTCATGATAGCCATTCTGTTATCTGCAATAACTTCCAAATTGAATCAAGTGCCGTTTAGGAAAGGGTTAAGCCGCTGTCAAACTTGAAAAGTCTAAATAATTTGTCGTTTGGGAAATTGGCTTTAACAGCTATGTTTTTATTATCAAATTGATCTACCATAATGAATTATCTTTCTTCATAAACCTTTCGGTACTGACATAATCATCTTCACACTGAAAATGGCATGTTTCGTACTTTTTTTCTTTTGTTGGGGAAGGGGGGTTTACGTGAATACTACTTTTTCGGAGGGTCAAAAATGACTTAAAAGCCGATAAAGGCCATAAATGGAAGTCAGTCAATGATATCCCGTCGAGATTCACAGAAGAATCATCACTAAACGGTGTTTGATTCCTCTTAAACTTCTTCTTTCCTCCGTTCATTTCCATTGCACGTTGGATGCTTTACTCTCATTGGGTCAGAGCCTCGATCTGGCATAAAAAAGTGTTACTATTTTTAGTAACAAATTGGAAGTGTATTTGGGTGTATAGCAATGAATTTGTGCTACGAAAAATGTACTGGAAAAAATAGACTGGGTTTGCCGTTATATTTTGATAAACCATCGGTGTCGATATAAAATCTCGTAACCACGGCTTGAATTACCCCAGCTTCGGGTAAGAAATTGTGGGTGCAATAACTGTCTTATTTCTACGTCAAATTTCAAGCGGATTGTTGCATATGCACCGCCTAACTGACCTCTTTACTCAAATGTATGACATATTTGTAAAGTTATTTTACTTTATCAAAAAAATCCCAACCGGCTAGAGAGAAAAATGGTAACACTGCAGCCAAAATAGCCCCGCTTCAGGCCAGAAATTGTGCAATAACTTTCTTAATTCTGCGTCAATTTGTGAGCAGATTTTTGCATGTACCCCACATTACTGATCTCTTTCCTCTGGTGTGTGACTTAATTGAAGACGTCTGTTACTTTTCCCAAATTCGACCCAGACCGAGCAGAAGTATGTCCCGGCCCTTGTGTCGTCTTTCCTGGTCTATTGGGATCATTTCTAAGCTGTATTCATTTATGACTCATACAGCAGAGGAACTGCAACAATCCACATGAAAATCCACGTAGAAATAAATAAATTTATTGCCCAATTTCTTACCTGAAGCAGGTCAAGTTTTGCCTTAGTTCTTATCCACCCCGCGATGCACAATCTCCACCGTGCTGTGTAAAGGTCTGTAAATAGGTGACTAAATCAGTGACTATGCGACCAACCCAAAAACCAACAGAGTGTACGCTTCCCTTCTCAGCGTATTGTGTGTGTACGCTTACCATTTTGAACCAGATGTGTACGCTTCCCATTTCGTTATTTTAATGATCACATCATAATTAACGCTTTTCTGACCAAAACCCTTGGATTTTTAAAGAATATATTAACTAGACGGTACGTGCGTACACAATTCATTCGTGAAAATGGGCTGGTAAAGCTAAAACTTGACAATTAGGACTATAAATGTGAACGCTTCCCGCGTTCGGTTTGCACTTAAAAAACTTTGGCTCGAATGTTTGAAGAAACCACTGGATTTCGGGCAGAGTGAGTTAGAGCCGGGAATAGCCCTCTCAAAGGCGCGTTACGTGCACTTTATCTCTTCAAAATCCGTAGAGTATAAGCTGAGAAATTAAACAAAACATACCTTGAAGCGGGCGATTTTTCCGTGTGTACGCTTCCAAAAAGTCACGTGGGTTACCCACCGTGTATCATCTTAACAATAATCCATATTTATGAGACAGCGTACACGGTCTGTTCTAGATCCGTGTTTGTATCAAATGTAATGACATCCCCTTTACATATATATACCGACTCTTATTGTCGCTTTTCAACGAAAACCACGTAACTGCAGCCTAAAAACAAGCTGCAGTTACGTGGTTTTCGAAGAAGATCAGCGATATTTCTCGCGTTTATCACAATTCTTGCAGACTATTATACCATTGTGTAATATAAAACCATGGTCACCATCGCATCCGTATCATCTGAACAATACTCCATATTGCTGATAGTGCTATTTATTGTATACGTATTTTCCAACCAAAATCCCTAACATAAAAGGCTTCGGAAACATTGGATTAAAGAAGAAAATGCTAATAAACGTTCTCCTTTTGATTAAATATGTTCTAATCTATAAAGTACACATAATATTCATTAGCAAGTTAGCTTCAATTGTGTCTCATTTGATTTAATGTCAGAATTGAACCATCCTTAAAATTCATTGTTTGAGAAAGGGCTATATTTTTACATTTTCACTTATTAAATTATATTTGTTCTGGGAGTACTGATACATTTTGACATGACCGTTTCATGATATAAATATATAAGGTTGGAAAATGTTAACGCGCCAAAATTAAACAGGTGATGCAACTATCAGTGAATCGTTCGTCATGCTGCTTTTTCACCTTTTCGGGATACATATGTGTCAACTGTCACGTAATAAAATTTAATGTATTATCTATCATCTTTTCCGCCCAAAACAACATTTTTTATAGACTGGCCTGAATTCCAAGCGACAAAATAAATGAACATCTGTTTCTTATAACATAAATGTATTGATGGGGAAAAGGACAAAATGATATTATATTATAAGAAATTATTCGTTTGCTTAAATATATCTGAAACCTTATTCTTAACATTTTGGTGATATTGCATATGCGTGTAAAGCTTAAGACCACGGTCTTCAATACCCCCATTTCAGGTTCTGTATTTGTGTTTATGTGACTAGGAAAATCAAGGGACACAAACATTTAGAAATAAAGTAAAGTAGTCCGCTTCGGTACCGCGTCTTTTACGGTACCGCGGTATTCAAAATAGTGTTCATTTGTGGACGAAGTATCACCTACCTACCTCCGTGCATTAGCACAACTAAAAGCAAGTTCATTTACTCTTATCTTCCATGTTTACTTTTATTATAATTTCGCCTGCATTCGGTTTACTTTAGAAATAGAAGTCATGGAATGTTTTCATGTCCCCATTAATTATTGATTTTTCCGGACGCCATTAAGTACCGTGGTACCCAAGAGGACCATCCTACATATCAACTTTCCTTAATCTGAAATAAACATATTAAGATATATATAAACAAATATATTTGTTTCCAATTCTTATTACAAATCACGTTCTCTAAACAGACCCGACACCATTCTAGGTTGGAATGTCTGATACACTTTCTAGGTGCTACATACATTTTTTTTTTTGGGGGGGGGGTCCTCTGCAAAAGGCAATCTGGTAAAAAAAAAACACAATAGTTTTGAATCAATTCCTGGTAGAGGTGTCCACAAAATCAGTTCACAGTGGTTGGTTGTCAAGAATGATACATACATTCGTGTTAAAGGGACATTTCATTCCAATTTCAATTTTTTAAAGTATGTCTTGATGCTAAGACTGGTTATTCTAATGAGTATAAATACTATTAGTTTTTTTCAAATGTTGCCAATAAGCGAGAAACACGCATTTAAAGTTGAGACATAATCGATAAATTGCATATAAATCCGAACTGTTGTCCACAACAATTTGTTCAGTTTTAACACAAAAATATAAATTTCTCTTAAACGTCGCAATGTTTTGGCTTGAAATTTTCAGAATTTTCATAAGGAAATATGCTCTTTCAGTTGAAAATAAAATTAAAATCTATGACAAAAAATTCTGAAATGTCACTTTAAACCATTGAACTTGCAGCACTGGTTAGCTGAGTATCGGCAAAATATCGCTGTTTGTCTTCGAATACATCATATCTGTATCTTAAAACAAGCTGCAGATACGAGGTTTTTGAAGAAACGCATCGATATTTGTTCTCTGAAGGATATGAATTCAGCACAGTTTGGGTTGACCATTGAACTAACTGGATTTTTTTCAACGAAAAAAGTAAACGTGCGCGAGCTTTCGACAAAAAAGTATGTAGTCCCTATTGTGTAATATTTTCTATAATAAAGCTTAAATGCTCTGATTTTTTTTGCCATCAGCAACTCAATGAATTGGGACTTGTTTTAGAGTCGGTTTTTTTTCTTCATATGGGAAATGATTTAAAACATGAAATGAATTACTACATGTATTTTCTCAAATCGATAAATTATTATCAAGGTAAGACCTGGGTAATGCACTTCCTGTATAATCGTTATATCTCGTCTTCCGTAAGTACGAGCATTCTTAAAGTACCGTTAGATGTAATATCGTCTGTTTCCCTAACAACGGAAATAAATGAGCGTGTCCAGATTTCCTGGGAATAGTCTAAACAATTTTTGTGAAAATTGTGTTAAGAGTAGGCAAACGACCCAACAAAAGTCAAAAAATCAAAATTTGATAGCAATGAAAATGACCCCCTTTTAATCGTCTATACGTATTCGCATAATAAAGATTTCGTTCCATAGATGGTCACATAGCCCATTACCCAGGCCTGATAAGAAATAAAATTAAACTACCTGCATAGTTGTCGAATAAATGAGGCACGTGTTTCGATGGAAATCTGTTTGTTGCATAGTTCATCAGTAGGCTGGTTTTGCCCACTTTATCGTCCCCCAGAACCACACATTTAATTCTGTCCGCCCTTAAAACCACCATAATGCTGAACACGGTTACGTCCCCTGATCACTTCGTACTCATTAACTTTCACTCCAAAATCCTATTTCCAGTCTCTTTTTAAGGCACTTTTGACTATTACACATGATTCAGTCCGGTTATCGTTTTATGCAATTTATGCATAATTGCAATGCATAGGCCTATTTACATTTTTAGCCGAACTATAATGTTCACTGCCAACAATCAATTGATGTTGTAAAATGTGATGTTTTCTTCCAAATTATTCAGTTCACAATCGTGTTCCTAGAGTTTATTTCACGCCTAAAATGGAGACGAATTCACAAATTTTCATCTGCCCACCAAGACATCATCTTAACCCTTTCCCAAAACGCAAATAATTAGTGTTGCTCAATTTGAAATATGCTGCAGACGACAAAATTGCTGTTGATAAAGATAGGATTCAAACTAAAGCGCAAGAAATATTGATACAAAAGTAGAAAATGCTGTTCATCAGCATTTCCTTCTTTTGTATCAGTAGTTTCCCAAGCCGTTTCTCTAAGGGACGTCAATACCAGGTCCTTGTTTGGGAGACAGTTGATGCAGACGAATTTCACGAATTTCAATCTGCCCACCAAGACATCATTTTAAATTTCTGCTCTATATTGTGTAATTGAAAAATCCGATCTTTCCTTCTCGAAAAACAAATTACTCATTCACAGATCTTGGCATCGGTTTATTGCCTGCAGACGAGAGAAATTGAAAATACATATTTTTGAGACCCCTCACGCAAAAAAGTGCTCCACTTGATATCGTTCCGAAAAGACAAAAAATTACACCAATCGAAATTGAAAGGAGACTGTTGCAGACAATAAACGTAGTGATATAAAGTAGAAAAGGTGTTTCATATAGCATCGAAAATACTGAAAGAAAAGAAGAAATTGCTATTTTTTCTCATTTTTTCATAAACTACTTTACTAGGGACGTAAAAAACTGATGTTGCTTTGGAAAAGTTTTGGAAGGTGGACTAAAGACGAAATTGGTCGTTTTTCCCATGACGGTACAGATTTTGAAAATTCGTTCGTCTGCCAAATTTCGCGCCTACGAAAATTTTCAAATAACAGGCTTTCTTCTCGCAAAGCTGTAATGAACTTTTCTTGTTTCTATCGAGTCAGTGGAAAATATTTTCTAGACGACTCAATTTACTTCTGTTCTAAGCTTTTCCCAAACAATACATGTTTTTGACGTCTCCTGTTGTGGAAACATTTACGCAATAGAAGAAAATACCGATGTTCTTCATGCTATCAGTTTAACCCTTTCCCAAACGGCAGAATTTTAGGGTGATCCACTCCAAAAACTGCCACAAAAGACAAAATGGATGTAAGCAAAGATGGATTTGTGTAAAATATGGCACAGAAAATATTGAGATAAAAGGAGAAACTGCTGGTTATCAGCAGTTTCTTCTTTTGTTTCAATGTTTTCCCAAGCCTTTTCTAATAGGGACGTCAAAATCAGGTCTTGTTTGGGAAAGGGTTAAGCGTTCTATTGTTTTCAACATTTAATAAGTTAGTTGTCTTTGATTCAGAAAAGAATGTATTGTAGATGAAAATTAGTGAGTGTTTTTTTTATCTGTAAAATTCAATTTAGGTACGAATTTCAAAGGAATTTTCTTTTTCCTATATTGAGTTCCTACTGATTGGTACATCGTTGAAGAAGAAAGCTTCGAAACTGCAGCTTGTTTAACCCTTTCCCAAACGACAAAATTTTAGGGTGATCCAATTCAACAATTGCTGCAGACGACAAAATGGATGTTGATAAAGGTTTGATTTATGTACAAAAGAGCTTAGAAAATATTGAGGCAAAAGGAGAAAGTGCTGGTTATCAGAACTTTCTTCTTTCGCCTCAACGTTTTCTCAAGTCTCATGTATTAAGGACGTCAAAACCAGGTCTTGTTTGGGAAAGGGTTAAGATATTTTTGTTGAAAAGCGACAACATATTTAAATACGTGTAGTAAAGAGACTGGTTTGTTCACCTATGACCTTGGTATTACATTTAAATCTATGATTTACATTATATGTGACCCGTCGCGCTAAAGGGGACCTTATCGGGTGTGTGAAAAATATCGACCCTAGTCTGTCTGCGCAGTCCGCGCAGCCACACTAAGGCCGACACTTTTCACTTTTATGTATTTTTTTTATATCTAGAATGGTTTCCCTATCTTACTTTACGTTCATTTTTCGAATATAGTATCTGGTTGACCTTTGCTGAGTCTGACAAGTTTGTCAAAATTTGGATTTTTGGAGTTCGGATATAGGTCCTTTTTAGCGTGACGGGTCACATATCATTAAACTATGATATACGATCATATGGGAGAGTAAGCCTTTCGAAAAAGGCGCAAATAGATATTGCTCTTATTTCAGATAAGTGGCAGACGACAAAATAATTGATGTCAAAAGTAGCCTAAATGAACACAAACGTAGGAAAATGAATTGGTATTGGTATGTAAAGAAATAATGAGAGGCAAGGAGAATTTACTTATCATTAACAATGTCTGTCCTCAATACCTTTTTTATCGCATACGTCATAACCAAGTCTTGTTTAGGAAAGGGTAAATGTTAGAAACCATTCTTGAACATATAGATCTGTATACATTAAAAAATTCGTTACCCTACACATTAGCTAGCCAAGAAGTATCTCCAACTTCAAGTAGTAGCCTAAAACTAGTAAAAACTCCAAGAGTTATTAAAACCGACATGGTTCAAGCGAGAACCTACAACATAGCATTTTATTCACATTTAAAGGTACTCAAACAGGTATACTGAAATGTCATTTACCCTCGTTTCATTCATGTATCCGTTGTGACGTCATGATATCCTATTTTTTTTCAAAGTTTGATAATAAATCCATAGATTTATGCTTTCTCCGCAGAAATAAAACAAACAAACGAAAACAAAAATAGATACAAACGCACTGTATATTATCAAATATATCCACACTCAAATAGCACCATCCGATAATGAGAAACAAAAACCAAAACAAAAGCAGACGAACACTAAGAAGCAGACGAAAATAGCCTTTAATGTCTTGAGGCTGCAGTATATATTCAATAACGGTTAACTTTCTACCGTCGTAGTAAGTGATGGTTAAATAGCTTAAGCTATGAGCGATTGTATCTAAATTCGGTGATGATAACGCTCGCTGTACTTTAACCCTTTCCGAACAAGACTTGACGTTTTGACGTCCCCATTTAAAAAAGCATATGGAAAACATTGAGACAAAAGAAGAAAATGCTGGTAACCAGCATTTTCTCCTTTTGTTTCAAAATGTTCTATTCTTTGTTTTGTACAAATCCTATCTTCATAAACGCCCAGTTTGTCGTCTGCAGCAATTTCCAAAATGGACCACCCTATTTTTTGCCGTTTGAGAATGGTTTAAACCTTTCCCGCACGACAAAAGTTTGGGGGGGGTGGTCCAATTCAAAAGCTGCTACAGACGACAAAGTATCGGTAGGTGTTGATAAAGAATGACTCGTGTATATCACCATAGCATAGAACATTTTGAGACAGAATGAGAAAATAATGGGTATTTTTTCTTCTTTTGCATCAATTGTTTTCCAACGCCTATTCTGAGTTGTCAAAACCAGTATTGTTAGTGAAAATTGTAAACTAGCCTTGGGTGAATCCCGATGTTTATGAACTAACCATTTCCTAAACAGCAAAACTGTGGACTTTCCCAATTTCACACAGAGCAACAGACAAGTAGAGGGAGGTTTAAGCATTCTTACTTTGTTATTTAAATTCCGAACCCTTTATTGTGGGTACTTTGTTGAATTGTCTCAATGAGACAATTCAAATGAGTACCTACAACACGGGGTTTGATGAACAATACATGAAATAACTATTAGTCCAGTCAAATTAGACTTTAACCTGGAAAAAATTGCAACAGAAATCATTTATGTGCAAAAATGATGCAGAGTACTTACTTATCAATATATCAAAAGTCTAGAAAATTCTATTGGGGGGGAAATACGGAAAAAATGTGATTTTGTTTAGCACAATTTCGATATTATGCGTTGGTGCAACAAAGCCACCATAGTCAGCACTTATTACGTACACATTAAGCGTCAGAAAACCGTATGTCACTTTTAGCGTCGCTGAATATTTAAAGATGAGAATTCTTATACCAACATCCAGCTTTGTACAAAGGTAAGTTAGTGTATATTAACCATATTTTGTAAATACCATCCCAGCGAAATGAAGAAATGATTTGAAATGGGCCCATAAACAGTAAAGTTATCAGTTTTCGCGTTTGTTTACTAACCTTGAACATTCTAAAAATAGAAGATAAAGTAACTGATAATTCCAATTTAATGATATATATTGAAAGATTATGACCATTTTTACACAGTTTTACGTCTTATAGAACTAATAATTGTTAAAAAAAAAAATTCGAAAAAAATCGCGGGGAAAGAGGTTATCGCCAAAAATTAAAACTACGGAAGCCCATTTGGGCCACTATACCGATGCATACCATAAAAACGTCAATTGAAACGCAAATAGCTTGTGTGTTGTTTATTTCTAAACGATTGTGTTGTATATCTTACAGATCTGAGACCCAGTGCATAGTAGTGAACGACTGAAGCCGGAATAGTCTGCAGCTATCCATCAAAATAGACCAGGTTAATTTCAAGATTTTCTATGCCCCCGTATCGAAATATCGTGGATTTTTACCATTGTCGATCTCTCTGTGTCTATCCACTCTTTGACAGACAATTTACACGAAAACTTAATACACAGGCATTTGGTGTTTAATAAACGCATTTTATACGTAAAAGAGAATCACTTTGGGTTTTCAGGATATTGTTGATATTGCGATATATCTAATCGGTATACCTTTGTGAATGAAAATATCACATTTGAGATGAAAGAAGTGTATAATTCCACAAATCTGAAGTTAGGATACTGTATCTTTTCTGTAAAATTTCAGTTAAGCTTTTCTTTTTCTAATGTGTTGGTCTCGGGTATTTTAGATGAGATAAATCTATCTCCATACCAAAAATGTATGAATAGTACTACATAATATGTTTTCGTTCAGATCATTAAGAGTTCGTGAAATGTGTAAATTCCTCACACAAGCTTTCCATTCTACTTTTCAGAATGGATCAAGACGTCTGTGGTATTTGTAAAGAGAGACTTGACAGTGAAAAGCCGTTTTCAAGACTAACTCAAAAGGGTTCCAACAGCATAACAATAGCCACCAAGAGGAGGAATGGTGATTTAGTAGTATTACCTGGTCAATGTGTCCACGTAGAGTGCAGAAAACAGTACTGTAACCCAAATACAATTTTACGTGATGCTAAAAGGCAAAGTGAAAGTGATAAGGATGCAAGACAAACACGCTCCCAAAATGACACATTTTCATTTTCAAAACATTGTATGTTCTGTGGCCAACAAGCAAAGCTTGATGGTAAAAAACGTGGCCATGATGTTTTTGCCGTGAGAACAATTGATTTCCATAAGAAAATAATAAACATATGTAAACAAAGAAATGACCCCTGGGCAAACGTCATTCAGGCAAGACTGGAATGTGTTTCAGATTTACCTGCTGCAGATGCTGTGTACCACCAGAAATGTAGCACAAACTTTAGAACATTTAAAGATATTCCTATGAGATATAGCCAAGACCAAAAGAAATGCAAATTGTCCCCAGCTGGGAGGCCTACTTATTCCGAAGCCGAAAGCGCTTTTCAGAGTGTTGTCGATTATTTAAAACAAAATGATGATGAACAAATTACAGTCCAAGACTTGGTTAACAAAATGACAGATTTATGTGGAAATAAAGCTTTCAGTGTGAAATACACAGCACAAAAACTAATTGAACACTTTGGTGACGATGTTCTTCTGACAGAAATGAATGGTAAAAAAAACGTTGTTACACTACGAAAAACAGCTAAATCAATTCTGCATGAGTTCTATTTTGAAAACAAATGTAAAAGTTCTGAAGAGGAGAAAGTGAAACTTATTCAGGCTGCTGCAAAAATGATACAGAGTGATATTAAATCGTTGAATACAGACAAAAGTGTATATCCATCCCCAATAGAAATCTCATCAATAGAATCGAACACCCAGTTTTTGCCAAGTAGCCTTCAGCAATTTCTATGTGAGGTTTTCAATTTAAAGTGTTCTAACGTTAAAGTGTGTTCAATTGGCCAAGCTATAATGCAAACTGTGCGTCCTCGACTAATAATGTCGCCATTACAATTCGGACTTGGTGTCCAATTACACCATCAATTTGCTTCGAAATATTTGATTGACATCCTTAATAGTCTTGGGTTTTGTATATCGTATTCCGAGGTTCAGATGTTTCAGTCTAATGCAGCAGTGTCGAACAGAACAGATATAGACAATTTTAAGGATGATATGTTTATCCAGTACGCTGCCGACAATGTTGATCATAACCTACGTACATTAGACGGTCATGATACCTTTCACGGGATGGGTATGATTGCTGCCGTTACTCCTGGAAC
Organism: Fragum sueziense; assembly: GCA_963680895.1. NCBI lineage: Eukaryota > Metazoa > Mollusca > Bivalvia > Cardiida > Cardiidae > Fragum > Fragum sueziense. The sequence goes on from OY804593.1 coordinate 21,082,594, forward strand.
ATTTTCAAACTATTTTCAGACTATACCTCGCACTGTTGTGAGTGTTGATCAACTTTTGTCTTCTGGAAAGGTTGAAATAGTATTTTATAATCCATCAGGGCATTCCAAACCATGTATCAATCTGTCTGAATTAAGTGAAATTCGCACAACTGAAAATACAACTAAAGTATCATTCCTCTGTCAGGTTACATGGTCATTAAGAAATCCTGGACCGGATTGGTCAGGTTTAATGCAAGCGGTTTCCAAAGGAACATATCCAGGAAAGTCTTCTTTTATTTATCTACCAATGATTGACATGAATCCTGCAGATATGTCATGCATCTATTCAACTTTAAAGTATGTTAGCAACCATGCACGTAAATATCACCAAACAGCTGTTATAACTTTTGACCAGCCATTGTACTGGAAGGCTATGACTATTGTATCAAGTGAAAATGGTGGAGATTTGTTAAACAATGTACTGATTAGGTTAGGAGGTTTCCACTGTGTGATGAGTTATCTCGGTTGTATTGGACAGCTAATGTCAGGATCTGGTTTGAAGGAACTGCTAGAAACTGTATATGCATCAAATGCAGTACCTCATATGCTAAACGGAAAATCCGTTTCAAGGGCATTAAGAGGACATTTCTTAGCAGGGAATGCCGTCTGCTCTCTCTCTTGATGCGCCAGTGTGAAGGAGTCGGTACCACAAATGATAATGACAAGGATGAAAATGAAACTGTTGATGAAGCGGTTAGAAGAAATGATTTCAAAGAAAAAGAACTTGTTGAACTCTATAAAAAACTGAATGAAGGTGATATTGACATAGAAACTGTTTGTAGCAATATTGTTTTAGAAGAAATATTCCTGAAATATCAAGAAAAGTGCAAAGCCTTTTCACGTTACCCTACTGCAGCTCTTTGGATTCAATACCTCGAAATGATAAATATTTTGAGAAAGTTTATCGCAGCAGAACGTACGGGCAATTTAGATCTGTATCTAAAATCACTAACTGAAATGTTACCTTTTTTTGCAGCTGCGGGACATAACCTATACTTGAAATCTCTCTATTTATATTTGCAGACCATGCAAAATATTCATGACAGTCACCCAGAAATATACGCGTCATTCAAAAATGGAATGCATGTTATTCGACGCACTGACAGATTCTGGGCAGGACTTTCACCAGATCTTGTGATAGAGCAAGTGCTTATGCGCAGTATCAAAACCACAGGCGGCATGACTCGTGGGAAAGGGTTATCAGAATCCCAACGCACTCAGTGGCTATTGTCTCTTCCAGCATGTGCAGAGATAAACAATTCGATGCAGTCCATCTGTGGTAGAGAATTCCATACAAGTCCGCAGCACAAGGAGGCTGGGAAATCTCGCGGTGAAAGAGATTATAAAGATACGTGCACGCTGTTGGCTTTTCTCGAAGAACGAAATCCATTTCGTAGAGAAGAGTCATTGTTTAATATTGAGACAGGGGTTAAGTCTGATTCTGCTGTCAATGCTCATTTAGCCAAAGATGTTGGAAAACAAGTGATAGAAACCATGGTTGGAAAAAATGTCTTTGAACTCTCCTTCTCACGAAGCCAAAGAGCAACAACTCTAGATACTGTGCAGCAGGTAAAGGTAGATGATGATGTAATTAAGATCGACCCCCAACTGCTATTTCAAAGACTGTCAGCCGCAGCACAACGATTTATAGATGACATTCCAGACGTTTTTCGTTTTGAATTATGTGGTGTGCCTGCTAGTTTATTTGACTCATCAGGACTGATTAGAAAGTCACAAAAGTCACTGTTGGCTGATGCCATTTGGAGCCTTGGAAATTGCAGTTCAGAGACCGTAGCTTTAGACAGATGTGTACCTGTCATCGACGGTGGGTCACTACTTCATCATATTCCTTGGAAATTGGGAGCCTTATTTTCAGATATCTGCAAAGACTACTTGAATTATCTCAACATTAACTTCCCAAATGCTGTCATTGTCTTTGATGGATATAAGTCTGGTCCAACTACTAAAGACACTGCACATGTGCGTCGTACCCATGGTGTCATTGGGTCAAAAGTATTCTTGTCAGCGTCAACACCTTTTGTCACAAGAAAGGACAGATTTCTGAGAAATCCTGACAATAAGCAGAACTTTATATTTTTGCTTAGTGAATTATTAGTTGATAAAGGCTATACAGTGAAACATGCAAAGGATGATGCAGATCTCCTAATAGTACTGACAGCTCTTGAGTTGGCTAAAACATCAGACATTGTTGTGATTGGTGAGGATACTGACTTACTTGTACTTCTTCTTCATTACGCTAATGATACTCACAGCACTATATACTTCAAATCTGCTTCAAAACATAGGTCATCAAAGGGACTACGAGTGTGGAATATCCATGAGACCAGGAATGTTCTAGGGGAAAATCATTGTAAAGTTTTGCCAGTAATACATGCTTTATCAGGGTGTGACACAACTTCGCAACTGTTTGGAATAAGCAAGACAGCAGTGTTGAAAAAGTTTCGGTCAGATAACCAGCTTGTAAGTATCGCTGAAAGGTTTCTTACAGATGCCGATCAAGAAGAAATTGTAGCGTGTGGTGAACATTTATTGGTTATATTGTATGGTGGTCTGCCAGTTGAGGGATTAGATCTTCTGAGATTTCGCAAGTTTACCTCTAAAGTAATGAACACAACCTCTCAAGTTCAAGTACAAACTTTACCGCCAACTTCTTCAGCCGCTAAGTATCACAGCATGCGTGTGTTTTACCAAGTACATGAATGGTTGAATGATGAAAAATATTTGCCGACAGATTGGGGGTGGAAATTATCAAACAACAAGTTAGTTCCACTGAAATGTGACTTAAAGGCTGCCCCAGATAAACTCCTCAATATGGTTAGGTGCAAATGCAAGCAAAACTGTGATTCGAAACGTTGTACCTGCAGAAAGAACGGACTAGAGTGTTCTGCAGGTTGTGTTGAATGTCAAGGTATTAGCTGCTCAAACACTACAAGATACTATGAATCCGAATCTGACAGTGACTAACTGATTGGTACTAACCCCCCCCCCCCCCCCCCAAAACACACACACTAAAACGTGTCATACACCACAGTGTCATTTGTTTTGACGACTCCGAGATACAATCTTCGAAAATACTGTAAGGCCAAGGAAACGTTCGCCAAAACGAAATTCTTCAATTACCGAAAATGTTTTATGGTGTAAGAAAAAGGATCTCCATTTACAAATTTGTTTTACATATCGTCGCTTTTCTGTGAAAATCTCGTGTCTGTAGCTTAAAACAAGCTGCAGATACGAGGTTTTCGAAGAAAAGCAGCGATATATTGTTGTAAACATATCGTAGGGTGAATTCGAAAATGTCGTAACTACGAATCAGATGAGCTGTAGTAATGATAATTTAAAATGTAGCCGACGATATCGCAAAGTCATTGTAACTGCAGCTTTAAACAAGCTACATTTACGAGGTTTTTTCAAAAGCGACAACATATTTTTTTCTTATTTGTGTGTTTAAAACGTTTGTCTTTCTTTGGGGGTAAATGTGAATAGGTATTTGACTGTTTCTAAACAGAATCTGGGGCATGTATTATCAACTATCGTACGTCAAAATCTCCATTATAATTTTCCGTCCAATTTGGTCGTAAGATCTTTGATAATACGAGTCCCATATGCTGACGCTTTACCGAAAGATATTGTTATAACGTCTAGAACGTCACAAGCTCTAGCCAATGGTAAGGAATAATGGGAAATGTTTGTAATAGTCATTTCCGTCTTTTCCTTATTGTTGCACTGATGTAATAGATCTATGTAAATATTCAATTGTTATCAACAATTATTTTGCAATATACAATGAGTTTGAATCTGAATTGGGGAAGAGTTTTGATATTTCGTCGTTGTAAATGCAAAACCTCGTATCTCGTTTATGGAAAAAATTAAGGGGAGGGGAGTGTAATAACTTTTCCCAAACTGAAATGTTTTACTTATTATTTGAACATACTGTTCAGATATAATGCGTCATTAATACTGATAAGTAAACATATCTCAAAACCTGCGATAATTGTCTAAACTGGGCACACAAGTTTGTACCTTGAAACCCCCCCCCCCCAAAAAAAAAAAATCGACATACGAGGTTTTGCATTTACACCGACGATTTAACGAACTTTTGTACAATTTACATGAAATTTTCCATTGGTATAGATTAGACAAAAACATATATTAAACATTTGTGTGAATATGCCTTGTTTTAAACTATTTTTCGAGGTTTTCTCAAAACGTTTTCGAACAATCCTCGTAGTTACTGGCAATCTTTCGTGGAAGTGACCTTGACATTTGACCTTGACCTTGTCATATGACCTTAATTTTTGTATCAAAATAGGGATTTAGATAAAAAGAATACATGTGTGAAATATGAAAGCCCTGTCACTTTCGAAACAAAGTTCATGGCCAAGTGGAGGCACACAGATTCAGAGATGCACACACACACACACTCCGATAGACACACAGATAGACAAAGCAACATACAGAGCAATAACTTCATGTATATGATTTTGATCCTATTACTTGATCCTATTACTGTCTGTCATGATCTATAGATGCTTAGGGCATAAATAATAAAACAAAAACTTGTATGGAAGCAAATATGTGCAATTTAACAATATTTAATGTCTTTGTGATTTTTTCCTTACCCCACCCACTATGAAAGTCATGCAAAATGAATAAAAGTAGCCCAGATGACATGTTCTAATCTGAAATGAGTGAGCTAAAGTAATTATTGATGCTAAATAGAAACCAAAAATAAACTTTGGGTACAATTCTGCGTTGTTAACTGCTTTAAATCTGAATATCTTTCCTTTCTAGTTTCACAAATCCTCGAAAATCAATTTTTACAGTACCCTTATTAAAATCCAAAATTCACAAATTTCCCCTCATTAGATTTTTCTAGACTTTTGATATGTCTTAGGGGACATATCAAGGAATCATAAACAACCAATATGATTTCTGTTGCAATTTTTTCCAGGTTTAGTCAAAAATCGGGCTAATTTGACTGGACTATATCATTGTATTTTGAAAATCTAATAACGCTTTTTATATGTAGCCCTGTTTATAGCTTCTTCAGACTCCAACAGAAAAAATAACGGTATATCTATAGGCAAAATTAAAACACGCTAAATATCAGTATTTCTTTTGTTGTTGTTGTTGTTGTTATTCAGAACTTTTTATACGGGTTAAATAGGATGTAGAACATGGGACATTATCGCATTTGAAAACAACGGGGATCCTGATAAGACTAGATAAATGTTGTTCTCCAATGTATTTACCACAATTATTACCTTTTAAGACTGTATAGAACGAAACACAGCTCCTAATCAGAATTTTAGCCCGCCCCCATTTTTTACTTCATAGGTAGATCTAATAAATCTAATTGAACGATCGTGTAAAAATGGGGTACATGTAACTAGAAAGGCCATAAAGGACTTTTCTTTTGTAATAAAGGTTACAAATTTCGTCATTCAGATATTATTTTTTTTTTCAATCAACCTAGTCCCAAACGACAAAAGAATGAATTAGATCAAATTTGAAAGCTGCTGAAAACAAGAGAGTATGTAATAATGATCAAAGTATTTTGGTACAATCCACTGCATAAAATGTTAAGGCAAAAGGAGAAAATACTGTTCAACAACATTTTCTTCTTTTGGCTCAATGTTTTTAAAGCTGTGTCACGGAGCACCCCTCTGTATATTCATAGATAATAATTCTATTTGAACGTACGTGTTCAAATAAACAGACTATAACTCACTTTTCTTCTTTTCTTTTGTAACCAATGATACAGAATTCATATTTTGACGCGTTTTGAAAAATACGAAAATATTGGTAAAATATACATTGGTAATTATGTTAGAAAGCATTGACTAAGCAGCCAGTCTACAATATTTCCAGTCTATTTTTTTTTTTTTTTATTTTCGGACTGACTCATTTGACGCATCACTTTATCCATTTTTGGATAAAAATCACTACGCGGTGCGCATAACTCCAAAATCCTGTCGCCAAAAAGTAGCAAGCAGAAAATTGCAACTACAAATACATTTGCAACAAAATAAAGTTTGATTTTCGTCTCAATTTCATCTAATAGAATAATTAATTCAAATTAGATTATTCATTTTACTCTATGCAAGCATATGAAGGAAATATGCCGCGTGACAGGAAGTCATGAGGAAGTACCACGTGTATGCATTTTATGGGCGCTGACATCTTGAAAGTAGTTAACCCAGAATGCCCACCAGAGATAGATGGTAATCGACAGGTGGCGACATCTATTGGTAGATATTGTGTTAGAAAGAAACTACCAGTTGGCGAGAAAATAGATATTGGGTGTGGTCACGCGGACAGACTGAATGATGGACGGGCGGACGGACTCTCGGACAGGAATAAAAACAGACGGACAAACAGGGTCGAAAGAGAAATAGACGAATTGACTAAATGACAAACGCAACCACGCCTATGATAAGGTGGACTACGCTGCAATCGTCCTCCGGTTTGCATCACTTTATAATGATTAAAATATGTTGTTTGATTGTTGCGCCGATTCGTCTAACCCCTTTCCCAAACAACTTGAAACATTGTATTGTTATGACGTCCCAGATAGGAAATTCGAGTATATTCCGATAGCTGCATTTTCTCCTTGTGTCTTAATATTTTCTGTCTCATATTGAACTAGTTTAGAATCACTTGAAAGAAAGAGAAGGTGCTGATAACCAGCGTGAAATGTTAAAATTTTTCTTAAGATCTTCTGCATTCAACTGTACTGGAATTTATGTTTTATTTATTCAAAGTTTTGTGAGGTTTATCAGTAGCTTTCATATCAGACCAGCCATAATTTTTTGTCGTTTGGGAAAGAGTTAAAACTTAAAACTGAACGACGCAAGTTGTCCATCAGTCTTCATAACTTAATTATGACAATCAAAGTTGTTTAATCATAGTAAAGCTCACGATAAATGACCTGGCAGAGCATATCTAGCTAATGGCTAAAGATGCTCTGCCAGGTCATTTAGCGTGTGCTATATAACATCAGAGGGCGTCAAAAAACACTTGTAAATCAGAAGGAATACAACGGCAAATTCTAAATCATTTTTGTCGTTTTGGAAAGAGTTAAAACCTAACCTATTACCAAACAACAGGATTATAAGCTTGTCCAAGTTTCAAGAAATTGCAGACGGCAATTTTCAAGTTAATGAAATTGTAAAGAATAATTCCATTTAGAGTTAGAAAACATTGTGGAAGATGAAGAAATTGCTTGCGACAAGCAATTTCTTCATTTTCCTACAATGTTTTCCAAAGCCTTTTTTCTTCTAGGGTGTCAAAATGCGTCAATGTGTGTTAATGGGTTAAAAGTGAACGACGCAAGTTGGACAACAGTTTACATCACTTTATTATAACGATCAAGGTTATTTTATTGTACATTGAATATCTTAATGTCAAATTATGGTATAACCTCAAAGGGCGTCATATCACTTGTCATTCAAAAGGAATGCAACCGCTAAATTTATATAATATAAGTAACGAAATAAGCCAGGATCTGGAAAAACATCCCTTGGAGCCTTTTTCAAAATGGAGTTTCAAGATCAGGCTGTGTCTAGATGCAGTCTAACCAGCATCCATGTTACTCTCAAATGGTTGCTACAGACCATAAGGAAGCTATTTGAGAACAACATGGTTCCTGATCAGACTGCGTGTATACGCAGGCTGATCTGGAACCATGCTGTTCTCAAATGCTTTAAGGGACGTTTTTCCAGATCCTGGCTCAAATAATTTTAACGTATTTAACCTCAGATATATCCTTATTTACATAGCCTTTTCCCTACCAACTCCCGTCCCGGTGGGATCAAATGAGACAAAATACATGTAATACTAAGTAGTGGATTTTCTTCTTTGCTTTCAAGGAGTTTCGCATAATGAATAATATGTACCTTTAGAAAAATGACTGAGTCCTGTGCTTATCTGGATCTATATTTGTAACGAATGCAAAAATGGAGTTTTTCCTTGTCGAAGTCTAATCACATGAAGTATAGTCCAGCCATAATAAAGTGACACATGTTTACAAAATATGTAAACAAAACATAAAACAATATCAAACCCACAAAAACTGTAATCTGGCATGAGATGGTATATGATGGATTGAATATTACAATAATGTATAGTCTCACTGGTGGTGAACTCGGCCAAAGTGTGGGGCGTTTTTTCGCGATCATAGTATTCCGTCGGTGTTGTTATAAAATATCGTAACTACGGCTTCGATAAAGCCGTAGTTACGAGATTTTATAACAATACCGATGGTTTGTCAATACATATCCGTAAACCCGGTCTATCTTTAGAACAAATTCGTTGTTATTAGAAAAACTATCCAATCATAACTTTGAACTAACATTTAAACGCAAAATATCTGTACCATGTTGTAGCGAAAAACGTCCTTCGCTTTGGCCGAGTTCACCACCAGTGAGTCTCACGCATGTAAGATTGTATTGAGATTGTGAACTTGTTTCCATTGTTTACATAGGCGAAATTTATAAACGTGTGTCATAATGTCGTGAACGGACTTTAGTAGTTCAAATCAGCGACAGAACAGATTCTGTGAAGATAGGATAGAATTTCCAATGTCCATTACAAAAAAGAAGAAGAAGAAAAAAGGTTACCCTTTCCTATGAGTCTAGTTTTACCACCGTATTGAGTATTGAAAATTTTTGCGAATGACAAAATAATTCATGCCAAAATCCGACGAAGGTGTGTTTGTTATTTTAACATAAAATACCTGGGGAAAGGAGGAATTGCTGATCATTAGCATTAATTTTATTTCAATGTATCCCCCAAATTGGGTTGTTAAAGTATTGAACTATTTAAGAATCTATAATTGTACATGTAGGCCAACATGTAGTTTCTAATAAAGTGGGTGAAATGATAATTTAAAAATGTGCTGACCAAGCAACAGTAATTTGAAGAGAAGGTTTTATCTTTCATAATTAATTAAGCCTTTCCCAAACAAGACCTGGACCTGACGTCCCTAAGAGGGAAGGCTTGAGAAAACATTGAAACAAAAGGAGAAACTGCTGATAACCAGCAGTTTCTCCTTTTGTCTCAATATTTTCTTAGCTATATTGTACAAAAATCCTTTCTTTTTCAATGTCCACTTTGTTGTCTGCAGCAACTTTCAAATTTGACTATCCTAATTTTTTGTCGTTTGGGAAAGGGTTAACATACCGCTAAATGATAATAATGGTGAGAATGGTTCATATCTAAATGTGTTAGGAGAGGATATAATAGAAAACGATTTTATCCAGTAAACCATGATGTAATTTCGGACAAACGTCAGTATTTCGTGGGTGTTGTTATAAAATCATGTAACTACGGCTTGAGTCAAGCCGTAGTTTAGAGATTTTATAACAACACCGATGGTTAATCAAAAGATACCGGCAAGTCTAGATTATTTTTAGCACAAAATTCATTGCTATTGACCCGTTTCCAAAACAAGACCTGTTTTGACTTGTCTATATGAAAATGCTTGGGAAAATGTTGAGGCAAAAGAAGAAGATGTTGATGACCAGCATTTGCTCCTTTTGCCTAAATACAATGTACTTTCTATACTATAGCATAGACGATTCTTACTTTTGATAAATTTTACGTACTGTACATAGCGTCTGCGTAAGTTTTCAATTTATATTAGACAACCTTAGTATTTTGTCGTTTGGGGAAAAGGCAAAGTTAAGAAACTGAAGATATTAAATAATTTGGTGATAATTTATCTGGTTAAACGGAGAAAATGTTTATTATTTAGAACTAGAAAAAACTGACCTTCAGACTACGAAAGCAAACCAATTCGTCAACCCTTTCCCGAATGATTTGCGTAATTTCTTCTTTTCTCTTAATGTTTCCCGAGCTATTTCTATTAGAGACGTCAGAACCTAGTTTTAATTGGGAAAGGGTTAAATGTACCTTTTGTCCTTACACCTGTATAATAAGGATGCGTGCAACTTTGCACGTACGTACGTACAATGTAAATGCATTATTGAACAGAACTGCTTGGGTGTAAGAAATGTGCTTTAAACAATATACGTGATAATGCAATGCATGCACACCATCATGTCTTACAATATGTATTGCATTGTCCTAAAATGTTGTATAGCGATTTAATATAATACCTTTATTTCAAAAAGTTTCGACTTAGCTTATTCCTTTATACATGTAGGTTCTGCGAAAAGCATAATGTTAATTTGGTCATGAATTTTAGCATTTTTCCCACGCAATATGTAGGCCCTATGTTTTGCTCTTTTATGTGACTGCGAAGATGAAAAACATTCAGCATATTCCTTTTGAGATGTTCGTTCACTCTTTCCCAAACAATACCTGGTTTTGACGCCCCTCATTAAAAAGGCTGAAGAAAACATTGAGGCCCGTAGGAATAGGGGGTAATGGGGGCTAAGCCCCAAAAGTTAACCAAAAATGACGAATTTTCTTATTTTACACTGAGAATTTTGGGAAAATCCAATTAAGCCCCTCCCATACTTAGACACAGAGGCTTTAGCCCGCCCAATATAAAATTGTTTCCTACGGGCCTGTCTGCAATAGGGAACGATTTCATCAAGTAAACTGCGACGTAATTTCGGACAAACAAATAGTATTTCGTGGGTGTTGTTATGAAATCTCGTAACTACGGCTTGATTCAAGCCGTAGCTACGAGATTAAATAACAACACCTACGGTTTATCAAAACATAACAGTAAACTAAGTCTATTTTTAGCACAAAATTCATTGCCATTGCTTTCAAATAGGAGAACCCTACAAGTTTTCCGTTTGGGAAAGGGTTAACACGGCAGAGAATCAAGTTACGCAACAAAAGTAGCAACAATAATTACATAAAGTTTTTAATAAATTTCTTAACATAGGCCTATGGCCGTTTCGTTTTAGGGTTAAAGCAGATAATGTTTAGAAAATCAAATGTCATGAATTGTTGAATTTGATGGATTGTTAAATAGCAACTGTTAAAACTTCATTGGTGATCGAACAAAATTTTGTTTACCTGTCAATAACTTTTTATCATGCGTTGTTTAATGTCAATGTTTAGACAATGTTATATAGATACACTGTTACTCTAACCTGAAAATGTCGTGTGTAAAATTGAATTTTCATAGTCTAAAGATGGATCAACCCTATCCCAACACAAGACCTTGTTTAACCCGCGTCTTCTCTGATGAAAATTCGCTCTTTGATATTTGGATGTCGCCATTTTTGCTAAATAGCGACATCCAAATATCAAAGACCGAATCAGAGAAAATGCGATTAGACATTGTCATGGCGGCCCTATTATAAAAGGTTTGGGAAACATTGGGATAAAAGAAGAAAATGCTGATAATTAGCAAATCACCTTTCGACTACATAGTCCTGTCTTATAATTTTACATGGATACGTTCTTTTATAACACTTAATTTGTGGTCTGCAGCAGCTTTCAAACTAGAGTAGCATAAAATTGGGCCTTTTGGAAAAGTTAAACGAAAATAAATTCTTCAAATCGAGGAAACAATACCAATCCCTCACACAATTCCTGAGATTTCAATTTTGAGGGGCAAATTATAATTAAAGATGGTAAAATAACACAAGGCATCTTTCAAAATTTGTACTGATGCCAAAATCTGCTTCCGATAAAATACCGAGAAATATTGAAACACCGTCCCTTTATTCCTGATTTCGCTTTTGTATCGAAATGAGCTGTGGCCCGCCACGCTAAAAGGGTCCTTCTGGGGTTGGGGGAATACAAATATCTACTGTAGTCAGTTCGCGCAGACTGACACATACGTTATGCGAAATTAGAGTTTTTGACGTCACATCGGTAAAGTCTGAGTATTTCATAATATGGATCAATTTTATAAAGGACATATTGAGTCAAGTCGTAGTTAGATTATATACTGAACAAAAGTGAAAACGCTACACTGCAAGATTTGAGTTTTCTGGAAAAGTATCGAACTAATAACATGAGATATATTTTGACGTTATTTTCCAGGCTTTCAGCAATCGTTTTGTTTAAATTTCATTGTCCTGTCTCCTTTAATGTCAGAGTTACAGCCCTTAATGCGTTTAGAGCTAATTTCATCTAACACCACATGTGCGCATGCGCAGAAAATGATTCATTATTTTTTCGGAATTGGCCCTATCTGGATTGCCAGAAATACACTTTAAGTCTCATTTATCTCTTGAAGCAAGCTCTAAAATCAAGGTCTTATAACATAAACATATAGGGAATTAAAAATGTTTCTTATTCACAAATGTATTACTTTTTTCGATTGGTCTTTTTTGCAACATCATGCAGGCCTTACATGGGACTTTTGAACCCTTTCTTTGACTAGGATTGCTCCAAGATGTCCATGCATTAGCGATTTCAATTTCCTATGGAGATTACATTGTAAAATTGTCAAGCTCCGGAACATAATGAACATTCTGCTTTTCAAACATTATTTTCTAAACGCTGAAACAATGTTATGCAAACTTCTTTACATTTCCTGATTTATAACTTGTCAGACTATTATTTCATGCAGTCCGACATGGTTTGCATTCTTCTGCTTGGATTTCTGAAGGTTTAAATTGTGTAAAATTTCAGTTCAAATTGTACACCTGAAAAACGGAACCCTGTCACATTAAAATGGTCCGTTTATTTCTCCAATAATTAAGATCCATAGGACATTTAGTGCTTGGCACAACCAAGTCAATGAACAATGCGAAACATTTTCATTTGATTTTTTTACTTGTTGTTTTTGTAAGAAATATGACAAGCAAAGTAGGTGTAGCGTTTTCACTTTTGTTCAGTATATAACAAAACCGACGGTTTATCAAAACATAACGATAAACCCAGTCTATTTTTAGCACAAAATTCATTGCTATTATGTTAGTCGGTATAGAAAAAAAAAACAGTTCTGGCAAGTGAGATCCCTATATTCAGATAATCTCGTACCTTGATAAGTCTGATCTGAGTCTGATATTTGCTACAGGTAATGAAATTATTGAACCTATGCAAAGAACAGTGTGGAAAGAAGATCTACCGACAAAACACCGAGAAATATTAAAACACTATCACATTCCTTCTCACGGTTAGGAAACTACAGAGACAGAGCCAGTGGCTCTGCCGTTCAAATCCTCTGGGGCGCTTCCGGCCATGTGTGGATCTGTCTCTGGGAGCAGGATTTTTTGACAAAAACAGGTGAATGTTCAACTTTGGTGCTCAATTATTTTCTTTTGGTGCTTAAAAGCGAAAAACGGGAATGTTATGCTCCCCTAAGACCATTTATCTGTCGGTGCTACTTGTGTGGGCTCCAAAGTCGGCAGGGTGTTCACAGGATCATTGTCGTCGTGAGTCGACCCTATCTTATTTTTTCTGGTTTTCATCATGTATTTATGTAGATTCCAACGGTAAACAGCCAATTGCCGCAGCCAAAACATGTAATATACTAATCGAGGAATACTCTCGATTAGACATCCCTTTTCCATGTCACAAAACCTTAGAAATGATTGGTAAAAATAAGATTTGAGCAATTTCTACCAGTGGCTCTGTCTCTGGCGGCTGGCTCTGTCTCTGGCGGCTGGCTCTGTCTCTGCGTGCTAGGTTAAACATTTTAATCCATCAGAAAATTCGTGTCGAAGTAATGTACCTAATTGACTCACACACTGAATAGATCATAGTGCGTATGGCGAATGGTTCAGTCACTAAGTAAAATTAATGCTTTCCAAAACTTCGAAATTTCAGTGTTGTTCAATTTCAAAGCTACTATAGGCGGCAAACTGATTTGTACGATTTGTCACATGAAAAGCTGCGGCAAAGGAAGAAAATACTGATTATCAGGCCTTTTTTTATATTGCATCAGTGTAATCCGATATCTTTCTTTCCATTTAATCTTTCCCAAACAAGATATTGTTTTGATGCATTGCGAGAATAGAAAATTGCTGATAATCATTATTTTCATATTTTTGTCACAGATTTCAATGATAAATATTTCATATTTGATACTTCGGAACTATGTATGCCCTGAAGTGAATAACATAACGGATTAGCTTATTAGTAAACATATATTTTAATGGACATTCCTAATAGTGATCTTTTTCTATAAATCTTAAACGTTATCTTTAACTTATAATCTTTGTTATTTGTGAGTGTTGATCAGGAAAACTTCTATACATGTATTTGTTTTGCCTCTAATTCCATAGTGTTATAGTTTCTGAAGTAGTTGCATCTCTCGTTTTCTTGTTCAGTGTTGATTAAAAGGTTGCATCTTATTGTCCATAGTATACATGTCAAGCACGATATATCAAACTTTATGTTCAATTAAACATGTGAAATGAAGCATGTGAATGATTTCGAAGGTAAAATGCATGAGATTCTAAAACATGTACAAACAAACAAACAATTCAGGGACCTCCTAAGCGACATCTTAGTTTCTATCACAAATTAAGTATTTCTGGTACTATAACCAGTTCTTATTTGTATACTGAATAGGATAATCCTTTTCGAGGTTGTGCTGAAAAGTTCATGTGCATGTTCATAAAATCTTCTGGTCGTTAGCGTACATCAGCGTATTTCAACGTACCAGTATACCCAGTATTCATTCGTACCCCAAGCGTATTTCAGTATATGTCCAATTCATTCACACGTTACCCATACGATGGCTATATACGCTGTGATGTAACAGCACCATAAGACGGTAAGTTGTCCGTTACTTTGTAGTCACGTTTATAACTCGTTTGTCTTTTAATCCTATTCCAATCAAGACCTGGGACCCGTGTTATCAACGATCTTACAGCCACGATTTTGTGTAAAGTATGTGAGAAGAAATCTGATTGCATGAGAAATTAGATAGGGCCAATCAGGTTTATTGTTATAAGTAATTACGCAAAAAATAACCGTTCGAATGTTGATAATACGGGTCACTGGTTGTGACGTTTCTCGACTTTTAAAGGGATTAGACCTTGAGCCACCAATAACCCCTGCTCCCCCCCCCCCCCCCTACGGGGAATTTTGAAGGGTATGATTTTCTGAAAGCTTATACCAAATGCTACAAGATGAGCGTTGTTTGCACTCTGGCCGTTGGGGCTTTTGGCTGTAACCCTTATCTAAAACCCTTAACCCTTTTAATTTTTTTATTCAAATATACAAACATTTATTTGGTCATATCTTCATTGAATTTTGACCTACATATGTCAATATGGTATCAAATAAAAGCTTATGACTTGTTCTTTCATTTGTAGTTATTTTATGCAAATTAGCTCATTTGCATATTCATGAATATTAATGATTTTCCTTAAAATTGTCAATTTTTGATTAAAATTTGGTTAATAATTTCCAAAATAAGGCGTTTCTGTCCAAGGGGAATTTCGTAAACATGGTTTATCAGTAAGAACATTTTATTAGAAACATTTTGAGCCTTGTTTGCACTCTGGCGGTTGGGGCTTTTCGGCATGACCCTTATCTAAACCCTTAACCCTACCAAATTATTCATTCAAATTTTGAAAATGAATTTGGTCATATCTTGGTTGAATATTTACACACAGATGTCAGAATGGTATCAAATGAAAGCTTATGACTTGCTCTTTCATTTTAAGATATGTTATGCAAATTAGCTCATTTGCATATTCATGAATGTTAATTTTTTTCCTAAAATTGCGATTTTCGACTAAAATCTGGTAAATACTTTCCAAAACAAGACATTTTTGTGCAGGGAATTGTGTAAACATAATTAATCTTAAAGGAAATCATGTTAGAAACATTTTGAGCGATGTTTGCACTTTGGCTGTTGGGGCATTTGGCCAAAACCCTTATCTAAACCCTTAACCCTATGAAATAGTTCAGTCATTTTTCAAATGTTTTTCTATCATATCTTGGTTGAATATTGACCTACAGATGTAAGAATGGTGTCAAATGAAAGCTTATGACTGTCACAATAATTTGCCATAATTTTTATGCAAATTGTCTCATTTGCATATTCATGAATATTAATGACATTACTTAAAACTGTGACCTTTTTAGCGGGTATTTGGTAAATACTCTCAAAAACATTGTGTTTCTACTCAAGGGGAATCATGTAAACATAGTTAATCTTAAAGAACATTTTATTAGAAACATTTTGAGCAATGTTTGCAATCTGGCGGTTAGGGCTTTTGGCCGTGACCCTTTTCTAAACCCTTAACCCCATCAAATTTTTCATTTTAATTTTCAAAACGTTTTTGGTCACAGCTTGATTGAATATTGACCTACAGATGTCACTACGGTTTCAAATGAAAGCTTATGGATGACTCTTTAATGTGCTATTATTTTCTATGCAAGTTAGTTCATTTGCATATTCATGAGAATTAATGATTTTCCTTAAAATTGTGATTTTTCAGCGAAAACCTGTTAAATACTTTCAGAAAATACTTTCAGAAACAAGGCGTTTCTGTTCAGGGGGAATTATGCAAACATGATTTATCTTAGAGAACATTATATAAATAACATTATAAGCGATGTTTGCACTGTGGTAGTCGGAGCTTTTGGCAAAACCCCTTATCTAAACCCTTAACCCTATCAAATTGTTCATTTAAATTTTCAATATGTTTTTGGTCATATCTTGATCAAAAATTGACATACAAACGTCATAATGGTATCAAATGAAATCTAGTGAATTGCTTATATATTGGCAATTTGCTCATTTGCTTATTCATGAATATTATTGATTCTTTAAATGTTTGGGATAAAACCTTATTTATTGTGGAAAATCCATAGAATTCCATTTGACAGTGCTAAAGTATGTGTTATATAGTAACCATGTAATGTTAAGTACATAGTAACCCTGTTATGTTTAGTGCAATAAAATTTAATGCTGATGGTTCTTTGCATTAAATAGACATTCTAGTATTGATCTATGTTGGTTTCCATTATGATAACCTAGCCAAACTCCCAGAGTGTAAGTAATTCCAAGATTGCCACCAAGTGTGATGTTAATCATTTTTGGTCAAATTGTCCTAAAACAGTGCAAAAAGTAAGTGTCTTAATATGGGATTTCATATGCTGATCTAAACCAGGTTTTAGTTGTAGCATTTAAATTTCAGGAAAGAATTGAACTGAAAATATCTATGACTATCTAATGCCATCCTTGAAAACATATGCCATATTGAAAGATATTGTATATGTATCGCAAGGGAACTATTTTCAATCCATTGTGAGGTTATACTATGCTGAAAGCACATATAAGACATATGTATAGGTTCGGAAGAATTTGAATGTACATTCAACATGGGCTGTCGGTAGTATGGATCATTTAACAGTTCACATCTGTTCTGATCTCATCTATACAAATAAATGCATTGTAAATAACTGCAATAATCTTTTGATCACAATCGGTTATAGTCTGTACTCTAGCTACATATGTACAGCGAGTACATTTCTTGATTTATGCATCTTATACATATGCTTTACATATGGCACCCTAAGCTTAAATCATCTGAAGTTAATATACCTCAATATAGCATAAAGGAATGGTAACACCAGTGTCCCTGATCTGTCAGCCACATATCAAATACACTTACGGCCAACAAATTGACTTGGCTATGAGGAATACACAAGGAAGGGCTCTCCAGATTGAACAAAATCATGCTGTTTTCTCCGTGTGAATGGCAAAAAATGGGACTTGATGATTGCTTAACAATGTTATCCTGCTATATGTATGCAATTTGTCTACATTCCAGGATCTCTTTTCAGCCATAAAAATTACAAAAATAATTGAAATAATTAATTTTATATGTTTTATTAGGATAAAGTCCCGCAGGTTAGACACTTTTTGTATCATTATATGGCATTCGATAAAATGTTTATGTTCAAAGTCCTATTTTGAGGCAATTTTGGATTCATCAAAGGATAACATTCTGTCAACTAAACTAGATATAAGCAATAACACCAGTACAATACATGGAATCAATTAAACTTATTTGCACTTAAACAACAAAGATTAAAAAAAATCAAATGGAAACTAAATACATACATTGATAATAAGATTTATAGGAACAAAATATGATGGGTTGCACACTTTAAAATCGCAGTTACTTCCAAATAAAACACCAAATAGATCTCAAACAAGGCTTATATGTTGTTAAAAGAGTGAACATGGATATCAAATGGTTAAAAACTCATGAGAAAGAAAAAAATCCCACCTTTTGGTAGATATTTAACTTGAAAACAATCACAAACTGTAGATAAACCATTAATATACATGCATATGCAAATGAGCCATTTTGCATAAAATAACTACAAATTAAAGAAAAAGTCATTAGCTTTCATTTGATACCATTCTTACATCTGTAGGTCAATATTCAATCAAGCTATGACCAAAAACGTTTTGAAAATTCAAATGAAAAATTGATGGGGTTAAGGGTTTAGATAAGGGTCACGGCCAAAAGCCCCAACCGCCAGAGTGCAAACAAGGCTCAAAATGTTTCTAATAAAATGTTCTTTAAGATAAACTATGTTTACATGGTTCCCCTTGAGTAGAAACACAATGTTTTTGAAAGTATTTACCAAATATCCACTAAAAAGGTCACAGTTTTAAGTAATGTCATTAATATTCATGAATATGCAAATGAGATAATTTGCAAAAAAATTATGGCAAATTATTGTGACAGTCATAAGATTTCATTTGATACCATTCTTCCATCTGTAGGTCAATATTCAACCAAGATATGATAAAAATGTTTTGAAATGACTGAACTATTTCATAGGGTTAAGGGTTTAGATAAGGGTTTTGGCCAAATGCCCCAACAGCCAAAGTGAAAACATCGCTCAAAATGTTTCTCATATGATTTTCTTTAAGATTAGTTGTGTTTTCAGAATTCCCCTGCACAAAAATGTCTTTTTTTGGAAAGTATTTACCAGATTTTGGTCAAAAATTGCAGTTTTTGGAAATTAATTAATATTCATGAATATGCAAATGGGCTAATTTGCATAACATATCTTTAAATGAAAGAGCAAGTCATAAGCTTTCATTTGATACCATTCTGACATCTGTGTGTAAATATTCAACCAAGATATGACCAAATTCATTTTCAAACTTTGAATGAATAATTTGGTAGGGTTAAGGGTTAAGATAAGGGTCACGCGGAAAAGCCCCAACCGCCAGAGTGCAAACAAGGCTCAAAATGTTGCTCATAGAATGTTCTTACTGATAAACTATGTTTACAAAATTCCCCCTGGACAAAAATGCCTTTTTTAAGAAAGTATTTATCAAATTTTCGCCAAAAAATGGAAATTTTAAGGAAAATCATTAATATTCATGAATATGCGAATGAGCTAATTTGCATAAAATAACTACACATGAAAGAGCAAGTCATAAGCTTTCATTTGATACCATTTAGACATCTGTAGGACAATATTCAATAAAAATATGACCAAATAAGTATTGTAAATTTGAATGAAAAAAAATGATAGGGTTAAGGGTTTTAGATAAGGGTTACAGCCAAAAGCCCCAACGGCCAGAGTGCAAACAATGCTCAAAATGTTTCTAAGATATTGTACTTTATGAAAAACTATGTCTACAAAATTCCCCCTGGGGGGGGGGGGGGGGGGGAGCAAACATGTTTCTGGCTCAGGGACTAGATATACTGGTATCAGTCTGTCTGTCCATTTGTCCGTCCGTGTATGTACAAAATACTTGTTCAGAGCATACCGGTATCTCTAAAAGTATAGTAGCTATGATCATGAAAGTTCGTGGGTGGATAGATCTCACAGACGAAAAGTTCTGTGTACAAGGAGCATAACCCTACCTTGCTTATTTTGTGAGTTATTGCCTTTGTTTTGGACAAAACGCTTGTCTGAACAAATGTAGTGGTGGACATATTTTATCACCTTTACTGATAGATTTCTAGTTTCCGACTGCTCCTATTCGAAATGATGTCCAGGCATGCACGGATCCAGACGGCGTCCGCCCCTAATGAGAGAGAAATGAACAGATCTGTCAATGGTTCCGAAGGTATCTATATGCAATATTTATTATTGAAATCTGCGAGAAAAAAAAGAGGAAAATGCTGGTTTTCTGCCATATTCTTTTCTCACAATGCATGAGAACGAACAAGGTCTTGTTTGGGAACAAATCAATGGAAAGATATCTGATTACATTGATGCAGAATAAAAGGTCCTGATAACCAATATTTTCTCCGTTTGCTGCAGCTTTTTACGTGACAAAACGCACACTAATTGTTTCTTTGTCAACACCCAGTCTGTCGCCTGTAGTAGGCTTGAAATTGAACAACACTGAAATTTCGAAGTTTTGGAAAGCGTTTACTCAGTGACTGAACCATTTGCCATTCGCAATATGATCTATTCAGTGTGAGTAAATTAGGTTCATTACTTCGACACGAATTTTCTGATGGATCAAAATTTTAATCTATCACACAGAGACAGAGCCAGCCACCAGAGACAGAGCCAGCCGCCAGAGACAGAGCCACTGATAGAAATTGCTCAAATCTTCTTTTTGCCAGTCATTTCTAAGGTTTTGTGACATGGGAAAGGGATGTCTAATCGAGAGTATTCCTCGATTAGTATATAACATGTTTTGGCTGCGGCAATTGGCTGTTTACCGTTGGAATCTACATAAATACATGATGCAAACAAGAAAAAAACACATAGGGTCTACCCACGACGACAATGATCCTGTGAACACCCTGCCGACTTTGGAGCCCACACAAGTAGTACCGACAGATAAATGGTCTTAGGGGAGCATGACATTCCCGTTTTTTCGCTTTTAAACACAAAAAGAAAATAATTGAGCACCAAAGTTGAACATTCACCTGTTCTTGTCAAAAAATCCTGCTCCCAGAGACAGAGTCACACATGGCCGGAAGCGCCCAGAGGATTTGAACGACAGAGCCATTGGCTCTGTCTCTGTAGTTTCCGTACCGTGTTCTGTGTACCTCGTTATACGCGTATTGTACATGTATACGAACATTTTTTTCCAATCCCACCTGAAACACTGGTCAATCGTGTTTGTCTTCGGCAAAGTATTATGACGCTAGGCGACGATATAATGACACGTGTTTACAAAAAATAGCCTATCATTTGAAAACAGCTCGATATCGAAGTCCAAACAACATTAATCTTGCACTCGATTATTCGAATCTTGTAGATGTAACACACTTCCAAGATTGTAACTAACGCATGCAAACTTGTATTGAAAACTGTGCACACTTTTTCCTTACATAAGTAAAATTTGTAAACATGCACCATAATATCGCGGCTGGAGCTGAAAGCATCTACGACTGTGACGAAATCGTGACGATTGGACTATAATTATAACATTGTTGAATATGACAAAAGTACGTTGATAACAGGACAAGCAGGTTTTTGGGTGTAATTTGTTTTAGATTTTATATAATCTGTGTTTTTGTGACCGCTACAATAACCAAACTATTGCATAAAAATGACAATGTCCCAGTGTTTATATTTAGTAAATAATGGTTATCATAAAATTGTGGAATGTTGCCTTACATACAAAATTATTTCGTTATATAACAAAATAAAAGACGTTGTTTTTCTTTGAAAACCTTGTAACTGCAGCTTACATGTAAATAAACTGCAGTTACGATCTTTTGGAGAAAAGATGCAATTATCTAAGGTCGTAAAAAAGGCTCGTTTCAAGTTTTTGACACACTTCTTTTGTAATGAAACAACATGAGAATATTCTCAATTATGATTATTATCATTTATTTTGGTGCCGAAATGCCATATCTTTGTGTTCCAAAACAAATACCTGCGTACATGTACGCTCGTATGTATTTCAAAACAATCCCTTTTTGGAGTCTTAAAGCACGTTAAAAATGCATTCAATCAAAAGAACAAATTGCTGACTGCAATGCTATATCTGCTTTTCTCCATATATGTACAAATAATTTCGTTTTCTGGGTATTTCCCTATCCATTGACATATTTAAATTAATGAGTATCATCCTGAACGCAAAATATTAAGTTTAAAGCGGTAATAGCTGTCACGATTGAAGTTTTTCTATTACCGAGTTCTTATTATCTGATGATATGAACAAAGCCTATTCCAACTGCATAAAACCAATAAAACCAGTGAAAGAATGGTACATTGGTACATTTTCCCTTTCTTGCAATGTATGTCAGTATGCCATGTTTACAATGTCAAGGGCGAGTCGGAATTATCCGAGTCCTGAGCGGTTAAAAGCGAGCGTCTACGGAATCTATTTTAAATCGAGTGGAATGACGTCAGAGAATAAACAGTATTTTTTTAAAAGAAAATATGAGATGTCTCTTTAAAAGGGACCTTTTTGGAAGTGTGTAGTAACCCTAAACAGTCTGCGAGGAAAGTACAAAACGATCAGGATCGAAACTGTCGATACTCTGGATTTGCATGTTTTTCCTTCACACTATTATTATTATCTAAATACGGATATCGTTGGCGTTTGCTAAATGTGATTTGTCTCTCGAAATATGGTCTTCTGTTGAATTCATAGAAACACGCTTTTAGAATGACGCGTGAAGCAGAATCTAATTGGCCCTTTCCCAATTATAACCTTGTTTTGATGTCATCATTAGAAGGAATTGAGGAAATAGGAGAAAATCTTGATAACAAGCAATTCCACAGTTGCATAGATATTTTCTCAGTTTTATTTAATTCAACAAATCGTATCTTAACATGCATAGTTTGTCGTCTTTAAAACTTTCAAAATAGAATATTCAACTTATTGCCGTTTGGGAAAGAGTGAGGCATGGCTATTAAAATAACTTCAACTGGTGAACCCTATCCCATAAGAGAGCTGCTTTGGACTTCCTTTTTGCAAAAACACAGGAAACATTTAGATAAAAGAAAAGAATGTTAATTGTTAGCAGTCTTTCCTATTACCTAAATATTTTCTATGTCATATCGTAAACAATTCACATTTCCAATGTCATTGCTTATGCAGTCTTTAAACGATTTCAATTGAGAAGAGTTTTATTTTTTGTCATTTTGGGAAAGAGTTGAACATTTATTCGTAACCAGGCACGTGCTGAAATCCCGTGAATATCGGAATATTTCAAAATTTAATTTTTTACCCGTCGCACTAAAGAGAAACCTTCTGCAAAGTATAAAAGTACAGATAATATCCAGCCTGTGCGGACTGCGCAAACAGAGAAGATTCAAGACTCATGACTCGTAGGTAATTTTATGGGCCTTGACTAATTTTTCTATCTTACTATGTGTTCATTTTCTAGTTACCGTCTGCTTTCGTTTCTCGAAATTAAGTTTTATGAACTTCCCGTAAATTCCCTTTTAGCTTGACGTGTCACTTTTATTAGATACCTTTGTATCACATGATCACCCGACTATAAACGAATATTTACGGCTTTTGCAGGTACCCGCAATATGTAATATATAAATCTATATATAGACACAATTGTTTGAGCGCCGTGGAAAGTAAGAATGTCAATATAAATGCGCTTATTGTGGGTAAACAGCGCATGGTTACTCGCTTGAAATACGGTCTTTCTGCATCTTTTTGCTCATACTTTAATACTGTAAACCCCCTTTTTTTTGGCAAATTGGCAGGTTTTTTGACAGCTATTATCCCTTTAAGGTAAATGCTACAACCTTTATAGTCCAGTTTATAAATATTTCCCATATAGACAAGAGGAAAGGTGTTCTTTATAATCAATACAAAGTTTAACATGTTGGTTCGATTCTTGCATGTGCCTCGCACCTACAAGATTCGAAACAACATATGAAACCATCACATGCAAAATAACAGGAGTTTGGAATTCAATATTGTTTACCTATGTTTTTTAATGTGCCATAAAATCGTGACTGAACTATAATTATAATTATATGAGATAACAATTTGTTTACTTTATTATATCTATGTCATTAAGTGGGTGATGAAGGATTGTTGAATCAAACTCGGTTATCATGGTATCATAGTTCAGGAAATCACTGATACTAAATTAAACTTTGAAATTTGTTAAATCATTTCCCCATAACAATACGTTTTGACGTACCACAAAGTAAAGGCTTAGAAAAACATTGTGAAAAATGATGACAATGATTTATCAAGCGATTTCTTCACTTATATTACCACAACGTTTTCTACCAAGAAAGACCAAATAAGCCTAATTCAAGATTGCATTCACTTGAAATTGTCATCTGCAGCATCTTTGAATTTGGACCAGTATAAAACTTTACCGTCTGGTAAGGGTTAAATCAATATCAGGACATAAGTATTATTTGTTTCATTAGAAGTGCATATCATTTCCAACACTTTTCCGGTCATCTCACAACGCAATCCACTTATTCATCTTTCGTAACTATCTTTACTATATCTAGGTTACATGTAGTAAGTGAATAATGAAAAACAATCTAACCAGAAAGATATGTAAAAGTTCGTTTATATGATAAAGGCTTGTTTAGTATAGTATCACCCCTATAGAAAGGGTCAGTCAGTTCTGGCTTATGATACACTCTCTTCTGGTTGCACAGTACCTCCCGACCCCCAACGCATGATGCCGGGCGTCTGACAGAGGTTGGTCAACGGTAACTATTGGTTTAACTAGACTCACCAACCGGTCGCATCAGTTTTAACCCGGCAGGCCCGCTTCCAAGGCGGACGCCCTAACCATTAGCCACGGAAGCGGTATACATGTATATCTATATCATTTATACGTTATATATTCACACGACACCGGCAGTTTTCGAAAGATGTCGAAATTGTTTGACATCAAAAACAGCGGACTTTTCTTCTTTGTAACTTATCCATACAGAACGGATACCATCAGATGTGTACGGCGTAGCCTAAAAACACGGCATCGTTCTAATCTATATTAACTACTTCGGTTCTTTGTCGCTTTATAACAAAAAAACTTCTTAACTGCAGCTTAAAACAAGATTGTGTTGTAAAGCAGCAACTTGTCAAATACTAATTATAATTCCATAGACATTTTTGTATGTTAAATGGTTATAAGTATTTATCGTTCCAAGTCGTTTTCTGACAGTGAGTATGTACAATGCGCAGCACACATTGCTTTTTAAATTTATAACAGAGCAAAAAAAAAATCAGTCTAAATTTTGTAGGCCTATTTAGATAATGATTTCTTTAAACATTCTACGCGCAACGCATTAATTATTCTTATTTCGTCGAATTTATTATGTAAAAAGACATGGAAAAGTTATAAGAGAAGAATCTGGATCCTGGTCAGACTGCGCGTGTGCGCAGGCTGGCGTGTATTCACGTAGGTCTGAAAGGGCCACTTTCCGGACCCCGGTCCATTCAAACATGTAAATCTAATATCGTTGGGATAAGTCGTTCAAAGAGGAGCTATGCATGAAATGTGAAAAAGAATCAGTTTCGGTAGGGTATTGATTTTGTCTCCTAATTGCAACATGCATCAGAGTGCATTTTCTACTAATAAGTGTGTTCTAGTTAATTAAATAGATACTCGGGAGAAAATGTCAGTTTAATTGAATTTATTTGTAAGATAAATTACACTTTTCTTGAAATATTTAGTCAAACATAAAGTAGGGATGAAAACGACTTTCGCCCACTCGTATTTACTATAGATGCACCTTGAAAAAATATTTTCAGAAAATGATTTTTCCAAAGAAACGACATAAAAGAAAAAAAATCATATTTTTGTCTCAAATGACATAAGGACATTTCCCGCTAACTCAGTTATGTATGTATTCACTGTAATATGTTATTGTAATTGTAATTAACCTTTCAATTAGGTCATGTTTCCTTGACATTTAATGTTATGTAAAAACGCAAAACAAGATGTTGTAACGTTCGTAACAAACAAAGGTTAAAGGGGTCTTGACTTCATTAATAAAGTAATCAGAAAAACATTCTGAGTTTGACCAAACTTTGCGTGGTGCACCGTATTAATTTGGTTCAAAACGTTAGGATAGCGCTCGTGCTAAATTAAAGGGACAAGAGTTATATCTTTCAGGCATCGGAACGACATGGAGAACATTTCGTTATTTGGAAGCAAAACGAAATGAATTTTTACCCTTGGAACAAAGTATTCAAGTTGGACGATCCAGACAATAATTTTGCATGCTTGCATCTTCGACAACCCAGCACGGACATATACCACACAGTGATTCATTTTGACTCCTCTAGAACATGTGACTTAGGAAAACATTGTTGAAAATGAAGAAATTTCATGTTACAAGCAATTTCCTCATTTTCCATGATGTTTTCTATCCAAAATGTAATACAATTTTAAAATTTTATCAAATTGAAAATGTCGTCTGCAACTGTATTAAATTTGGACTACCCTAAAATTTTGTCGTTTGGGAAAGGGTAAATACGTTTCCTTTATGAACCATGTTACCAAAAGCCGATTTTGATCCATGGTGGACTCTTTTGCCATATACTACTCTTTTTATACGCACCAGGTGATATTATTATGTTCTGTCCTCGGTGGTTCTTTTGTCCAGCCGACTGTTTATCCGTCCGAAGCTCTTGTTAAAATAGAAAAGTTTAGTATCCAACATCATTATCTCCTTTGTAATATTTGTAAGAATGAGTATAAGCCACGAACGATTACAGTTTGTACTAGTATTAACGTAGAAAGCCCTCAAGTTTGAAAACATCGATGAAAAGGGACAAAAACCTAAGAACCAGATAGAGAACTATTCTTTGAATTATTCAGTAGGATATTAATAAAAATCCACTTGGATTCACTTTACCGTTCTGGTCATTATGTGACTTTGTTTTCCAAATTCAATATCTTAGTTTTATACTTGATTGTAATGGCATAAATTGGACGACTCTCAGTGTTCAATTTTGCTGAAGCGATCAATTAAAACGAAATTAATTCTAGAAGGAATTCAGTAGTGATTGCACGAGGGATAATCACGTATAATAAGACAATATAACGACAGTATTCATCGAAAGTAATTCAATAATTGTAGTCATATTCTTTGTTTTCGCCTTTCAGCTGAACGAAGGGAGTTTACTCAAAATAAATCAGAGTTGTTCCATCAGAGTTATCTCTCTTTAAAACGTTCAACGTTGATCTCGTATGATTCAATGATTTATCGCAAATACACAATCTGATTAAAGTCCGGTGTCATTTTTACCGTGACATCTGACAGGCACCAGTTAAAAGTCACTTTCAGTGACATTTTCCTTCGACCAATCTAGTAATGAAAATAATCAATTGTTTTTAAAACTTTGTTACGTAAGCCCTATATTTTTTTATTTTTTTTTCTTTTCTGAGACACTTCATGCGATCGAAAAGATGCTCTCAAACTCTCCTTTAGTATTCGACCTACTTTTTGGACCATTGAAACTGCGGTTTATTTGAAAATTTCGCCGCTAAATTTCGCATAAACGATATTGTCGGCTAGTGTATGTGACGTCTAAACATAGCCACCCGTGTCCAAAGAACCGCTAGCGAACACTTAGTCAGATAGGATCTTTATAGTAGACTCTACACAATATAAAGATTCAATGCGCTGAATGTTTATTTCATCTAAAATCTATTATACAGCCTCTATCGAAAACATCTAGGTCACTGGCACCGCTCTCATTCTCTTGCTTCATTTATAATGTGAGAAAAATGAACGAAGAGCTACACCCACATTTTTTTACAAATCAGATATTTGCGAACAATTTCTGAAAGCCGTAACACAAGAAAAATCCTATCAGATTTGTCAAAATCGGCTCAATGGTTAAGGAGAAGAATTCATTTTGAAGATTTATCTCTATACTTCTGCAAGTTCGATAAGCACCGCCCTGCCTCGCCCACCTTTTTCAACGTATCAAAATTCACGAACGTGCGTTTGAAACAGTTACTCAAGAAACATTCCCGCAATGTTTAATTCAAATTGGTCCGATGGTTGATTTTTAGGGAGAAGATGATATTGAAAGAAATTGTTGACGACTTCCGACGAACGGCGAACTACAAACACAAGGTAATCACCAACGCTCACCTTGAGCACGTTGAACTCAGATGAGCTTAAAAGACAAAAGTTACTGACTTCGCTTCAAAGTTTTTAATTACCTTAATATAGACATAGTTTGAACACTGAAGCGATGTTAAAAATATTCGTTTTAAGGGGGAATGCTCCAGTTTTCTAAATTTTTTTCCCAATGATAGAATTTAATTATATTTTGTATGTTAAAATTACATGTTATTACCAATTGAAAAATAAAATAAAAATGGGTGGTTAGCTATCTTGTTTGAATTTTATGGGCATTCGTATCACATACCCCTACAGCGAAAAAATGCACCTTTTTTTGCACCTGTCCAAGGTCACTTAAATGCTAATTAAATGCTGTGTATTCATTGTTTAGTCCCGAAAACGGATTTAAAGTAATGTCTTACATTTAATAAGAACAGAAACCCCAAAATATGTGCTATTATAAACGCGTAAATGTATAAAACATCATGCTCATGTGTTCGGTTAGATCCAGGAAGCTGGGGTATTTTATGTGAAAATTTGCATATTTTTGGAAATATTTCAAATTCTACACAATAGAATTTGATAATACTCCCTCATTGTATTAAGCAACATGTCCTGGTAATAATTCAAAAAGAAAATGTATAGGTTAGCGCACTTATTAATGAATTACAGCACCTTTTATCAGCTACACATGAATAGAATGACGCAAAACAGCGATAACTGCATACATACTTACGACTGTCTTGCTCTAAATAATCGATTTGCATCTTGAGGAAATCAGTTTCGAATAATAAATGCACTTTTACCGTCGAAAATAGTATATTGTAATGATGTGTTGTATTATTGAAAATATGGTAGCGAAACATATTGGTACGAAACATTTAATTTACTACAGTAATGACCAAGTGTTCCGAAAAACTGGAGCATTCCCCCTTAAGCTCCTAAACATTTAGATTTACACTAACGTTATAGAGATCATTCCGAAAAAAAAATGTCTTCGATACTCTAAAACAGTCCGTGGTATACGATTGTTCGTTATCAATTGGTAAAATACCCAGCATCAACTAAAACCTCTGATCCAATCATCATGGTAGACAGGTCGCTAAGGAGAAACAAAATGGCGTCGACCACGTGACTTATTTCCGGAAGCCGTCCGGTTGGATGCCTTTTGAGCAAATCATCCGCAAAATCTTTGTTTTCCGTGAGTACCTCCCTAGTCATCTGGGTCAGGAAATATGTAGGCTGTATTGCGTTTACTCTAATGTTGTGTGGAGCAAGTTCGAACCCCATACTCTTTGTCAGCATATTTATAGCGCTTTTTGTACAGCAGTATGGTGCATGGTTTACGACACGTACCTTCGATACTACGCTAGATACATTGACGATTGATCCGCCTTCCTTACGAGCTTTCATATCTTTAACGACGACCTGCGATATATTCACGATGGCGTTGAAATTGACGCTAAACACGTCATTGAGATCTTGCTCTGTGATTTCCGTGAATGGTTTATTGGGTCCTGCAATACCAGCGTTGTTAACAAGATGGTGTATAGGCAGGACTTTGTTCACAGCTTCCCTTGTAGTCTCCCAGTTAGACACGTCACAATGCACTGTGATCAGCCCAGAGAGTTCTGTCTTAAGACTGTCTAGGTCAGCTTGTGTCCTACTCAAAGACACAACTGTCGCGCCAAATCTATGTAGAGTTGCTGCAAGTTGTCTGCCTAGACCTGTAGAGAAAATGGTAGTTATTTCTTTTCACAAACGGAAATTATTGATAACAAAAATTATTCTGGGAAGCATCACCATATTTTTCCACACATTTTAGGGGTTCATTCTAGATTGGTAAGTACACTTGTACAAACCAGTAATAATAGAATCAAAAATTGTCTATTGAATTCGTGTCCCTGATAGGTATGCATTTTCTGTCTAACGAAAAAAAAATTTATAGTGTTCACTCTTCTCCTTCTTAATCATTTTCTCCTTCTAAATCACGTCTGTATCTTCTTTGCCTAATCATTTATCATTTCTAATAACATTATAAGAAACGGGTCCAAGTTAGATAGTGAAAACGTGGTACCAATTCTAAAATTAATTTCTTCTTGATGCAGCGTACAATTTAGATGCAATAGTATTTCTTTTGTCATAAAATTGCGTGATACTGTTAAAGAACATTAATCTGTTACTTGTAATAAAAGCGCTGTTTAATCAGATAAAATAATACATTGAGTAGTATAATACCAGTATGTCAAACATACTTAAAAGTCGGTCTTAAAACTAAACAACTGGGCTATTTAAAGCATGATCGTTCTCTTAAAGTGAGACACAGATACTAGTAAATGAATGAATAAATAAAAATACAAACGAATAGTCCTCGTTGTATAATTATGTCTTTTAGTCATAAAATTTCGTTACACATCATTATCACGATGGATAATCACGAGATACAATATTTTCAGAAAATCTTCAATAATTTTGTAGCCTAAATACTGGACCGATCTGAACTCGGTTTGAAGCAGAGAATGTGGGCAGACGCTACGCATAAGATAGATATGGTCGATTTTTAAAAAGATCGTTTGACAAAATAGTTATTGAACATAAACCAAATTTTTGGTTGATCTTCAACAACTTTTTTGTCAGTATTTTTTCAGAAATCCACCACGTCCAGGTTATTCCTAACATTTTCCTACCTTCTCTGCTACAAACCTAATTCAAATTGGTCAAGTAATGACAAAGTTATTGAAGAATATTGAAAATTCTAATTCACGTGTATTATTAATGCATGTGTAATTCACTTCGGAATACATGTCTGGTAAAATTGTCGCACGCTTTGGTAAATCTTCCAATCAGTAGGAAACTGACATTTGAAATATAATCTTAGAAAAAAAACGTTTTCATTAAATAACGAAAAGAAAATGAAGCCTACTGAGTATATAGTTTACCTTTTATGCACTTCGAGGTTAGAGGGTTTATGCATTAAACTGGTCTAAACCGTCTAAATTTCATACATGTCATATTATATAAAGTAGAGCTTATATCGTTAGTGGGGAGTCAAAACCTTGTAACTTCAGCTTGAAAAAGCTGGAGTTACGAGGTTTTGATCCCCCACTGGCGATATGAGTCGTGGACCGGTTTCATAATGTAATAATTATGGTTGGGACAAGATATTGGGCTTAACCGTGATTAATTTGTTGCATATCACAAGGATTTAAATGTTTCTTTTTCCCAAACAACAACATTAAGGGTATTCCAATTGTAATGATAAGATGCTTAAGACTACAGAAATCATAGAGGTAAAGCAGGATTTGTGTACAAAATAGCACGGAAAATATTGAGGCAAAGGGAAAAATTGCTGATTATCAGCAATTTCTTCAGTTCTCCCAAAGTTTTCGCTATCCTATTCTATCAGGAACGTCACAACCAGTTCTTGTATGTGCAAGGGTTAAACTTGTTTCATGCAACCGGTTCTCAAAATGTATCATGTTTGTTTTTATAAAAAAGGGTAATTTCACAAATTCCTTATTATATCTTTTCTACTATCACAAAGATATTCATATTAATAACAATTAATATAATTATGTTATAAGTAGGACCAAAACACAAATTAAATTTTTTCTATTTCATAGAAATACCACAAACCTTTACCAGCACCTGTTACCAAAATTCGTTTTCCATCGAATCTGAATGATGCTGCCATTTTGTACTCCTACTTAATTTTGTTTTACAGTATCGCAAACATTCTATCTATATATTTTTCATGCTTGGTATATTTAATTATCAATGAAATGAATATATAACATAAGCCTAATTCGTTGATTTTTTTTTTTATCAAAATTAAACTTTTCACATATTATGAGACCGACGGATGATTTTTAGGTCGGGAAATCTCTTTGAGATTTTCACGTCCTATAGCGATCCAACGCTTCTAACGCTTTTCTACGAAAACCTCGTATCTGCCGCTTGTTTTAATCTGCAGATACGAGGTTTTCTATATAATTTGGTCGCCGCATAGTCGTTAAAAATGTCTGAGTCCGCCGAAAAAGTAGACCTAGCTTTGAACATTTCATAATTACTCAAATAACATAATCATCGTAAAGACTTTCATTTCTTAATAGTTTTATCAAAACAATGCAGCAGTTTGCTCATAAGTGCGAAAACTATCAACTTCTCTTTTTGGCGGAAAGGTTGATTAGAACTATTCTAACTGGTGTGGCAGACTAGAGCAGACGAGAATTTCAACACCAAATTACTGCGCCACACAGTTCGTGTAATCGGACATTTCCGTGAAGCACTCGTAGATTCACGGAAAATCTATTTATATTCTTACTCTAGTCGAGTCCTTCTCCTTGCACACAATCGCATTTTACAACACATGCATTTTATCGGGTTATACGCTCACGTGTTAACACTTCGCGGTATAAAGCTAGTATCCTATGCTTTGACCAACTAAAGTGTTACCGTAACGGCGTTGCCGGACTTTGAGCCGTCTTGAGTACATACAACGTAATTTTCGTAATTTACTCATCCTTATTAATCCAGGCTAAGGTTTAACAGGAATTTAATCATCTTTCTTCGACCTGGGCTTGAGATATAGGCTATTTATGAGTTAATTGTTGGCCTCTGTCTCTGCAGATGAAAGAGGTGATAGAGTTATCTCTTTCACAAACGACAAAAAGAACAATCCAAAGTGAAAGCTAATGCGAAAAGCAAAGAGGACAGCAAAAATAAAAAGAAAGCAAGATCTAGATTTGTGTGCAGAAAATACGAGCTCACTTTTTTCAAATTCTGAGTTTAACACACATATTATTAGAATTGTTGATCAATGTTTGTGGTCTAACCTTTACCATTATTTACAATGTGCTATATATATTGTAAATTTAATTATCTAAATCTGGTCAGTTCTCATGCCACTTTTGTGAACCATATTAAATTTAACTTCATTCCTCATTCTGAATTTTGCTCAGAAATTTTCCCGTCATAATATTAATATTTTTCATCGTGCAAAGTTTAACCTTTCCTAAGCAGTAGAATGTAAAACTGCTCTCAGGCCCGTAGGAAGCAATTTGATAAGGGGAAGGACTCAAAACTCTGTCCGGGTTAGTGTCTGAACATCTTATGGGCTAATAGGCCTTTTCTTCAATTTTTTAGTAAAATGAGGAAAATTCGATATTTTTGGCCACAATTTGGGGCTTATCCCATCCCGTAGCCCCACCTGTTCCTACGGGCCTGCATAAAAAACGGAATACTGTTGCTACATGTAATGTCAAGTTTGTGTTGATAATTTAGATAAATATTAATGTAAAGTTTAGCTGAAGAATTGTTGAAAGACAGATTGAGACAAAGAAAAAATGTTGAATACAAAATGTTTTCGTTTTGCCACAATGTATCCACAAACCTTTTTATAATGGATATCAAAATGATATAATGTTTTACAAACTGTTAACCCAGACAATTCATTAAGGCAGTCCATCCGTAATGAGATTCATGCGACGTCGGATCTTTTCTGACGACGCCGTAAATATTTTTAACGTACGGTTACCCGTTCAACACGGACACGTTACGGGTTAAAAGAAATCGACACTTTCCATCACCGAATGTTTACGACATCACCCGAAAAAAATACGACATCGTGTAATGGATTTGGTTTATTTAGGTTTTACGCAGTTTTCAACTACTAGGGTCTTATCGCGGCGGACCGTGTAATGGAGTAGATCTATATTGTTGACAATTACCCTTTCGTCTCCTATGATTTCTTTTCTAGAAATATCAAATTTTTGCTTATGTTAACTCGGGAATAAGAGTATAAGGATTAATTTTAAAGTGCAATCAGATAACAACATTGAGAATATTTTACGAATTCAATGTAAATTTAAGAAAATTGACCATTTACTGTATTTCGAATCCTCTGTTTCCCGACCTTCAGTACTATCAGTACTTTGATTTTTTTTGTGTGCAGAAAGTGACAAAAAATCGAATTCGATTCCGTCAAATTTCTTCAATTATATACTTCTATGTGGAAAACACATTGAAATAAGCACAGCTACAATACTTCATTAAAAAGCTTAAAATCTAATTTATCCATTCCCAAACAAGATCTACCATAAAAGAAACATAGAGATAAAAAATTTGGAGGAAAAGATGATGATACTTATAATCAGCATTTTTCCTTTTTCTTAAATCTTTTTTGCGCTATAATATACATTTTTTATATAAGTTATTTTTATCCATCTGTAGTAGCTTGGAATTTCGGCCAGCATACAATTTCGCCGTTTGGGAAAGAGTTTTACGGTAGAATACCCGTAATGTGGCCATTTTTAGATTCATAAAACTTTAAACTTTTCGAGTGCCGTCGTTACGTATCCGCACCTATTAGGGCGTGGTCGTAAACATTCAGTGGTGGAAAGTTCCACAGCCGAATGTTTTCGACATCGCCCGAATAATTCCGACGTGGCGCGAATCTCAATAAAGGTAGACTACCTTAAGGTATATAACCAATCATTAAAACACCACTTTCCAGTCATGCAACATGCATCTAATTACACACACTGGTAAATACACTTCAAATAAGTTGATTCATCGTGCCAGATTTTAAGATTAAGCTTTAGGAAGAAAATAATTCACAAATATTGTTTTACTCTATATGCATATGCAAGGCAGGTAATTTTGAACATTTTTTTTCAAATATTTCCATAAGTATGCAGTTAATTCGAAATTCTAAATCGTTCAAAATGCTTATGTTTGTATTTGGAATGGAAATGCAACACAGTTTAGGAACAAGTAAAAAATTGCTGTAATGTACAGCAAAATGAATTGTATCGCGCTTAAAAATTATACTAAAGTAGTGAATAAAATGGTACAAGTGTCTGGTTAAGTCAACATGCAGTGAAAACCGAAATAGGAGTGCAAGTCTGCATATGCTGGTGCTAGTCTATAATTTCCATTTTTGTGTGTTCAGCCAGATTATACATTAATTAAACAACATAGGAGGGGAAGTAAGCAAATACAAAAGTGTTAAATGTTGCAGTTGAATAGATGGCGATTAAAATTAACAAGAATATTTCAGCAAGGAAATAGGGCCAAGATGGTCCTGAATCGTTTCTCCGTGAAATTTTTTTTTTGGAAAAAAAAGAAGGAAAAAACGACACACACAAAAAATGAAAGTGCACCATAGTTATCACAGTTCACTATGAAATTATTTTTCGAAAAAAAAAAATAAAAAAAAAAAATTAAAGAAAAGAAAAACAATTCGAAAGGCTCCGTGCAAGGAAGATTCCTGTTAGATTCCTATCTTAGAAGATTCCTGTTTGAATCTTGATTGAAACTGGCCTAGTAATTTTGGAGAAGTTTTCACATGAACGCAAGCCGGAAACAGGACCGTGGCATAAGCCCCGCTAGCCTTTGGTCAGAATAGGTAAAAATACTTTAATTAAATAGAAAAAAGTACTTGTTTATCCATTAGCCTTCTAATTCATATAAAAATCGTATCAGGTAAATTTTCCAAACCGGAACATTTTGACCACTATAGCTTATTTGTTCGTATAATCATTCAATTTTAGAGAAAAGACTGTGTTGAATAGATCAGAGTGCATGCTAATCTTAGTCTATGGAATCTAAAATGCTTTGATAACAGCAGGAATAGGAAACGTTTATGATAACAGACATAGATGAACGAACGCACAACAGCCACAATGCCACGGATATGATCCTTATTACTTTTGTCCGGCGGAGCAATAAATTAAATGTAAAAAAGAGAAATACAGAAATGTCATATAAAGTGACAACTACCAACCGCTAAAATGAAGCCAAATATGTAAGGAATGTTTAAGATTTAAGCTGTAACACAATACAAACAATACCATGAATATGTCTCAATAATTCACCCGGCAGATCATCTCTGCCAGGTCATAAATCGGGACCTATATTTGTACTTATCACACACAAAAAACACAAAGAACGAGCGACATATACGAGGAGATTAACTAGAGTGTAACAAAAAGTACAAGACTAAAGTTTTGATTGTGGCGGCGAATTGATTGAGCATAAAGTATTCTTTTGAACGGTTTTGAAATCTATCCAGTCAAAAACTGTTGAGACATAAAAATTGAGTTGTTCTTTTATGTGAAAACCCCTAACAGTTTGTAATTTTTAGAAAAAAAGTTTTAGAAAACTTATTTGTTCTAATAGTTATACACATGCCGTTTTAGTTCAGACGATCCCTTGAAATTATGGAATCTAATCATCCAAAATTGTACATGCAGTGTTCATTCAATACTATAGTCTTTATCGTGCTTTGATTTCTTAGGAAGCGATGCAGCGAATCGGATAGGCCATGGGCAAACCGAAAGTAGGAATTCACATTGTTAAACGATTGAGAAAACCCATTTGTTCTACTAGCAATACACATATCTAGTCAGATAAGACGATCCCTTGTAACAATGCAAGTTGACCAGTCCAAATTGAACATGTAGTGGTCATTCAATAGTAAGGTACTTCTCGTTCTTTGATTTCTTATTGCGATTCGAAATGGTATGCATAAATGCGTTGCATTTGGCCGGATAGGAAAAATACATGTCCACCATGGGCAAACCGGAAGTAGGGATTTTCCATTGCTATACAAAGTATAAAACTATTCTAGAATTTTGTTTACACGAATTTTCAGCGTGGTCTGAGGTTAAACGAACTTCAATGTATACTTATAGTACTGCTTGAAAAATTATACCGTGTAAACAGTTTATGTGTAGGTTATATACACGACTTTCAAGTACAAATAATTATCCCTCATGACGTAATTTCTAAAATTAGAATATGTATACCACAATATGCATCGCGCATGGCGCGATACAATTACTGGCACTTTTCAAATTTCGCCTCTGGCTCTTTGTTGCTAATGATGGGTTGTGTACGTTAAAAAGGGGAATCGGTTTTCTAGCTTCTTACTATAACAGACTATAGCAGATTACTATGCCGTACCGAATGGGTCAAAAGTCTAGATTTGAGGTGCACCTCTAAAAATACAGGTGCACCTGTATATTTTTAGGTGGATTTATAAATTCTATACGTGCACCAGTATTTTTTAGAGGTGCATTTGTATTTTTATAAGATCACCTCAGAAAATACAGGTGCACCTGTTTCTTTTATACAACCAGGCTCTGAAATTGTCAAAACGAGGCGGACCAATGGACGGAGCTGTTAGAACCGTTTTCATTTACCATATTTGGCATATTCGATGCGGGACTTCCATTTCCGTAGTAACATGTTGCCAAGTTAAACAAATTCTGATAGACCTGTGAGTAGGCTATATACCCTGATAGATTTGCCTACTTCTTGTCTGATTTATGCGTGAATCCAGACATATCCAAAGATGGGACACGTGTTTTCAAACGGGAAAGGGGGAGTCACAATACAGACAAATCCCACATATTTCGTCCATTGCTATTCGGCGCACCCAGGATTTCTATGAAGAGGTTCGAAACATACGAAAAATGGGGGGTCCTATATACTATCACACAATTATGACTGAATTTCTGTATGAAAATGAAAAAAAAATATTAGACAGCAGAAGTTGTTCAAACGACCCTCCTCTTTATCCGTCACACTTCTTAAATTGGAATTGGATTTATCCGGTCGAAATTTTTGCTGTTTTGGGAAAGGTTTTAAAAAATTGTATTTTGATAAAAAATTGGTCTTCAAGTCTATTCGGCCCGAATTTCCCAGACTAATTATACATGCCACAACAACAACTCAACCAGTGTTTCAGCCAGGACGCGCCATTGCGGGATTCCCGCAGAAAAATAATAATTCCCGCGTGTTTCACGTAGTGGCACGCCAGGATTGGCGCAAAAAATCTTTTCTGGCCCCCAAAATTCGATTTTTGCGTAGATGAACGCGCAAGAGTACGAAAGATATTGGGACGAATACTCAAGGTGCAAAACATATTTGGACGATAATTATATTGACTGGTTGTAGTGCGGTAGTAAAAATCGATATTTCTTCCGCGATTTTAATGCCATTCACTAAACCATTCTACGTCTGGTTCTCGATTTATCTGCATCTGTGGTAAATTACTTTAGTAAAGCCGGAAACCTGCTTTTTACAACGTGTTTAGAAAAATAAATCGTCTTGTTTAATTTGCAAAACAGATTTCTTACTCTTCCTAATCAGGACCAAGATCAGAATTTTAGCGATAATTCAACTTCTAGCCCAAGCAAAGTAGCGAAGACAACCACCATCGGAGATCATCAAGGTCTAACTCTAAGAAGAATTTAGTAAGTCGCCCAATATTTGGTCGATCAAAAAGAATATACGCTTACTCATCCCAAAAAGCGTGGAAACGTAAATAACCATGGTTGAATTTAGACAGGGGAACAGCTATAGGAGATCTAGATCTATGTATTGTGAAACATTTTATAAGAACTGACCCCCCCCCCTGTAAAATTGGTCTGGCCCCTATTTAGGAAGAAAGGGGGCCAATTGGCCCCCTTTTGAAAAATCCTGGCTGAAACACTGCTCAACGCTGTCATGCAAATTAAACATCAAATATTATGCCAAAACGGGGTAATTATTGGTGTTTTAACCCAGAACTCTCCTTTCTATAAGATTTTCGAATTACATACCATGATATGTGTGTTTCTTGTTGTCAGGAATACATTCTGGACAATAAGTTATTGGTTTTCGTGTTTGGCGTCTTGGAAAGGGTTTCCGACTAGCATTCATATAATTCTAATGTACAGGCATTTGAATACTTCTTCAAGTGTTAAGATATGTGATGATTTTAAAGTAAGAAGCATTCATGCATTGATGCCATAGTAGGATTCTTAACTAAAGTTAAGGTAGTACACCTCCACCGGTAATGAGATTCGCAAGAGGTCAGAATTTGTGGGACATTGTCAAAATTGTTACATATCGGACATGTTTTGGAGACATGTTAAAGTTCGACGTGAAAGTTCCAATGCTGAATATTTACGACTGTCGACATCACCCAAATAATTTCGACAGCGCATGAATTTCATTAGGGATGGACTATGGAACTTTTAAAAACGCAATTTTAAGGTCTTCCATTTGTATAATATTTTGCGAACATACACAATATATAATGCTATTATGATTTGTAAATTTCCATTCCAAGTTAATGATTTTTGAGGATTGTTCTTCTTCAGCTTCTCTCTTCAATCCTGGTAAAAAGGACTATAAATTTTTGTTGTACATTCAGTCTGGCAGTGCTATCTATCATTCAGGAATCTACTAAACGTTCATGAAACGTATTGGTAGCAATGCCCATATTCAGAGTAAACTCCGAGATCTATACATTGAAAGGCGTCATAGCCAGTAAATCAATATAACTTCTGTTATCTTTTTCAGGCATGAAAGCACTCATCAAATCACAGCCTTTGACCTGTCAATCTGCACATCCTGTGTTACCACTGATACACCAAATCATTTATTCTTCAGATGAGTTGATGAACAATTAGCAACAGCAGCGATAGGCAGCATTACCAACCGTGCCCCCCCCTCTTCCTACGCCTATGATGCTACGTCACGTGACTCTCACCACTGACCACGACGCCGATGAAAACTTGCGATACGGACGATATCCTTACTCTGGGTAATGGAAAATTCAACTCAAAAATATGTTACCGAAGTGTAAGAATCTGTAAGTGTTTTAGTTTGAGGCTGCTATAGGAAACTATAACAAAGAAAGCAATTTCTGTTGTTTCCATACCCCTCTTAAAAAAGGCTCTCTTTTGGTAAGAAAGAACTATTTTGCTGAAAAGTAAAGGCAACAGACAAATGGAAAGACAATAGGAAAACTGGGTTTAAATGACAACACGTATAAGATGGTGTTCAAAAATTGAAATCCGTTTAATAAACATACTAAATAACAACTTAAACTATGAAAAAGTGCAGAATAAACCATGTATACAGGTTGCAAGTGCATGTAGTTTTATAACACAAATAACAATACATTAGAACAGAAATAACTAGACTATTCTATTAACCTATTTTCTATTTCTATACCGTTCTAAGATTTGTCTGTTTTCAAAAAGAATACCCACTGATGCCATAAAGTATCAAAGAGCTATTGCTAAAGTCGTCATTCTTACAAAATAGTTCGTGCCATAAAAGTATTCATTATTAATTGGTAAGATATCCAGCATCAACTAAAACCTCAGAACCAATCATCATGGTCGACAGATCGCTGAGGAGAAACAAAATGGCGTCGATCACGTGACTAGTCTCAGGAAAGCTTCCGGTTGGCTGTCGCATACGCATATCTTCCAGAAGTGATGGATCTTTCTGAACCACTCTAAGAGCCAACGGTGTAGGAAAGTAAGTCGGCAGGACCGCATTTACACGGATGTTATGTTGAGCTAGCTCATATCCCATACCCTTAGTAAGCATGTTCAACGCGCTCTTTGTGCAACAAGTTGTCATAAAATTATTCTTATATACCTTCGAAAAAGTGCTTGATACGTTGACAATAGATCCACCTTCCTTACGAGCAATCATATCTTTAGAGACCACCTGCGATATATTCACAATGGCGTTGAAATTCACACTGAAAACGTTATTCAGATTTTGCTCGGTAAGTTCCACGAATGGCTGTCTGGTACCAACGATACCTGCGTTATTGACAAGATGGTGGATGGGAAGGACTTTGTTTATGGCTTCTCTGGTGGTATTCCAATCAGAAAT
Organism: Fragum sueziense; assembly: GCA_963680895.1. NCBI lineage: Eukaryota > Metazoa > Mollusca > Bivalvia > Cardiida > Cardiidae > Fragum > Fragum sueziense. Next base: position 21,123,223 of record OY804593.1, read on the forward strand.
GTCACAAGGAACGGTAACCAGCCCAGGAAGCTCTGCTTTCAAAGTGTCCAGGTCAGATTTGGTCCTACTTAAAGCTACAACAGTCGCGCCACATCTATGCAGGGTCGTTGCAAGTTCTCTACCTAGACCTGGAGGTAAGAAAACAGTTTGAGCCAAGATCTGTAAAAACGTCCATTATAGCATTTAAGAACACCATGTTTCCAGATCAGGCTTTGCCTTATAGGTGCAGTCTTACCTGGATCCATGTTACTCTCATATGGTTGCTAAAAACCATGAAGAAGCTATCGGAGAATAACATGGTTCCTGGTCAGATTGCGTGTATACGCAGGCTGGTCTGGAACCATGTTGGGCTCAAAAGCTTTAAGGAACGTTTTTTCCAGATCCTGGCTCATTTGTTATCGAAACATTCATGGAAAAGTCTTGTTTATGATAGATTTTATAGATTGACACCTCGACGCGATGTTATCATGCACATATGTTTTCAAACGACGAATAAGAAATATTGCTCAAAACATATTCTCTTTAAGAAATACAGTTTTACGAACACAATAATTTCATATTGATAAATAAAATTACATTGGAGAAAAATTTTGCCATTTTAGCCCTTTCCCAAACAAGACTTTGTTTTGACGGCCAAAATGCATGGGGCTTGAGAAAACATTGAGGACGTGCAAAAGAAGAGAATGCTTCTGCCTCAATATTGTTTGTGCTATAACATGATCATATTCTTTATTCGATATCAATTAGGTTGTTGTTTGCAACTCTTTTGAAAATCAAAACAGCACTGGTGTCAAATTTTGACGCTTGTGAAATGTTTGAAATGATTATAATTAATGTGATTATCAAAATCTATCCACAGTTTAACTCATACACGATCATTAGATACGAAAGACACCATACACTTTCGCCAACAACATCGCCATTTTCCATGACAACGGAAATTGACCAGAGACGCGTTCATTAGAGCGAGATTTCTTGAGATTTCTTAAGATGTTTTAGGATAAAGCGTTCTTTAGAGCAAGATTTTAAGACGCTCAATGGGGGGGGGGGGGCGCCATTGCCCTATACTTCGTGCAGAACCCCTCGGTTAACTCCGTAAAACAATATAAGAGAGAACTGACCAAGTTGTAGAGAACGCGTCTCTGATTATCCGGATTTTAAAAATCTGGATCAGCATGCCGATCTCCGTTGTCATGCATGGCGTTGAAGTTACATACAAGGGGTAGTATATAATGATGGGCTTAAAGTACCAACAATAAGATCCCAAACACTTCCTGTATCTTCGGCTGACATCCGTAGCAACAAAAATCGACGATGGTATACACTCACCCATTTCCGGGTACAATCCGAGATTGCGGATATTGACGAAGGTGTCCTTAGTCAATTTTCGTGGCCACACGATACGCCCAAAGTTAATTGAAGTTTCTTTGGTGCCCCATGATAGATGAAATACTTTCATCGCAATTTAATTTAAATTTTAAACTCACCTTTCCCTGCTCCGGTTACTAAAATTCTTTTTCCGCCGAATTTGAAGGAGGCTGCCATTTTGAATTAATTGTACAAATTAGAAAACAAATCTATGTTTAATGTTGAAGTTATTTATACTTTTATGCATGATCAAACTTGCTGTGTGATGTTGCATAAGTTAAAACACAGTCTAAATACACATGTGCACTTCATTTTCCGCATTGTGATTTACGAGTTTATAAAGTTTGTGGCGAAAAGACAAAATGGACCAGTTCTAGCTATTCCGGGCATCATAACAACAAGTCATGGTACAGTCAAAGTTTCCATACACTCCCCAAAAGTTCAAATTAGCCACTTTTTTTATACTCGCTGTATTAGAAAAAGACTGAAACAGAAAAAATTGCAAATTATGTGGTTCTTTATCTATTTTCATAACTATTTCAGTTGAACAAATCATAACACCAATTACATTATTTTGCATAAAAAGTAAAGTGCAATATGCATTTTGGTCAATCGCGCACGAAAAACACGTGTGCTATTTAAAACTCGTAAATGATTCATGCATCATGTACTACACACTTAAGGTACTCTACCCATAATGAGATTCGGGCGACGTCTGAATTATTCGGGCGCGATCGAAAACATTTGGCGGTCGAATTTTCCACCGCCGAATGTTTACGACCGCGCCCGAATAAGTCGGACACGTAACAACGACGCTCGAATAAATCAAATGTTTTATGAATCTCAAAATGGCCGCATTACGGGTATTCTACTTTAAAACATAGAAAAAAACCAGAAAATAGGACCAAAATGAAGAAACATGCTAGCATACGCTAGATAGATTGGCAAGATCGAATCTGGCAGGCTACACATAGGGGTATGTTTTCAGTGAACTTTTCGATTTTTTCATTAACAGAACATGAGTAATCCCCAACTGTGCTTTCTTGTGCGTTTAAGTCTAATTTATATGTTATTTGAATTTACAACCGTCCCAACTTTGCATAAAAAGGGCAGTCCAAGGAATTTCAAAGGACAGGAAGTCCTTTGCCATAGAAGCTGTAAAGCTTATGCACTTTGTACAATCGGCTTCGAGAACTATGTGAGTGGATACATGTATTTTATACATGTATGTGCCTACAAAGACAATTTACACCGACTTCCCTTTAGGTCCTTTACATTGCTACCTAGATTTAAAGATAATGTACGAGAAAAACGTTATCAGAGGCGCATTCTTTAGAGCGAGATTTTTTAGGATTTCCTCAGATGGTTTAGATAAAGCGTTTCAAAGAACTAGATTCTGACCGAGGTGTTCCAAATGTTCCATACTTCATAGAAAATTACGTCATGGTGACGTCATTTGTATGAGGTATTGAGCATTACCATGGTACCATGGAGCATTCTGAATTACTCGGTCAATTCTCTCTTATATTGTTTCTACGGAATTAACCGAAGGCTTCCGCACGAAGTATATGGTAATGGCGCCTCCCATTTAGCGTCTTAAAATGTTGCTGTAACGAACGCTTTATCCTCAAACATCTCAAGAAATCTAAAGATATCTCAAGAAATCTCGCTCTAAAGAAGCACCTAAGCACAATTATCGCAAACGATGGCAAAACACATTTTCTGTCCATTTCTAGGCATATCTTGGACCAATTTTTTGTCAAGAATATCATCCCTGTGTCATAATTTGATTAGTACAGTCAACTCGCCTATTCCGGATCATGACCTATTCCGAATCACTTTAATTTCAGTCTTGAATAACTTCAACAGACGAATTCCGATGTAAAAACGAGTACTGTGATCGGAAACACTACCTATCTATTGTTCACACGTCAAAGGCTTGACTATTTTCGTTGTCGTTGTTCTTCTCCAGATCGATCAAATCCTTTTCACCCGTCTGCGCGATTATAAATTCACGTCATCGGAGTTTTACACACACAAAAAAGATTGCATGCAAAGTCGAGGGCCAGTCGGTGGTTATTTAATTAAAATTCTGGCTTTGATCACGAAAAGGGTGTGTATAGAGTTGAACGATCAACTTTATATTTTCTCTCATCAGTGTATTTTTCTACAAACTATTGAGAAACAGACTTACCCTTACTCGCCAGTACCGGATCAGCTATTCGAAGTCTATAAAATAGGGACCATCTTAAAATAAACGAAAGTTATAAAACACGATTACTGTGCTAATCCTGATTCTTGTAGCATTCTATTGTTACAAAGTGTTCATTAGATTCTTTAGAAATTTGTGATCTTAACAGAAACTAATAGAGTAAATGATCATCCAAAGATTTTCATACTAAATTCAATCATATCAATATTAATGACCATTTATTTCGTTGGTAAAGCCAAATGTCGTAAATACATCTTAACTGGTCCCTTTTCATTATCGTTTTAGTCTGTATCCGCAGAACACTTCCGGTAATCCGAGTCTTCTCTGATGAAAATTCGCTCGTTTATATTTGGATGTCGCTATTTACACCAGAGCGCTGTCCCATTCAAAATAAAAGAAAAGTCCGACACAAGTTATGTCAATAATATGAAAAGTCATTACCATATAACCTTTTCAACTATAAGAGCGTATTTGTTATGCAGAACTGATTTCCTCAAGATGGAAATAGATTATTTAGAGCAAGACAGTTGTATGTGTATTTGCACTTACCATTGTTTTCCGTCATTTATTCATGTGTAGCTGGTAAAAATTGGGTTAATCCACTAATGAGTGCGATGACCTATACATTTTCTTTCTTGAATTATTACCAGGACATGTTCCTTAATACAACGAGGGAGTTTTATCAAATTCTATTACCTATTACATGTATCTATTATCTACAATAAAAATGTGTATAAATTGTGTATCAACACAGGTTAAGCTACGCATAGAAAAATAATTTTCAGAAATAATTGCACCCTGTTGTAGACAAATAGGGAAATGTTTTGAAATAAACAAGTACAATTTCAACTGCGAAAATGAAAAGAAGATAATGCTGTAACTTTATTTTATTGAATCCTGTGCATCCTTCCATATCTCGTAAATTCATTAGTGGCTCTTAGAGCTAAAACATTACTTTACTTTAAACTGGAAAAAGCAACATTGGCTGCTATACCTTACAGGTTCTAGAAGCCTTTCCATAAGACTTGAACATGTTTGCATGTCATAGTGTCACAAATGATGGTGCATAGGCAATTTGATCAAATAGTAAAGAAAAATGGCAAAGTGTACGTGTATGCCTATTTTCATTTCCATGTTTGTAATTTTGCAAATAAAAGTGATATTTATATTTAATGCACATATCTTTGAATGGCTGATTCGAACATGAATATTGCTTTATGGTTGCACTGTATGCTACAGTTGATTTTACTAAATACAAAAAAATGTTTTAAGGAGCAAAATAAAATTTTGACTGAATACAAGTTTTGGACCAAAATATCACCTCCATCAATATTATACATGTATCAAATGACATTGTTACCGGTATTGGATTTGCACATAATTCAGGTCAAAGTAAGAAGGAACATGTAGCATGTTTTCGTGATAACATTGTTTCTTGACAAAGACTCAAATATATTTAACTTTAGAATTCAATTTTGCTCTGTTTGCTAATTTTACAGACAAAATATGCATTTTTAATGATAATTTCAATAAAAAAAAATACACAATAATTTCCTCGAATGCTTTTCCGGAATAATGTAATGTTTTGGGTGTCTCGGTGCAAAGTCAATTGAAAGATTTAGAAAATACACAAAACTAAAGTTTTGGGACACATGTAAATGGGGGCGTGTTTCATGTCAAAGTGGGTATAAGTCAAGGTGGCTTTTCTGTTTCTAGTTTTAATTATCTAAGATACTTATTGCAGTCTCATAGCTTGTTTATAGTCCTTTATCACTATGCACAGTCTGTAGAAAAATCGTGCGTGGGCAATTTTGAGACACACACACCCTGTGGACATAAAACACTTCAGCTTCGTTGAACTGAGCATATGAGCATGTTGTTTTATACATTTACACGTTCATAAGAGCACATATTCTCTCTGTTGAAATTCCGTCGGAATGATTGTCTTGATGAAATCGCGGACGAGTTCGAAATTGGGTCAATTGGGGTCAAAAACTATGTCACAGGGTCAAATCTTAGAAAAAACCTTGTATGCACTCTAGAGGCCATATTTTAGCCAGAATAAGCTGATATTTGGTCAGAATGATTGTGTTAATGAAATCTCGGATAAGTTCGAAATTGGGTCAACTGGGGTCAAAAGGTAGGTCACGGGGTCAAATCTTAGAAAAACCTTGTATGCACGCTACATGCAACATTTTCTGCCCAATCAACCTGAAATTTGGTCAGAGTGACTCTTTTGAGAAGAAGTTTGATGGGTAAACTTGGGTAAAAACCTAGGTCACGTGGTCAAATGTTAGAAAAACCTTGTATGCACTCTAGAGGCCACATATTTTGCCCAATCAACCTGAAATTTGGTCAGAATAATGGTCTTGGTGAAATCTTGGACGAGATTTAAAATTTGGTCAAATCGAGGGCTCAGTGCAAAACTATTGTAATTGCATATTTTTCAGAAATTCACTTTTTTGCATTTTCTGAATCTTTAGGAAGGAATGCATCATGTGTTTAAATATTAGGTTTCATTTCTGTATACTTAAAATACTATTTAGAATTTTAAAAACATTTTTTCCTCTTTAGCTTTGAGAAAATCAATAAGTTTTTTCCCTATCCTGTAAAGTTTTATAAAATGGAGTTACAATAGTTTTGCACCAAGCCCTCGAAATGGAGTCAAAACTAGGTCACGGGGTGAAACTAAGAAAAACTTGTATGCACTCTATATGCCCTATATTTAGCCCGATCAAGCATACATTTGGTCAGAACGATTGTCTTGATGAAATCTCGGACGCATTTGAAATTGGATCAACTATGGTAAAAATTATGTCATGGGGTAAAATCTTAGAAAAACCTTGTTTGCATTCTAGAGGCCGTATCTTTTTGCCCGATCAATCTGATATTTGGTCAGAATGATTATTTAGATAAAATCTCGGACGAGCTTGAAATTTGGTCAACTGGGGTCAAAAAGTAGGTAACGACGTCAAATCTAAGAAAAACCTTGTATGCACTCTACAGGCCACATTTTTTGCCCGGTCAACTTGAAATTTGGTCAGAATGATTGTCTTAATATAATCGCGGATAAGTTTGAAATTGGGTCAACTTAGGTCAAAAACTAGGTCGCCAGGCGAAATCTTAGAAAAACCTTGTATGCACTCTAGAGGCCATATTTTAGCCAGATCAACTTGATATTTGGTCAGAATAATTATCTTAATGAAATCTCGGATGAGTTAGAAATTGGGTCAACTGAGGTCAAAAACTAGGTAACGGGGTCAAATCTTTGAAGACGATCAAATCAGGTGAGCAATTTAGGGCCACTATGGCCCTTTTGTTTTTTGTGGGTTTTTGTTGTTTTTTTTTTTTTTTTGTTTTGTTTTTTGTTTTTCTTGACCAATTTATTTGTCGATTGTTGCCAACACATTGTACTCAAATGAGTTATTGAGTACGCCTGTCTACGCCCCTGCACTGAATCTATTTGTGTATTTGTCTTTTCGTTCGTTTTCTTTATATGAGGGATGATCGGGGAGTTTGTATACTGCCCGTACTGCGCCAATGCCGCAATACCTTATAACTTATATGTATACCCACATACCAAATATTTATCAAATCGTAAAAAAATATTTGAAATCAACCGAACATCAAGTACCATACTATGTAGATACATGTACATGTAGTTGTGAAACGTTTGTAACTCACACTGCTCCGAATCCCGTGGTTTCTTCAAACATTCAAGCGAAAGTTTTTGTCGGTGAGCGTGAACGCTTCCCACTTTCGTTTTGCACTTACAAATACTTTGGCTCGAATGTTTGAACAAACCACTGGATTTGAAGCAAGGTGAGTTAGAGCCGGGAATAGCCCTCTCAAAGGCGCGTTCCCTGCACTTTATCTCATCAAAATCAATAGAGTATAAGCTGAGAAATTAAACAAAACAAACCCTAAAGCGGACGATTTTTTCCGTGTGGATGTTTTCAAAAAGTCACGTGGGTTACCCACCGTGCTGATAGATAATAAACTAGTTATCTCCCAGTGAAATCATATCTGATGACGTAATATAGGCCTAGTGACGTAGTTCTTTTTGGAATAAAAAAGTAAACAGAGGGTGCCCATATGACAGATTTTAAACTGTACTAAAAGTGGATTTCGTTGTCGGGGAAGGATAGAGATTAGAGTTTAGAGGTTGTTTATCTTATTGTAAGAGAATGGTCTAGGTCCAATGTGGTGGTAAGCCTACGTGTATCTTGTTTTAGTTACTGCATTTTTTCCTTTTCAACTTTGTTTTTTTATTGAAATGGACGAATGTACGAAACTAACCCTCGGAAGTTCCGATCTTTTTTTAATTTCTCGCACTTAATGAACGTTAAGATATCCAGAGTATGTTTCCAAAATAAAACTTGGTCGAATTGCTACAATTTTGCCAACTAAAATGAAGATTGTGTCAGTAAAAATGCGATTAAACTTGACTACATAGCTACACGATGAAAAACTAACGGCCCGTGTAATGGATTTCGTACACACGCGATATTATGTCAAGTCGAATGCCGGGGAAATACGGTATTTGTCGGTGTAAATGTGGCTAAATTTTCACAGAAGTTTTTACTTATTCGTCTTTTGTTAATGCATTTCTTTGCAAATTCTTCATATTTTTATGCAATAATAGCGTCAATTCACGTTTTTTTTCGGTCGTTAACATTCTCAGAGGCCCACAAAATGGGTTATCGCCTTCGAGTTCGGTCTCAGGCGATAACGTATTTTTTGGGCCTCTGAGAATGTATACGACCCCAAAAACGTGAATTAGCCATATATTAATGCATAAAATGTTTAATTTTGAGCCATTATAGTCATTCATTATCGGGAAGAAACCGGGACGTTATCGGCAGAAAACTTGTGTATTATTCAGGAAATTCACGTGCGATATCCGCCCGCCTTTGCACTCAATTATCCTCGATTTGAACTTTCAAAATAAACAACTCCCCTTTTCCCACAAAATTCTCAACATCTTGTGTTGAATAAGAGACATTCGCATTTGGCACCAAATAATAACGTCCTTTTGCTGACGTCACGCATAACAAAAACTCTTCGAAAGATTTATCAGAACAAAACAACAATGGCGGACATTTTTGCTCTCACCTTGGTTCATTTTTTCGCACGTATCAATAGGTTTGGGGTAAGTAACCATTGGAATGTTATGTTTTTTATGCATTAATAGCGTCAATTCACGTATTTTTCGGTCGTTAACATTCGCAGTGGCCCTCAAAATACGAAAACAACCCTCGTGTTACGCACTCGGGCGTTAACGTATTTCTTTGGCCTCTGCGAATGAATGTTAACGACCTAAAAACGTGAATTAACCCTATAATACATATCGAACAACCCTCGTATGGTCCCGTATTTGACATTGTTAGGGATATGAACCCTGCCAAACAGCATAAATTTAAAGTGAGCCAAATTCAAAGGAATTGCCAAAAAGAAGGGTTAATGTTGCGAAAAACAGGGTATTTGAACATCATAGCACGAGAGATAGGAACAAATTGCTGCTCATCAGCATTTTCATCTTTTCCTTCCATGTTTTCCAAAACATTCTTTATTGGAGACGACAAAACCAGGTCATTTATGGGAAAAGATCAAATGTATCAGTTTGTAAATGAATACAGCAGACATTAAAGAGAATGCAGCGTACAGCAAGTGCTCTTCACTGTTACGGAGTATCCGTAATGTTAAACCGAGTCTTCTCCGATGAAAATTCGTTCTTTGATATTTGGATGTCGCTATTTATGTCGAGTCTTCTCTAATGAAAATTTGCTTTTTGATATTTGGATCAAAGAGCGAATTTTCATCAGAGAAGACTCGGATTACCGTAATGTATGCTTTCTGCAGTGTTTCGACAATATAGGTAAATGAAAAAGTTGCGTTTAAAGTCAATACATTGGAAACATGATGTGTTTGTGAAACACGAATGCCACTGAAATGGCTATTTTTTTCTAACATGTTTAGTTTTCCTGGAAAATGTTGATAAGGGTTAAGGGATGACCAGAAGGTCATATTGCATGGAACAGATAGATATCATTGAAATAAAGTTACATACCAAATTTGAGCTTTGTATGTCCCATACTTTTGGAGAAAAGGTCAATGTTAAGTGTTCATGTTAAGTTATCGGATAAACAGACGGACGGACGGACAGACAGACAGATAGACAGACGCACGGACAGACGCACGGACACGAGTAAAACAATATGATCCCGATCTTTCGATACGGGGGCATAACAATCTGATTTTTCGCATTTACAAAAGACGATTAGATATGTAACAGAATTGAAATTATGTCCCTGCCCATACCGATTCAAAGCCATAATAAATCATAGGTTGCGATTACTGGTAATATTTTTTTTATTTTTCTATATACACAGCATTTACAGGGTGACAACATCGTAAAGTGATTTAAATTGAAAAATAAATGCAGAACAAAAACATATATTATACATATAATCAAAATAGAAATATGTTGTGTGCTACTGTTTAGAAAACATGAAAGAATGGGAAAGCGAAAACATGTAGAAAATGCTGCTTACATATACCATCATTTTTGTCTTACCTTTTCGCTTTCCATTCATATACAGTCGACACCCGTTATGTCGACATCGGATAAGTCGAATTTCCGCTTAAGTCGGAGTGAAAATCTGGTCCGTCCTCACAAATGGATATCAAAAAGTTGGATAAAATAACTTCGAAATAAATATGGCCATTGAAATTTAGTAGGAAAATGGTTTAAATTGCTCGTTTCGAGCAATTTCTGTCCTTTTCCTACTATATTTCAATTATGAACGCACGTGATGAGCAACAAAAATGGTCAAATGGCATTTATCTCGAAATTGAACAAAATTGGAAGAGCCGAACTCCGGATATGTCGAGATAGTTTGACGGCCCCTCTTCGACACAACGAGTGTCAACTGTATTCGTATATGTAACCCTTTACGATTGAAGGGGCCTTCAGTGAAAAGTGTGAAAAGTATCAATCCTATTATGTCAGACTAGGATCGATAATTTGTCTCTCTAAGGTAATTTTCTTGAACTAGATTTGTTTCCTATTACATTACATACAATGTATTCATTTTCCAAATGCGACACCTATTTGATTCCTATGTAAATTCTGGTACTTTTCTATATTTTGTCCACGTGGACTTTCAAGAAGGTCCCTGTTAGCTTGACAAGGCCCATAAATTTTATTTAGTGTATAATTTACATAGAGGGCTTCTTTAGGAAGAGTTAACTTAATGAGTAAGCGCTCCACCATCGACTAGTATTTCCGTTCCGACCACCATGGTTGAAAGGTCACTCAGAAGGTACAAAATGGTGTCCACCATGTTTTTGTCTTCGGGATACCTTCCTTTCGGGTGTCGTCCCAGGAAATGGGCGTTATATTCAGGATCACCAAAAACCAAAGCCGAAAGTCGCGATGGGAATCTTGTAGGTAGTATAGTATTCACTCGTATGTTGTGAGGCGCTAACTCAAAACCCATACTTTTGGTCAGCATATTCACTGCAGCCTTGCTAGCGCAATAACTTGAGACATTCTGAAGATGTATTCTAGAACCAATGCTTGAAACGTTCACTATGGAACCACCTTCTTTTCGAGCGATCATATCCTTTGCAACAATCTGCGATACATTCACGACTGCATTCAGATTAACTTTGTTTACATTATCTAACTCGGCTTCAGTCACCTCAAGGAACGGTGTTATTGCTCCGGTTGCTGCGTTATTAACCAGATGATGAATAGGCAGGACTGACTCCACGACTTTCCGCGTCTTCTTCCAGTCCGCTACGTCACAATGTAGGGTGATCAGGCCTGGTAGTTCAGCTTTGAGGCTGTCAAGGTCTGACTTAGTTCTGCTAAGAGCGATCACCGTTGCGCCACATCCGTGAAGTTTCTTAGCAAGGGTTCGTCCTAGACCTGAAAAAATGAAGATGTTGTCGCCAACGTTCGCGAATGTCATTACTGTAGCATATTTAATCTGCAGTTAAGACAATTAATGAACGTAACGAACGATACGTTATTGTTAAAGTACCGCGTCTTCATTTGATAAATCACTCAATGTCTCTTTTTGATTAAAATCTAGTAATGATGACATGATGTGTCATAATACATGTACCAATGGTATTCATTTGTTGGTCTTCCGGGCAATATATATCAAAACCTAGTGCAATTTCGTGATCATTGGGCATGATAACTGGCTAGCATAAACCAGAAACAGTTTGCAATATTTTTTGCTTACATGTCAACAACGTCAGATTTATTTTGCACGTGACGTCTTGTGTCGATAATGAAAACACTTATTCAACACATTGGTTGACTTGTGTGTTCACATTTAGACATAGAATAATTATCGAACATATCTTTTTGCAGAGGAGAAATACAATACCATTTGAAAGATCCAATGATGTTTTGGATGGAACCTTTTTAGTGACGCTTATTATAAATATCTAGGGATATTGGTTGTCTTGCAATTCCCGTCTACGACCTAACAAATAGAATGTTGTTACAAGGACGTAGATCTAGAATATAGTCATAACTTTCCTACATTACAGTGTATATTCAAAAGCCTAACGAACTAGCCCTTTCTTCTATCACATAAGCAATAAACAGTAGATTTGACCCTTCCGATGTGTCTATTCAGACAATGTTAATCTTACAATAGTCATGCATCATAATCTAGCACTCCTCGTATCTTACTAAACCACGGCGTATAATCACGTGACTCAGAATATCCTTCAATATCATTTTTTAATACTCGACCAATTTGAATTCGGTTTGAAGCAGAGAAGGTGGAAAATGCCAGGAATAAGTTGGACGTGTTGGATTTTTGAAAAATCAACTGATAAAAAGTTATTGAAGATAAACCAAAAGTTTGGTTTATCTTCAATAACTTTTTCATGAGTTGATTTTTCAAAAATCAACAACGTCAATATAATGCGTGACGTCTGTCCACATTCTCTGCTTCAAACCGGATTCAAATCGGTCCAGTATTTACAAAATTATTGAGGACTTTCTGAAAATATTGTATCACGTGATTATCCACCGTGTAAACGGTCGGGTTTGATGCCATGCTTCTGTTCCCAGTTTTGTTAAACCAACCATTATAGATCTATGTGTAATTTAAGAATTACATAATACACAATCTGATTGGTCGGAGCGTTTGTCAGATTTCTTTTTATTTGTTAGTTTAGAATAATACTGGACAAATGACTGATAAAAGTACTTATGAACCAAAATTTCAAAAATCAATCCCTTTTACTAAATTCCACCACACACATCAGATAGGGTGGGATTTATGGCTCGGACAATCATTCTGTTTGCTTTTTTTTATCTGGAAATAAGCTTGTTTGGTAAATAGCATGGGCGGATCTAGAGGGGGGGGGGTCGGGGGTCCGGACCCCCCCCCTCCCCCTGGCATTGGCCGAAAATTGAAATTTGACTATATAAATTTAGTGTAACATTACATATTTACTACATTTTAAGCCATAACTTGGGCTTGGACCCCCCCCCCCCCCCCCCTGGAAAAAATTTTGGGCTTGCCCCCCCCCCCCTGGAAAAAATCCTGGATCCGCCCTTGTAAATATGAACCATATTTATTAGATAGAGCCTGTATGGTAGGTTCTATGCGAAATAAACATTCAAATGCGTGCAGAATCTACTAGGCCCTATGTAGACTCTATCTGACGTGTATTCGCTAGCGGTTCGTTGGAGACGGGATGTGGCTATGTATAGACGTCACAGAAACTAGTCGGCAGTATCGTTCATGCGAATAGTCTAGGAGCCAGCTTTTACAAAGGGGGTTAAATTAGAAGTTCTTGCAACCGGTGACCTATAAAATTTTGAGTGGTATTTTTCAATACATTAGGGTCCAATGCTTTGGTTAACCCTTTCCCAAACGGCAAGATTTTAAGGTGATCCACACCAAAAACTGCTAGAAATGACAAAATGGATATTATTAAAGATAGGATTTGTGTAAAATATGACACAGAAAATATTGAGACAAAATGAGAAACTGCTGGTTATCAGCAGTTTCTTCTTTTGTTTCAATGTTTTCCCAAAACTATTCCTTTAGGGACGTCAAAACCAGGTCTTGTTTGGGAAAGGGTTAAGGGTGGATGACATGCTTAAAAGTGGTAGGATTTTTTTTTAAATCAAGGTCAAAGGTCATTCGGTGCACTTTTCATACATACCTCTTAAAATACCCCATAACTTACTCATTTATTAAGCTAAAACAATTATTTTAGTATCAAAATAAAGCTGATGATTTGCACTTTGACTTACAAGAATAATATACAACTTTTTGATTTTCTACATTTTAGAATATTCATAAATATAGCAAAAATTGCCTAAAAATCACTAAAATAAGTTTTGTCTACAAGTGAAAAAAAAGTTTTAAAAATACCAAAGGTGTGTTTTTGTGGTTGAAATCATACTTAAAATTTGCCCAGAAACCTGTTCTTGACTTATATGTATTTCTTCACAGAAATAGTCTTTGACTTAGGCTTGTGGTCATAGGTAAAAGTGGGTGGGGTAAATTTTCCCTAAAATTACAAAACGTGCAAACATTGATGTAACAATATATCTTATACATAAATGTGATATTTTATCAGAATTAATTGTTTTGAAATCATATTTGTAGGGATTTGTAAAGCTTTTAATGCATATTCCTGAGAATTAATTTGAATTTTAAGAGCCAAAATAACAATTCAATGAAACAGCATGTTAGATGGATACAGATTATATCAACACCACAATGTCAAAACTATGACTCTTAAAGCGAATATTTATCAAGTATCTATATAATAGTAATCGGTAGCTGAAAATATTCCCCAGGCCCGTGCTATATTTTATAGGAATCAGAACAACATGGGAACCGTCAGAGTTTGTATTTTTGTTTTTTTTAGGTTATTTATCCTCGGTTGCCGGTTGCCCATATGACCGAGTAGTAGACTGGGCGTGCCCAGGAAGGAACTCCCTTCTTTTGACCTGTTTCCAGCTTTGAATGGTGGAGGAAGACCCCAAGTGAGCACCTGGGTAGAACCACCGACGTTCCGCAAGCCAGCTGGATTGTTTGTATTGTTGGGTAGTGCATTGCTTTTATAGAGCCAAAGGGAAAGGAATTTAGCGCTGGAACCAAATAGCTCATACACAGGAAACATAATTTACAGTTTAAGTGAATAAAACAATATCTCTAGTATTACATACTTATTAGAGATACAGAAATATCTTTTTTCAAAAATACCTTTTTTGTTCAAAATGGCCAACAAAATTCAAGATGGCCCCTTTAAATGTTTATATAGCGAAATTTTAACATAGATAGAAATAAGACCACGAATTAGTCGTTTTTATGCCCCCGCATCGATAGATCGAAGGCATATTCATAATTGTCTTACCATTGTTTGTCTGTCTGTCTGTCCGTCCATCCGCCCATCCATTCATCTGCCTGTCCGTCCATCAGTCCGAAACTTAACATGAAAACTTAACATTGGCCTTTTCTCCAAAAGTATTCCACATGCAAAGCTCAAATTTGGTATGTAACCTTCTTTCAATGATATCTATCTGTTCCATGCAATATGACTTTCCCCAAGGTCTTCCATTAATCCTTGTCAACCCTTACCATGAAAACTTAACATTTAAACTAATTAACGTGAAAACGTAACATTGGCCTTTTCGCCAAAGGGAGTTCACACACAAGCCTTATCAACCATTTATTTAAAAGCTTAACGTAAAAACGTATCATTGGCCTTTTCAGGGGCATTCGTGTTTCACAAAGACATCTTTTTTTAAAGATTAGGCTGAATTATATATGAATTCGTGAGAGATAGCCAGTGATGTGCATTTTCGAAAGTAAGACCATTTTATAGAGTTTTATTTGTCAAACGACGACCGAAATGTCTTCTGCATGATAGTTGCGTAAAGCAGAGGTAATGCATAAACTCATTGTTTTGTTCATTTTATGTATCTTGTATACTTTACTAAATATAAGTTATATCTGTGTCTTTATATACAACACTATCCTCATCCTCATCATCACCATCATCAACAACAACTACAATAACAACAAGACACATGATGCAATAACCAGACTTGTAAAGTCCACTACCCTATACTAAACACTTCAATACACTCAACTCATGCCATATATACTCATCCTTATCACTGTCTGATACATCAAGATTCTCAAGTCTTTGCACAGTTCTGACTCACAAACACATGCATCAATGCATAAAAGATCTTCTCTTTGACACTTAGACCTTTGCATGTGGCAGTCAGTTTAACACGAGCATTTTGTGATGTCAAACAAAGCTAGAGGTGAAGGATCTTTACACATTCTTATAGGAACTAAATTGTTCTTGTCATCCTTGATGGTAGATTCAGATACTGGTCAGTTTAGTGCTTACAAATATAGGAATATACTGAATTTATGTTTATACAGAAAATATATATGGGTCCATATATATTTATATGCCCATGTATCGAGCGATCGGGGGCATATTGTTTTACTCTTGTCCGTCCGTCTGTCTGTTCAAAACTTAACATTGGCATTTTCACCAAAAGTATTAAACATACAAAGCTCATTTGGTATGTAGGAGGGCTGTTTATAAAGTATCCGGAATTATGTCATATTTCTTTTCATTTATGTACTAACTGTTATGATATTATAGGATACAAAACTAAGTTTATGCATTAAGGCGCATTCTATAGTTGTTATGGCAACATAGGGTCATATTGAGCAGCGCAACCTAGGTCTGAGATGGATAAGTCAGGAAAGTATGACTTACACATCTACTATTTACATCTTTTCGATATATTTGCCACTGCACGATATACCACATTTCCAACATGTGCATCTATTTCTCAAATAAGCGTCTGAACTGTGCTTAGGGAGTTCTATAGATAGTTTCTGGGACATAATTGGCAAGTTATGAACGATTTCGCTGACGTCAAGTTGGGACGTCCAGATATATTAAAGTCAGAAACATCATAGGTAAAATAATTCATAAATGCGTTATACCACTCACAAATGCTTGTTTTTTCTCATAGAAGTATTAGATGTGCGTGTTCATAATCATAAAGATCGTCTCTGTAGATTTTGATTTTCCAAATTACACTCAAATCATTATTGAATACCATTGCCCTAACACCATATTTGCTATGTAAGCAAAGCGATGACTCCAAATGTCAGCCGATGATGTTACGTTTGCTGAGAAAAATGTCCGCTCAAAGGTAACAAGCATTTTGGACAATTGTTGAAGTCAAAATACAAAATATGATTGCTTTAAAAGCGATTCATAAGTCACATCTTTGCAAATTGTCAAAAGTTTCCCGGCTCAACGTGACCCCACCCTGTCGAATGCGCCCTCATCCAAACAGCAGCGTTTTAGTTCCAGGATCAAATGTATAATTCTTCAAAGTATATGTGTTTAAAATTTCATCTCAGTTGGTTTAATAGTTAAAACGACAAATGGGTGATTAGATTTGTGTACAATATAGCCTAGAAAATATTGAGGCAAAAGAAAATGCTGATAATCAGAATTTTCTCCTTTTGCATCAATGTTTTCCCAAGCATTTTCTCCTAGGGACGTCAAAACGAGGTCTTGTTTGGGAAAGATTTCTTTGATATAGATACAAATGAAAGATGCACGATTTACTAGGAATAGTTTTAGCCATGTAATAAGTAAAACATTGTCAAGATTTTTGTCAGGTATATTGTTGTGGAGTTAGAACAACCACAGGTCCAAAGATTTCCACTTTTTTAACCAAAAGTTTCTCTGTGTCTACTCAAATACGTATTACATTCGTGAATCAATAAATAAAGTTATGTTATCATGATGGGATTGTGAAGGATGGATCAACAATTGTGGTATCTTTATTTTCTACTATTTTCTCGTAACAAAATGTCACATGCAATAAATAATTTGCATAATAAGAGATATAGGGCCTATTGAGTTCAATTTCTTGTACAATTAAAACTTATTGGGTCACAAAATTAATTAAACTCAAAGACCAGATCCTCTGTTGTCCCTATTGAAGGCATGTACATAAACGAATATACGATACTAACATGTTCATGGTTACTCTTGGAGACCTTCATAACCACACATCAGAACATCCAGATTCTAGACTGATGATATTGATATGTATTCACAGAATGGAATATTCTGTTCCAAATTACATTTTATGTATACATATTCGAATGTTCTCGTAAGGCTACCAGGTGTAAGCATTGCAATGATGGCAGTTTCGTAACTATCATAAAGAGACCCATGCTAGGTTGTAGGAAATACAAAACGATAGGAAACATGTTTATGAAATATTGTATGGAATGGTCAACCTGGATAGCTAGATCATTTCTGCACAAGGAAATTTCAAATGAAGTTCATTTAGTTCTTTTAAATCAAGTCTGTTCTTCTAAATCAAATGTATATAATTAACTAACCGCACTTAATATTTATAGTAACATTTATGTGACACTGAACCTTGATAGTGAAAAATTTAGTTCCAGCTCTAAAATTGCTTTCCTTTTGGGTCTATTAAAGCAATGCGCTACACAACAAAGCAAATTCTGACCACCCCATGTTGTTCTGATTCCTGAAAATCTGGCATGGGTCTCTTTAATGTCCTTTGCCCGTAAAATAGAAAGAGGAATATTTTCAGCTGCTGACTATGTTAATCTGAGTCTTGTTTTATTCAATTGTACTAGATACTTGATAATATTCATTAAGAGTCATTATTTTGACATT
This sequence comes from Fragum sueziense, assembly GCA_963680895.1. Lineage (NCBI taxonomy): Eukaryota > Metazoa > Mollusca > Bivalvia > Cardiida > Cardiidae > Fragum > Fragum sueziense. The sequence goes on from OY804593.1 coordinate 21,141,566, forward strand.
ATGGTGTTGATATGACCTGTATCCATCTCGCATGCTGTTTTATTGAATTGTTATTTTGGCTCTTAAAATTCTAATTAATTTTCAGGAATATGCATCAAAAGCTTTACAAATCCCTGCAGATATGATTTCAAAACAATAAATTCTAATAAAACATCACATTTATGTGTAAGATTTATTGTTACATCAATGTTTGCATGTTTTGTAATTTTAGGGAAAATTTACCCCACCCACTTTTACCTATGACTACAAGCCTAAGCTAAAGACTAATTCTGTGAAGAAATACATATAAGTCAAGAACAAGTTTCTGGGCAATTTTTAAGTATGATTTAAACCACAAAAACATACCTTTGGTATTTTTAAAAAAAAAATTTCACTTGTAGACAAAACTTATTTTAGTGATTTTTAGCCAATTTATGCTATATTTATGAATATTCAAAAATATTGAAAATCAAGAATTTGTTTATTATTCATGTAAGTCAAAGTGCAAATCATCAGCTTTATTTTGATACCAAAATAATTGTTTTAGCTTAATAAATGAGTAAGTTATGGGATATTTTAGGAGGTATGTATGAGAAGTGCACCGAATGACCTTTGACCTTGATTTAAAAAAAATCCTACCACTTTTAAGCATGTCATCCACCCTTAACCAAAGCATGGGACCCTAATGTATTGAAAAATACCACTCAAAATTTTATAGGTCACCGGTTGCAAGAAAAGTCTCATTCCAGGACCTGGCTCCTAGACTAGAAATGTAGCAGAGAAACTTTAAAAATTATTACAATTTTATTGGTTCATTGGTTCAAAAGGTAGGTTAAACACTTGCTTAAAATAAATGTGTGAGCATTAACTTTACCTTTGCCAGCACCGGTTACTAACACACGTTTTCCGTCAAATCTGAATGTGGCAGCCATTTTATATAGTTCTTTTATCGAAGTTTCTGTACATAAACTTTTAACTTAGCACATTCACTCCGGCTTTTCCAATGTAGTTGAGAAGTTTTATCTATGCGCTTGTGATTTTAAATTATGATACGTTATGGTTTAAACAGATTTGCATATACAATGAGGCGCGAACTTTAATAATCCACTGGCGCATTTCGGATAAACGCTCCGGATTTTAGTATGTTCCTGGTTCCGCGGATACTAAAGAGCCTTTCACAAACAAAAACATTTTATACGAGGGATGATCCAAAAATAATGTCACAGTGTCTATAGTTTGGTTATTCGACGTATTCTTGTACAAATAAAGGCTTATCATTCAAGCTTATCCTATTGGAAACATGCTTTTCTGAATAATTTGAATATTGTTTATATATCCGAGAAAATAAAATGCCAAAAAGAATCCATGTTGTGCATATGCGCCGCACGCCCTAGATTATTCTTTTGAAGATTGATACTACTTTGTATTCTGTCATTATATAAAAGAAAAATCAAGACAATTAAGCTGATATTTAAATGCCGCTACGTCATGATATTTCTACGCAATTTTAGAACGTTTCAATAAAATCGGTGCGTTAAAATACCAAATAAGTCTTATTGAATTCAACACTCGCATTCGGGATAATGGCAGAATCGGATAAATGCCCACAACGTGCAATTCTTAACTTTCGCTATAGGCTTGCAAAATAGCCGATTGAAGCAACAGAAACAATAAACTCAACCTAAAAGAACGGACATTTCATGATAGAGACGTCTACCGTTAGTGCAAGCTTTTTGGAGAGTGAATATGAGTCGTTTGAAGACCAAAACGAGCCGGAAGAGATGTGGAGCTGGGGAACGCCAACGTTCATGTTACTTTGCGCTATTTCCGCATCTTAAGCTGAATTTAAGAAGAATTTATCATGTCGACCTAAACCAACTGAGAATAAATTGATTCAAGGAATGCATTCAAAAAATGCTGAATGAGTTTTTTTAAATGCATTTATGAAGCGGGTCGAACGCCACGAATGTTGCATTAATTAAACACAGAGGGCGATATTTTGAGAAGGAGTAGAATGACGTCAATGACGTCGTGCGTTGTGCGGCGCTGGACACCGATGCGCTATGTAAAAATGTAGTTTATTTTGGTAATTTTACACTAAACTTTATGAAAATTCGTGCATGTATTAAACGATTGTTAATGTTTCTGCGTCTAAAGTTGCATGAAGATACGTTCATAAAATCACCGAAAACAACGTTTGTGACATTACTTTTGGATCATCCCTCGTACGTTTCCTATTTGTCGGTGACTAAATAGATGTTGAAACAATTTGTGTGCAACATAGGACAGAAGATTTCGGGAAAAACGACGTAAATGCTGGTTATCACCATTTCTTCTGTTGCATCAATATTCCTTCGAGCTTTTCTAAAAAGGACATAAAAATTATATTTTATTTGGAAAAAAATGATTACAATAGTGAGTATATATTTGATTATATGATTCAAGATATAATTCCAATAAACGGGGAAGGGTCTCATAATGGCATTTCTAAATGTCACTATGAGACCCTTACCAGTTTCTTGGAAGTATATATTGAGTCATATAAACACGGTGGATAATCACGTGATACAATATTTTCAGAAAATCTTCAATAAATTTGTAAATACTGGACCGATTTGAATTGAGAATGTGGACTGACGTCACGCATTAGATGGACATGGTTGATTTTTGAATAATTAACTGATAAAAAAAGTTATTGAAGATAAAGCAAAATTTTTGTTTATCTTTAATAACTTTTTTATCAGTTGATTTTTAAAAAAAATCCAACATGTCCAGCTTATTCCTGGCATTTTCCCACCTTCTCTGCTTCAAACCGAATTCAAATTTGTCAAGTATTAAAAAAGATATTGAATATTATCGGAAATTCTGAGTCACGTGATTATACACCGTGATAAAGTCAAGTAAGGCGGTCATGACCCTTGATCATTTTGTGCATCAAGTACTGAAGTGGCACTGATTTTTCATAACGAATATAAAATAAATCCAACCATTTGAGCCAAGATTTTGGTACGATAGCCTTTCCTAAAAACTGTTTTATTTTGCATTCGTAGGCCTACCATGATTAAGATAGACTTGAATATTATGGCTGGCTCAATAAATGCATGAAATTGCGTACAAGGGACATTGGTAAGAAAACATTGTGAGAAACGGAGATATTGATTAGAACAAGCAATCTCTGTGTTTCTGACAATTGTATAAAAATTTAAAGAAAATACGTGTTTTTAAATAAAGATATATATTTTTGAACATCATCTCTTGTACATAACTGGAGCCATGTTCTCGATTAATATTTGCATAACGTCCACAATAAACCCCGGTTCAGTATTCCGAAACACTGAACATCATAGGTGTATTTTATTTTTGATTAGTTGTGTAGGTACTCTTGTACTTTCAAAGGTTTCACGCTAATCGTTCAATATGCTTGAAAGAATGTTTTTAACACAAGGGATGTTTAATACTTTTTTTCCCAAATTTTATTCAAAAACCTAGATTATTGTAGAAATCTTTTTGTGCGACGTTTCATCATGTTTACATTTCAATGTGGAATGTCATTAACATTCAATCAAAGAAACTAGAAAGTAAAGTTTTTTAGATGTTGTTTGTTTGCCTGTTTGTTTGTTAAGTTGTTTGGTTGGTTAGTTAGTTGGTTTGTTGATTTGGTTTATTGGATTGGTTGGTTGGTTTAATGGTTGGTTGGTTCGTTTGCTGGATGGCTGCTGGTTGGTTGGTTTGTGTTGTTTTCATAAATAATGTAAATGTCCGCCAATCATTCCACTTAATTCTATTTGTCATTACCATACACTCTAAACATTGTATTTGAGCCTGGATCTGGAAAAACGTCCCTTATAGCATTTTCAAAGATTGAGCTTCAAGATCAGCCTGTTGTCAAATGCAGCCCAATATGCACCCATGCTGCTATCTTTAAGTTTCTACAGGTCTCGAAGAAGCTATTAGAGAACAACATGGGTCCTGATCAGACTGTGCGTATGCACAGGCTGATCTGGATCTATGTTGGGCTCAAAAGCCTTAAGGGACGTTTTTCCAGATCCTGGCTCATTTGTATTTGTAACATCATTGCTATCAGTTAGAAAGGAATCCACCATCAACGAGTACCTCTGATCCGACCATCATGGTTGAAAGGTCACTCAGTAGAAACAAAATAGTGTCAGCAATTTGATCACAATCTGGATACCTTCCTATTGGATGCCGAGCTAGGATATCGTCGTCTGTTTTAGAATCGGATAATACTCTAGCAGAGAGCGTGGATAGGAATATTGTCGGCTGTACGACATTTACTCGTATATTATATGGTGCCAGTTCAGTTCCCATGCTCTTTGTCAACGTGTTTAGAGCACCCTTTGTTGCTGAGCACGATGCTATATTTGGAATGTGCATCTTTGAACTAATGCCTGACACATTAACTATCGATCCACCTTGCTTACGGGCAATCATGTCAGTGGCAACAACCTGAGAAACATTTACGACGGCGTTCAGATTGACACTGAAACTTCTTATTAGCTCATCTTCAGTAATGTTCAAGAATGTTGCAGTTGCGACAGTGGCGGCGTTGTTCACAAGATGGCAGAAGACAAGACAAGCCGTTGAATCTGTCCTTCCAATCCACCATCTTGTTAGCAAGATGGTGGATAGGAAGGACAGATTCAACGGCTTGTCTTGTCTTCTGCCAGTCCGACAAATCACAATGAAGCGTTATCAGGCCGGGTAACTTTGCTTCGAGTGTGTCCAGGTCGGATTTGGTTCTGCTCAGAGCTATCACGGTTGCGCCAAAGGAATGAAGTTTTTCGGCTACAGCTCTTCCTAAACCTAAAAATACATTGTCACTGTTCAACAAAAACCTATAAATTGCAGCTTGTTTTAAGATGATGTTACGAGGTCTTCTATGAAAAGCAGCGACATATAGTCGCGTTTTTTCAAAACTCTCGTAATTGTCGCTTGTGTTAAGCTGTAGCTGTTATATTTTGGAAGAAAGGCATCCATGTCTGCGTATGTATCTGTGACCCGTCACGCTAAAAGGGACCTTATACGAACTCAAAATATCCAATTTTTTACAAACTTGTCAGACTCACCGCAGCTCAACCAGATACTGTATGCGAAAAAAATAACATAAAGTATTGTAGGGAGAATATGCCAAATTTAGATTTTACATACAAGTTAAAAGTGTCGGCCCTAGTCTGGCTGCGCGGACTTCACAGACTGACTAGGATCGATATTTTTCACACTTCCTATAAGGTCCCTTTTACCGTGACGGGTCACAATTATATTTAATCCGAGTCTTCTCTGATGTAAATACGCTCTTTGATATTTTGATTTTTCGCTATTTACGAATAGCGAAAAATCAAAATATCAAAGAGCGTATTTACATCAGAGAAGACTCGGATTAAATTATATTGTGACCTGATATCATTTACTTTTCTATCAATCATGTCTCTATTCGAAATTTTAAGTCTCAGTTTTGTTTATATGTAACCAATTACCACACAGTGACGACTTTTGGTGCCTAACAAGATAAAGACTTTGGAAAATACCATGGAAAATTAAGAAACTGCTTGTGACAAGCCATTTCTACTTTTTCCACGATGTTTTCTACACAGAAAGACCGAAAATGAAGAAACTGCAGTCTCATTAAATGTCAGCAACACCTTTGAATTAAGTCCAATCTAAAACCTTACCATCTGGCATGGGATAAATCACCGTCTGCGAGTCCTTTGAATTCGAAAACCCAATTTCGCTTGAGTCAGCGAAACTGTTTTAAGTTACATCATGAGATTGGAGATTGTGCAAAGTGGGATGGGTACTTCTATGGACATATTTACCTCGCTTGAAGAGTTAAGACATTTTGCAATATTTCTGCGTCAATTTGTATGTGCCCAGTGTTACTGAGCTCTTTCCACTGATGTATGAATTACCTGAAATATGCTTGTATCTTTTTGCAAAAATTGATCCCAACCAACCAGAAAAGCGACAAAAAATTAAGATCGTTTCTGAACGGTTGGGATCACTTTTTTTGCAAAAATGTGAGGATTTACAAAGAAGCCACAGATATGAGGAAAGTGCTTAGTAAGACGGGATCCATACAATAAACCGCACGAAAGTCGACTCACAAAAAAGAAAGTTAGTGTACGGTTTTTAACATAATGCGAGGTAAATGTCCATAGTCGTTATCATTTCGTTTTCTGGTCGGTGGGGATCAATGTTTGGAAAAAAAGTGAAATAGGTAGGCTGGTATGGCATATAATCATTATTTTTTAGGAAAGAAGCTAATTTGGCACACGTGTAATTGAGACCTAAACAAATGGTGTGGTAGGCAGAGTCTAGTAGCGGCCATCTTTCAACTCCAATGCTTAAATGAGGGTAAAAACGCAAAACGTATGTCAATATCTGCCATTATAAGGGAGAATTTGGTCATAAGAGGAGGCCATATTGGCATTCAATATGGCGGCCATCTGGCAGAGAAAAGGTAAAATTTCTGCCTACTACATCATTTGTATAGGTCTATACTACACGTGTGCCAAATTTGATGCTTTTCTGAAAGACAAATAATGATGGACACCGTATTTCTGATATATCCGCCTAACTGATAAACGTCACAGAAACTAGCCGACAGTTTCGTTTATGCGCAATATAGCGGGGATATTTAAAAATATACTGCAATTTCATTGGTCAAAAAAGTAGGTCGAACACTGAAGGTCATTAGACACTAAATCTTAGCCGCCGTCTAGAGCAATGAAACATGGTGAAGCTAACCGAGGCGCATTCTTAAGTGGGAGATTTCTTCAGAAATCTTGATATTTCTTTGGAACTTTAAGGATAAAGCGTTCGTCAGAGCAATATTTTAAGACGCTCTATTAGAGGCGCCATTACCCTATACCTCTTACGGGACCCTTCGGTTAACTCTGTAGAAACCATATAAGAGAGAATAGTGTTTGATTTTCTCGTGAAAACAAATACGTCTCAGTGGTCTAAAAATAGATTGGGAATCCCCTATCGTACAAATATGGTTGTGAATCTCGCGAAGATTTTCCACGTTCAACTTGCCAAAGATGACAATCTAATAGCTGGATTGTCGTTATCATTTGTTGAGAAACATTATAATTCAGAGTTGAGAAGGTTGCTGCACTGTCGTGTACTTTTTAAAATCGGTAACTATGAAATAAGCAGATGACAAGAAGTAATGTTAACACATACGGTCCTGCCTTGGCTTCGTCGTGCCGCTCATGCGTTCTCGCTTACCCTTTCCAAAACGACGAAATGTCATGTTTGGCAAAATTGAAAAAAGTCTGCAGATGACAAAACGGATGTGAATACTTTTAGTGTTTTATGTCAGAGAAAATATTGAGGCAAAAGTAAAATGATCATCAATATCCAAAGAAGTTATTCACACTCATTTTGTCTGCTGTGCAGGTCTTTTCAATTTGGTCGATCATCATTTTCTTCTTTTGCCTCAATGTTTTCCGAAGAATTTTCTGTTGGGACGTCAAAACCGGTCTTGATTGGGAAAGGATTAAGCTAGAAAAAACTAGAATTTGTCGCTGAATGTTATTTGATACCCCCACAGTCTTTCACTACAACAAGAGGCAATAACTCACAAAAAAACAAGGTAGAGTTATGCTTCTTGTACGTTGCACTTCTTCTTGGTGAGATCTATCTACCCGCGAAGTTTCATGATCATAGCTACTTTACTTTCAGACTTTTCGATGTTTTTTCTGTTTAAGCTGCTGAGGAATCTCAAGAAAAAACGTTTGTCATTTCTGGTCTGTCTCCGTATCTGGAATCAATGTTGCATGTTAAATATGCGCAATGTTTCGTAGTTTTAGTTCCCGCCTGCATTATCTATGATCGGCTAATATCTCGCTTGAAAATAATAATTTTTCGCTAACACTATTACGAAAAAAATGTCTGATTCATGACCGATAAACAAAGTATTAGACTGGTACCCGGCAAACGTTGTTGAGGGATTTCCCATCAGAAATCTATTTCTAGCACACCATCCCCGCGAAAATTGTTCCTTATTGGCCGAGCTGTTCCGAAGGATCCATGGTTCAGAAATTGTGGTGTTTCGAATACTCCATACAATATTACAAATGACGTCACCATGAACAGCTCTGTCCAAATCTAGGTCTTAAAAACGCTTTATCTAAAACATCTTAAGAAATCTTAAACAAATCTCGCTCTAGAACGCACCTCATGATTTTCATGTTCAAATGCAATGAATGTAAGGAATCCCGTGATGATTAGAATACATTAACCCATTCCTACACAATGGCGCTTTTTGACGCCCACATGAAAAACAATATGAAAAACATTGTGGAAATTGGAGTAATTGCTTGTAACATGCAAGTTCTTCATCGTCCACATTGTTTTCTAGCCAAAAATGCAAATATTCTTAAAATGTCATCAATTTATAATTCTCATCTGCAACATCTTATTGGAACAGTCTAAAATTTTGCTGTTCGGGAAAGGGTTAATTGGCAGTGATGTTTTCCGTTGGTATATCACCAGCTTATTTGCGACCATATTTGTGACTCAAAAGTGACGTCTACAACGCTTAAACGAATTTTCATTTCGGACAAAAGGTGTAAAAATACGCAATTTATTGTCACAACTTTCTTGTTTTCAAGTGAATATTCACAAATCTAACAAGCAAGTCCTTTCTCCTACCAAGTAAGTAGATACTACCTTTCCAAGATGCATTTTCTCCTTTTTTCTCAATATTTTTGTGCTATATTGTACATAAATGTAAGGTTTTTCAACACACATTTGGTCGTCTTGGAAACATTGAAACAAAAGAAGAAACTGCTGATAAATAGCAGTTTCTCCTTTTGCCTCAATATTTACTGAGCTATTTTGTACTCAATTCCTGTCTCTCGTAATATCTGTTTTGTCGTCTGCAGCAGCTTTCAAATTGGACCACACTAACAACTGTGTCGTTTAGGAAAGGTTAAATCTAAAATATAAGTATGTAAAAACTAACTTTACCTTTGCCAGCACCAGTTACTAACACACGTTTTCCGTCAAATCTGAATGTGGCAGCCATTTTACATAAATCTATAGAGGTCGTAGGCACTGTGCATAGATACCCGTTCAACTGTGCACGATCAATCCGATTTTTTCAAATGTAGTTGCTAAAAATATATGCTTTTATGAGTTGAAAACGTGATAAAAGATCGAAACAGGTTTGCTTACACAATGAGTCGAGAACTGTAAAAATCCACTGTCGCATTTGGGATGAACGCTTCAGATAAAAGTATTTACGAGATTGTGGAGTCATTAAAATAGCTAGCCGACATTTCACCCAAAATATGAGGGGGTATCAAAATGTTTTTAGCCTTGCATACAAAGAAACGGATATTTGGATTTAAACTGCTTTATTTTTCACCATAGATTTCTTCCAACTCCAAACTAATGTTCCACCTAGTAAACCAATCATTGATACCCGATTTATAGACGTCGATGTCTTGATACCCTAGCCCTATCCAGCAGCCTTCATCCCTAGAAATCCTTAATTAAACAAAAGTTTAACCAATTGTAAATGAAGGGGAGGATGCACAAAACGTGCAGGAAACCACTTTTTTAATCTATGCAATACCTTTAGCGTCCAGGGCTAGAAATATCATCCCAATCCTGTTCTCAATATTATCCATTTTGAAGATATAATGGGGTAGGTTGTGTGCCTTTCTGAAACAATTTCTTGTGGCTATGATTCTTCATCAATGTTCATTTGAGGTATTGACGAAAAAAAGTGTACTAGTAAATAATTCAACTCTCTAAATTGGGTAAATATCCGAGACTTAATGTTGGTCAAGACAATCTATAAAGATAAAGAACATGTTTTCTCAACTTCATTTTACATATATCGGGAGCCGTCTCCTCTTTAACCCTTTCCCAAACGACAAAATTTTATGGTGATCCACCTCAAAAACTGCCACAAATGACAAAATCTAAGTTACTTCAGATAGAATTTGTGCAAAATATGGCATAGAAAATATTGAGACAAAAGGAGAAACTGCTGGTTATCAGCAGTTTCTTCTTTTGTTTCAATGTTTTCCCAAGCCCATCCTCTTAGGGACGTCAAAACCAGGTCCTGTTTGGGAAAGGGTTAAAAACTTAAAGGTTAACGTCCCCCCAATAAACCTCAGTTCAGTCGTCCGAAACACTGAACACTTTAATTTATTTCGGTCGGTGACTTAAACTTATGTTAAAGGTCATTTGGGGTCCACTGGACTCCAATGCAAATATGTATGCGAAATTAAAAAAATATGTCAATGCGAATCGTTAGATAATATTTAGTTTTTTAGCTAATCTAAGTACAAAGTGCCGAGGATAATGTATTGTGATCACACACTTTCATTCGTCTGTCTTTGTGTCTGTCTGTCCGCCTACCCGTCTGTTCAAAATTACAAAAAAATCCTTTTCTCTCAAACCACATGGCATAGAGTCCTGAATTTTCATATGCCGCAGCTTCCCGAAGCCTTCTACCTAAATATGCCAAGATATGAATTTGTGTCCTATGTTGTAGGGTATCGAATTGCATATATGTAGAGACAAAGAAGATAATTCTGTAAACTCTACTTTTCCCAAACTGTTTGTTCAAGCGCTTTGAAATTTAATTGGTAGAGTGTTCTTATGGTCCTATACTAACACACTTAACATCATTGTGATAAAAGAAGGAATGGTCCTTTGTTGTGGGGTGGCTGATTTTGGTACCGAATTTCATAAAGAGATAAATAATGATGTATTTAACAATCTTTTTATTGAACCATTTGTCCAAGGACTTTGAAATTCGATGTTCAGAATTGATTCAACATCAACATATTTAGTGGTAAAACACAAATTAGCCCTTTATTTTGGGAAATTTAATCTCATATACGCAAAGAATGAAATATCGCACATTCTTCTCCTGACAAACCATTTATCATTGGCCTTAGATAGAAATGGCATATTTGGTTAATGGCTACCGTTTTCCATATATGTATCTTGGCAGCATGACTTTGAATTATCTTCCTGCAATTGAAAGCTGTATTTTGTGGGTCTGTGCTCAGACAAAAGACATCATACATGTATGTATATAGTCAAAGCTTCAATGTACACTAAGGTAAACGGTATAGGCTATCCTGGCCTTCTTGGTGTACTTACACAATTTAAGTAAGTAACAAACCAGTTCAAATACAACTAATTCTAATAGAAAATCGATGAACATCAAGTGACATAGGACGCTCGGGGATGAATCAAACTACTATTAGACGCACAGCCTGATCCTTGCTTGTGCACCCTCTGCAATTACAGTAGGAATTTATGGCCAAAATTATGATATGCTGTAGTCTATGTATTTTCCCAAAACATAGGCACGCAAATATTACGCCAAAATGATAATAAAATGATTTATAAAGGCTGTGGGATATATCACGTGTCCCCATCTTAATTGGGTTATGTTAATTATGATAATCTTATTCAAGTGTCCATCTCAATTGGACGATGTTAAACTAATTATGATAATCTTATACATGTCTCATGTTGTACGACAATGTACCTAGAGCCAATAAACATTTTTTGTACTTGTACTTGTAATAAAGGGTACGACAGAGTGCCTTTCTAGTTAAATAAAAGTCGAAAAAATCGTCCTTTCTTCGATATTTCCTATCAAATTATATACTGGGTCCAATTGACCCCAAGTTTCTTTTCAGCTATAATTTAAAAACCGTTGAGTGTTTATGAAAATATTTTGTGCCAAGAACCATCAATGGACTGGTATCGATTACATAAAATATAAATTCTGTAGCTTCTTTTAGACATTTTCGAGGTTTTTTTTTTTTTTTTTTTTTTTTTTTTTGTTTTTTGTTTTTTTTTTTTTTTTTGCCGAATTTAAATTTTCTCATTTTTACATATTTTTTTCTTATGGGTATGCCTAGTTCAAATATGCAAAGAAAAAGTGGAGTCACCATATTAGGTTTACTTGTATTTGCATTTTACAACACATTTTTTCTTTTTTGCATGAATTTTGGATTTTTAAAAAAAATACACACTTAACAAATACATGATGTTTCATACCTTTATCACATATCTAACTTGTTTCTTTGGTCATACAATTCAGTTTGTATTACAAACAAGATGTGGAATTCATATAATGAGTAAAAAAAATAAATAAAAGTACAATAGGAATATGGTTTTTAATTGGACGTCTTTCGGACGTCCAATTCTCATAATCACTTTTCGAAAGGCGTAATGGGTTTTCATTACCAAAAAAACCCTTCTCAGACTCAATTGCCAGTTCTTCAGAATTCAAAAAAGATTTTGTGACCATACAGGAAAACTGTCGTATCTTTTCCTACTTTCTATGTGTTCTCTAACAAACACTGTAGGATTCATTGCCCGATTCAATTCATGCCACGTCTCTACTAACTTTTGAGGAATCCATGGTTCTAGGTGCTCCAATTCATCTTGTATGATATTTCAGCAAAAATATGTATTGAATTTGATTGTTTTGTAACCACAACCAGGGAAAATTTGGGGTTTTTTTTACTCTAAACACTAATAAAAATCAAAGTGCTTGGAGACTTATTTAGACGTCTCTGATTGATTGAGTGGAATTGTATGTGCATTTCGTTGAATTTGTGTTTAGATCGATTCTAAATCACTGCGGTCGTTTTTTCGATGGTGGAGATAACAGTCGAAAAAAAAAGATGATAAAAAGAACAATGTCTAAGTAGAATTCGAACACAGGGCCTTCCAGATATAGACATGTGTAAAGAGTACAAGGTGGGTGCTCTGCCAAGTGAACTATCGCGCGGCTTTCATTTATGAAGCGCGTTGGCTTACATTTTAAGTACATTGCTTTGTATCGTCCATTATAAAATCAACGAAACATGTAACTGACGACAAAACCCATGGTTAAACCGAATCAATTGCTAATCACATGGCATTAATTGAATTGGGTAATCGAATTAATAGTAATTATTCATAGAGACAAATCAGTTGTCTTGAAACGGCAATCAAATCAATTTGAAGCACTCCATTGTTATGATATTGATCTTTCTATCGGGTGGTAACAGTTTAACTTGTCCATGTATTGACTAAAATTACAGACAACAACCTCCACATTCAGGATTAATATTCTGCGGATTTTATTTCTGCGGTGCCGTCAACAACCGCAGAAATAGCAGAAATAAAGTCCCCGCAGAAATAAAGTGCTATACGGTAAATTATACTATACCAACGTTTTGTAAACGATAAATGCTTTAGCAGACGCTCATTAAATAAATATACGTCATTACTAATCTTGTTTTACATAATGAATTTTTATATTTTACCTTTCTTCATGTAATATATTATGTTGAATTTTGACTGCACATCTATTCTATCCAAAAACAACGTTTGATATGAACTAGTGGGTTTTTCAAACTTTTCAACTTTATTGATTGCTAAATCTAGTACTTTTTTCACTTCGTAAAACATTTTAAACTGATTTGATTATCAACCAGATCAAAAGCCTACATTCTGGCAAATTAATTCGGCGTCGAGCATAATACTTGAATCACCAATTAGTCTTGTATGTCTTTTATTTCCTTCTCTTCTCTTTTTATCTCAAAAACGTTGACAAAATCGTTGATTGGAGATCATAACCTCGTATCCACAGTTGGAAAAAGCAGGAGTTTCAAGGACCTCTATGGATAAGGCGAGAAATATTCCTAAAAGGCCAAAATGGAAAAGTCAATATTCAAAACATACAAATTGATGCGTATTTTGAGCTGTATTGTTAGATAAATACCGAAATCACATGAAAACTGATTTTGTACAATCAAAACGATTCGATAAGTACAGATAACTCTTGGTTTCTGTACCTACCCCCAAAATTACATTTTCTTACACCACCGGTATTCATTTAACCAAAATTAAGTTTTCTATTCATTTTTCTGTAAATATAAGAACAATTGGTGTTGAAATCATAAACAAGTTTTCGTTTTGTCCTTAATGCGCATGCGCATCATTGAAACGAGTTTCAATGCGAAATTTTCCCGCCAAAATTATGGCAATTGGTAAATGAGTACTATTTTTAGTATAAACGTATGTTCCCCCCCCCCCCCCCCCCCCTCATGACCCAGGAAATCCTTTTTACCGAGGAAGCATATGATCAAGTTACACAACATATGTCAATGGGAAGCTGGGTCAGGGGGGGGGGGGGGGGGGGGGGGCGATGTTAGCAAGCCCTGGGAAGGTAGGTATTCCCCGGTTTTTGGCGGGAAACTGCGCTTTTAAAGTTATTTCAATAATGCGCATGCGCAATTACGGACGAAACCAAAGCTACCATATGATGTCAACATCATTTACCCTTGTTTCTGTAGAACATTAATTGCAAATAAAACTAAAAGAACCTTCATTTTACCTCTATGGATACTGGTAGTGTAAGAAAATGAAACCATTTGGGTGAGTAAAAGAATCAAGAGTTATCTGCACCTATAGAACTGTTTAAATGACATACAATCGGTATTCATTTCATTTATAATTTGTCTTCCTTACCATAAAGTTTGACTTTGTTTCTCAATTTGTTAGTTTTGAATATCGATCCATCGAGCTGAGCCTTGTAGGGGATTTCTCGTCTTATCCATAGAGGTCCTTTGTGAACCCCCACCGACGAAATCTTTCTATGACGATATCAGTCTCAACGTCTTTAATACACACAAATATATAAAAATGAATTTTCGAGAAACTCGAGAAACAATTATTTACCATGTTCTGTCATTTTCACCTTCCCCCTTTCGTAATTGCCACAATTTGACAATAATTTATCATGGTCATCAGATATTGTATAATGAATTATACCAATTAAAAAGACATCCCATATATATGGATATATACTCGGCAAAACTGCTAACGCATCACTTAGATCTTTGTTAATATTTTTTAACGAATCGACAGAATACATTTAAATTTTGCACATGTCGACTACCACCATTTCATAAGAAGCCTATGAAATTTCATAGTAAATGCTACAGTCTGTTTTGAAATATTGCACTTTTAATAAGGACACCCTTAAATCTAAAGTTCATAAAGTCTGAGATTTAATTAAAATGGGATATTCACGCATAACGTTCAAACCTCTTGTATTGGCTGAAAGAGTTCCTGTGTAGAAAAGTTACCCTTCTTTAAATAAACCGACAGCTTTAACACTTTCGTGGGCGTGTAATTTATTCCCGCAGAGGTAATGTTACATCACTGGTGTCGTTGGTGTCATTGTTGGCGACGACGGCGACGTCGGTTACGTAGACAAAAACGTACCGGTCTATATCTTATGAACTGTATGAGATACAGTCCTGATATTTAAATATAGACATGTACCACAAACATCTTTTACCTGAGACCATAAAATTTTACCTTGTGACATTGACCTTGAAAAATTAACATTTTCTTTTAAAAGGGTACGTCTATGCAAGCTACGTTGTCCGCGAACCGCCCTTGTTACGTTAGATAAGGAATACTTTTTCAGACTTCAATCACACAATAAACCAGCTTTCAAAATCAATTCAAACAAAAATGATTGAAAAGGATCACAAGTTTCAAGAGCTGAAAAACTGTTTTGGTCCCCTTTTCGTATGACGCAGTCACATATGAAAGAAAATTTAGAAATAGTTTTATGGATGAGTGCAGAAACTTGTCGGATAAACATAAGCCAAATTGTAAATCTAAATATTCGACAATAAAGAAGTTATGCAATTTCAAAAAGTGATGCGTTAGCTCTTTTGACGAGTATATATATTTTATTACATCTAAAGAGCATAATTATTTCCCTTTGAAAATTCTAAAAATATCAAGCCAAAGTGTTCAACGTTTATATTATTACGAGGAATATATTTTTCTTAAAATTAAAGTAATTGTGGTTAACCAGAGTTCCGACATAAGTGAAATGTGTCATTTTCGTCTCAACTTTAAGCGTTTGTTGGCTTATCAGCAACAATCATTTTTAAAAAATGATAACATGTAAACGTATTAGAATAAACAATCTTAGCACCAAGGTATGCTTTAAAAATTACAATATGAATGGGGCGTCCATTCCAGTTTCATTTATGAAAAGTAGGCATATGTCTTGATGCAAAGATTGGTTATTCTAATGCGTAAAAATGTTATCAGGTTTTCAAACTTGTTATTTAGAGGCGCAAATTGATATGCCTTTAAAGTTGAGACAGAAATGACAAATTCCATATAAATATGAACTGTTGTCCACAACAATGTGTTAAATTTTAGCACAGAAATATATATTTCTCGTAAACGGTTAAATAATTTGGCTTGAAAATTTCAGATTTTTCATAATTTTTATAAGAAAATATACTATTTAAGATAAATATAAAAGTAAAATGTACGAAAAAATAAATGTAAAGTGTCACTTTAATCATCTCAAACAAAATCATTAATTACTTACCTTTTCCAGCGCCTGTGATTAAAACACGTTTTCCGTCAAATCTGAAAGTAGCGGACATAATTCCTTCCGAAGATATCTTTCCGTGAGTGTTCGTATCTATGAATTAACACGATTAAAATTATCGCCGCAGTGATTTTTATGTGTTTATCATGCAGAAAGCGTAGTGTCATAACGAATTTGCAAAATATAGGATTCAACTTTAGGTATTACAAGCAGAGAACCCTTTCCCAAACTAAAAGACACTTTATTGTAGTCCAATTTGAAAGCTGCTACAAAGGATTGACAGTGTTGATAAAGATAAAATTTGTGTAAATTCTTTACGCAAAATATATTGGGGCAAAAGGAGAAACTGCTGGTTAGAAGCAGTTTCTTCTTTGTTTCAATGTTTTCCCAATCCTTTTCTATTAGGGACGTCAAAATCAGGTCTTTTTCTTTTGGGGGAAATGGTTACTAGCCAAGTCTACAGAGTGTCCAAAAAAACGGAACCCTAATTCAAAGTCAAATATTTCAAAGCGTAAGCAAAGAATCTAATTTTTTAATATGGCGTACTGAAGATACATTATTTATGCATTTGTGTTCCAAATTTCACTTAAAAATATGTGGTTCAAAAGTTATAAGCAAATTGATAATGGCACTAAAAACCGATCTGACATGATATTGATATTTGCGTCTTGTTTGTTCGTGAAAGCGCACTAACATTCAGTTGTTGAATACTGTAACATTGTACATGTATGTACCGATTTTCTCGAAATTTAATATGTACACGTTCTGCACGTTCAAATTGAGTCCATAGGGAGGTTGTTTGAATTAATTTCAAATTATTATGTGATTCATTTTACATGTCGCAGTTTTAACTTTTATTTTCATAAATTACAAGCTTGATAATTATGTTTCCTAAAATTAGTCCAGTCTTAATTTTCAACTGACATATTTTCACATTTCAGTGGACTATGATTGTCAGATCAAATGAAACCTGTAATACTTTTTAATTGAGCGGTGACCGGCATGTTGGTCAGAAATAAAATAAGTGCCTATGGTTATTATTCATAAGTCTTGGATATTTTGTTTGTGTTCATTTTAGTTACATAGCTTCTCTTCTTTAACAGTTTATTTATTAGGAAAAAGATGAAATGAAAATGCACTATTGT
This sequence comes from Fragum sueziense, assembly GCA_963680895.1. NCBI lineage: Eukaryota > Metazoa > Mollusca > Bivalvia > Cardiida > Cardiidae > Fragum > Fragum sueziense. The sequence goes on from OY804593.1 coordinate 21,159,122, forward strand.
GAATACAATGTTTCAAAATCACTTTTGTATTGTATTGAATATATTAACCAATTGTGAAGCGCCAATTTATTAAATGAGTGTAGGCGCGCGCTGCAAAACGAAAAGGTCGACATCGTGTTGAAATGGTTTTACGGGTATATTCATTTGAATGCCAATATTTTCAAAACTAATCATCAATTTTCACCCAAATTTTCACTGCTAATAGAAAACTGTCGTTCCTATTGAGTATGTAAATTTGGTGGAGAAATATTACTTAATACATGAGAAATGTACTTTCAAAAATGGGTTCCGTTTTTTTTTTGGGACACTCTGTACATACGGCACTTGACTTGGCTCTCTATTCTATGCGATATTGAATGACTAATACATGTATAGGCATATTATATGTACTTAGGACAAATCGTATTTCTACATGTTCATTCTACAGACATAATCCGTTCCCAACACGGAAAAGGACCTCTATGGATAAGGCGAGAAATGTCCCTAAAACGCTCAAATTTCGAGCTGTATTGTTAGATATATACCTAAATCATATGAAAACTGATTTTGTACAATCAAAAGGATTCGATATGTACAGATAACTCTTGGTTTCTGTACCTACCCCCAAAGTACATTTTCTTACTCCACCGTTATTCATTAAACCAGAATTCAGTTTTCTTTAGTTTTATAAGCAAAGTTTTTTCTGTAAATGTAAGGACAATTGGTGTTGAAATCATAAACCATTTTTCGTTTGTCCTTATTTGCGCATGCGCATCATTGAAACGAGTTTCAATGCGAAATTTTCCCGCCAAAATTATGGAACATTGTATATGAGTACTATTTTTAGTATAAAAGAACGTCAAGCTGCCATATGATGTCAACATCATTTATCATTGTATCTGTATAAAATAAATTGCAAATGAAAATTAAAGAACCTTCATTTTACCTCTATGAATACCGGTAGTGTAAGAAAACGAAACTATTTAGGTAGGTACAAAAATCAAGAGTTATCTGCACATTTAGAACTTTTTAAAGGACATAAGTCGGTATTCATTTCATTTATTTGTCTACCTCTACCATAAAGCTTAATTTTGTTTCTCAGTTTGTTTGTCTTTAGAATTGACCCATCGAGCTGAGCCTTTTAGCGAGAATTCTCGCGAGAATTCTCGCGCCTTATCCATAGAGGTCCATTGACAGTTCCAAAATATAGGCTGCTGCAGACAACAAAAAGATGCAGTAAAAGAGCACATTTACGTCAAATATAGCACGGAAAAAAGGCATGATAATTTTCAATGTTGCATGAAGCGTTTGTTATATACTCGGCAAAACTGGTAATGCATCACTCAGATCTTTGTTAATATTTTTTAAACGAATGTACAGAATACATTCAAAATTTGCACACGCCGACTACCACCATTTGATAAGAAAATTTCTTGGTGAATGCTACAACCTGTAGTGAAATATTGAACTTTTAATAAGGGCACCCTCAATTCTTAAATTCATAAAGTCTGAAAGTTGATTAAAATGGGAAATTCACGCATAACTTTCAAACCTTTCGTATTGGCTGAAAGAGTCCCTTTATAGAAAAGTTACCCTTCCTCAAACAAACTGATGGCTTTAACACTTTTGTGGGCGCGTAATTTATTCCCGCAGAGGTAATGTTACAACACTAGTGTCATTGGTGTCATTGTTGGCGTCGACGGCAACGTCGGTTACGACGACAAAAACGTATCGGTCTATATCTTATGAACTGTATGAGATGCAGTCTTGAATTTTCACACATATACAGGTCCTACCAAGACCTTTCATATGAGACCATAGAATTTGACCTTGTGACCTTGACCTTGAAAAATTGACCTTTTCTTTTAAAAAGGAGCGTCTATGCGAGCTAAGTTGTCCGCGAACAGCCCTTGTTACGTTAGATAAGGAATTAATTTTTTCAGACTTAAATCTCACAATAAATCAGCTTTCAAAATCAATTAAAACAAAAATGATTGAAAAATATCACAAGTTACACGAGTCGAAAAACTGTTTTGGTCCCCTTTTCGTATGACGCAGTCACAATAGAGAGAAAACTTAAAAGTAGTTTTATGGATTAGTGCAGAATCTTGTGGGATAAACATATACCAAATTATAAATCTAAATCTTTAACAATAAAGAAGTTATGCAATTTTAAAAAGTGATGCGTTAGCTCTTTTGCTGAGTATATATTGACAGATTGCTTTCGTCCACTTGGATGTCATATAAATAAGTTTAAACTAAACAGAATGCTTCCATGGCATACAAATATTTAAGGAAAAAGCAGACCGCTGCCTTTGTGGTCTGTTTTTGCAAACCGAAACAGAGACCCTCAAAGACTGCCAAAATAAAATTACTGGACAAATACCAAAGGCAGAAAACAGTAAACAAAACATACACACTTTTCTTTTTAGATCAGTATAAAATACAGATTAAAAACTGTTGGTGAATACCTTACTAGGACTAGCATTGTGCACAAACGGTTCTGATATGATCAGTTTAAAAGTAAAGATTTAAATAAGATAATTAAACATAAAATTGTATAACGACATAACTGCGCGCATGAATTGGTTAAGTTTTCATAAGTTGTATTTTTGCTTTCTAAAAATACTTTTTATTGCCCATCCCGCCAGTACGCGTAAGTCGTTCAGATTAGAAACATTTGGGATCTTGAATAAGGACCCTTGTGGAAGTTGCGAATATCTAGGAACTAGATTACATTTCATTACCATCTGAGCAAGACTAATACAACACTGTATCATACACGGTGGATAATCACGTGATACGACAATTTCAGAAAATCTTCAATAATAGTGTAAATACGGGGCCGATTTGAATTCGGTGGGAAGCAGAGAAGGTGGACAGACGTCACACATTAGATCGATCTGGTGGATTTTCGAAATATCAGCTGATAAAAAAGTTATTGAAGATCAACCAAAATTTTGGTTGATCTTCAATAATTTTTAGGCCCTATCGGTTGATTTTTCAAAAACCCACCACACCCAGCTTGTTCCTGGTATTTTCCTACCTTCTCTGCTTTAAAGTTAAACCGATTTAAAATTGGTCATGTAAAGTATTAACAAAAATATTGATGATTTTCTGAAATTCTGAGTCATGTGATTAACCAATTGTTATAGGTTATGGAGAAATTATAAGATAACAACGCGGATTTTGACAAGACTGTGTGTATGCAGTAGCTGTTCAAAATCCATGGGTGCTGCTCTCAAAAACTTGTAGGACACTCCGTCGAGGTCACCGCCAAATCACAAGGAGTAGACGATTGAATTCATTAATCCTCTTTCTACATCTTATTTTGATCTATAGATACATTAGAGTTAGACCTACTTTTTGGACCAATGAAATTGCAGGTTTGTTTTTTTTTTTTTTTTTTTTTTTTTTTTTGTTTTGTTTTTTTTTTTCTTCAAAAATGCATTCTCATCCATTTGTGCGGGTTGTCATCTTTGAAAAAAAACTATAGGCCAAAGCCTACATAATCAAAATATGACTCTTTATTTTTCTGTTTGCCAAACTTTGGATTCGTATTAGCTGTAGCGACTTAAATTACAACAGATATAAAACCCATAATGATGTCGGTGTGAAAATACTGCTGTATGTGATTTTTTCAGTATGAATCTTATTCTATGTGATTTGACGTCTGTAAACAATCCAACGTAACGCTCTAGATGAGTTTTGTGGTTAATTTTTAACAGTAATTTGGGCCTGGGAATGACACTAGATCTTTAAAGTTTCGCCACTATACCGGTATTTCGCATGAACGAGACTGCCGGCTAGTTTATGTGACGTCTATACATAGCCACACCCCCGTCTCCAATGAACATCTAATACATGTAACTCCATCATCATCTGTACGGCATGTAAAAGAGAAGCACTGGTTCTAACCGTATAATATTCAGACACAATCTCTTAAAAGAAGACTTCAACTGCTAAAAGACACCTTTTTATATTAGATAGAGGCTGTGTTGTAGATTCTACGCCAAATAAACATTCAAATGCGTACAGCGCATTTAATGACTATACCGCGTAGAATCTGCTATACAGACTCTACCGCACTTGGTGTTCGCTAGCGGTTTATTGAAGACTGGGCGTGGCTATGTATAGACGTCACATAAATTAGCCGGTAGCCCGTTTATGCGAAACAGAGCGGCGTAATTTTAAAATATACTGTAATTTCATAGGTCTAAAGAGTAGGTCAAACACTAAAATTAGTATCACTCTAAGATTATTAGTCTGAGATTGATATCAAGTCAAGAACATGTGGTTATGTAGATCCAGGGACCAGTTTCATTAAATTGTAATTCGTATTTTTGTCTTTCCCATGACTTACGACATGTTTAGGGCAAGAAAAGCGTATCGCCAAACTATCAAGACCTGCGTTGTACGAATGGTGCTTTAAGGGATATTTAAGACATCGATAAGTGAAAAGCACGTCTTAAATGTTTTGATGAAACAGACCCCTGATGTACCTATCCAAAAGGAAGGTGAAATGTGTCTGGTAACAAAGTCATATCTCAAACCTGTTTGGAAAAACAAACACCAGAACAAATTGATTCAAACTTCTTTGATTTCCTTACATTGTTACTAAAAACAAAATTAAATGACCGAACATTATTTCGTCCATTGTTAAAGGTTTGTCATTTCGAACTACGAATGCCCTGTGGTCGATTGGCACCCACTGTGCCTTCTACTCAACTTGACCAGTGTGTACTCGCTCCATAAGCATCGTCTGGGACTGTATTCACCAACATTTTGTAATCATTGAAAGCAAAATTACGTTACAAGCCATCTGATTGGACGAGACGTATGTCTCGTGCAATCAGATTGGTTGTTGTGTGATTTGAAAAGTATTCTGGGATTTAGACTGGTTGATGAATACCACCTCTGTTCTGACTAGTGTCACAGATCAATGTTCGTAGATTCTGTCTCTGGCCCGCCGTTCGATTGATCTGAAACATACATATATACCATGTTCCTATTCGAAAGCCACCAAAGATGACAAAAGGTTGTTGATGAAGAGAGGATATGTGTTCTAAATACAATAGAAATTGTTAAGGACAGATCCTTCATTTATTTCCCACGGTAAGAATTTTTTTATTTTTTCTGTACTGATATTTAAATATATGACAAGTAAAAAAATGACTAAAAAACTATAGGTCACCAAGCGAATTAAAAAGTTATTGAATTTCAAGGGAGACTACTCTTGTCTAAAATTGCAAAAATGAGGTGTTTCTTAAATACCCACAAAAAAGGTGTTCGAAATGACTAGGATTACATAAATAAGTCTTTATTGTGTTCAATATGTATTATTCTGTCTAAATAAGTATCAATTTGGGAAAATTTAGTGATGATTTTGAAATTTTTAATAAAACATTCTTTCAAAAGTAGCTGATATTGCTCTTTTGTCGCAACGTTTCTGATAATAAAAAATATTCCAGCGGTAAGAATTTTTTCTTTTTTGGTATAGACATATCGCTTGGTCATACCTACAAAAACAAGAAAAGAAAAATATATCAAACCAAGCGTTTTTCTTAGTTATAAGTAAAATTTGGTTTACTTTTTACAGCTCTGTCCGAAATTGTTTCACTACTTTTATCAATTTTCTTCCTTATTACCAGCTTTAGATAATAAAACGTGTCATCTTTTGTGTCCATCTGAAGCGGACTATCTCATAAAGACACCACGTTGCTTTTGTTGCTCCGTTTCCTATCGCTAACGCCACATTTTGAACACATAACAGAAAGCGAAATGTACCATCCGAGTACTATTACACTTTAATTGACCAAACAGAGAAAATTGAAATAACCGAAAAGGTTCTTGTCATTTATCAACCAAACATTAGATAAATGTAAGAAATACATTTGCTGAAAAGGCCAATTACTGAAACAGCTTTATTTCGTAATTTAGGATATGCGCAGTAAGTTGCGCAGTAACAACTGGAGGATCTGTCCTTAAGGCAATCGGAGAAAATGCTGGTCACCAAAACTTTCTTCTGTTGTCTCAATGTTTTCCAAATCCCTTTGTACTACAGACGTCAATTTAAGTCTTGTTTAGAAAATAGTAAAAGGTACAAATTCATAAAAACGTAGGGGTCACCATCCTTTATTATTTTAATCATCAAATTTCCACAATGTTTTTATTAATTTTTCCGTCAAACAACATAAGTAGTTCTAGAACACTATTAATAAGCTTTCCTACCTAGGAAGCTGCCGAAGACAACACGATAGATGTTAGATTATGTAAGAATTTAAGTAAATAATGTTTAGAAAATATTGAGGTAGATTTAAATGGAAAGAACATTGGTTACCAGACTAAGCCTGGCTAGTGATTTTCTGTAAGAGATTTCAAAGTAATGAGTTTGTTTGGAAATGCTTGAATGGCAAGGAATTGTATTCAAAAAGTACATTGTAGACTATGTTCACCATTATGTATTTATAAACCGTCGATGTTGTTATAAAACCTCGTAGCCTAACTACGGCTTGAATCAAGCCGTAGTTACGAGATTATATAACAACACCTACGAAATACTATTGTTTGTCCGAAAATACGTCACGGTTTACTTGATAAAATCGTTCCCTAATGTGGAGTTTACCTTTTTTGAGATATTTGGTTTACCTTGTTTGAGATATTTGGTTTACCTTGTTTGAGATATTTGGTTTACCTTGTTTGAGATGGTCAGTTTCCTGGACATCTGACATATCCAGTAAATGTTGATATCCATACGCTTCTAAAGGATAAGCTGGTTCATCGTGTTTTGGAATGTCCAGTCCTGGAAAAAGTATTACAAAAATCCATTTTCTCATTTAAGAACAAACGAACAAATGAATTATCCTTGCGTTAAGGCCCAGTCACACTACAGCGTATGAAGCCAGCGTATGAGTAACGTATGGATTTTTAGGGCATACGCTGGTATACGCTGAAATACGCTGGATACGCTAGAGGTACGTTGTTATACGTTACTCATACGCTGGGGTACGTCGGTATACGGTGATGTACGCTGAGTGCCAAAATAATTTTTGAACATGCACAAAAAATTTCAGCGTATACAAGCGTATAAATTTTAAGGGCCCGGTCCCACTGCACTTTCGGATACAAAGAGGATATAAAACGCACAAAAAATCTTGCTTTCCGTTAGACGTCCCTTTCCATCCGTTGGAAGTCCGATGTGTACTTATTGCATACGTTTTATCCAACGGGCATCCGTCAACCGTAATTTCATCCGCGCAAGAAGTTTTGGGCTGCCCAAAACTTTTAGAACGGATGAATCTTCCGTCGTGTACGATATAAATCCGCAATATACACGAGCAATAGATGTCCTATGTCCGTTATCAGTCCGTTGTATCCTTTCTCCATCCTATAGGTATCCATGAAACTCAAATCAACCGAAACTGAAAAGGGATTGATAGGGGAACGATAAGGTACACGGAACGTCTATACATCGTTAGCAGCACGGAAATAGAAAGGATGTAAGCATATGCATCGCGTATATGAAGTATACAAAGGGAAAAAAGAGTTTTTATCTGGGATGTATTCCGTATATTTAGCTGACATCCGCTCCAATCCGCCAGGCTTCCCACGAATATCCGTTTAACATCCCCGCTATATACTACTGACGTGCGCTCTTTTCCGTTATATTTTTGCCATTTTCTAAAAAGCGGATGAAAACGGATGGTACAACTACCGAAATTTTGTTCGTCCGCTGTGTCCTTTTTGCATACGTTTTTGTCAATCTGCCAGTGGGACCGGGCCTTTACGCTTGTCATTCGTTTCTCATACACTGGATACGCTAGAGGTACGCTAAATATACGTTACTCATACGTCGAGTACACAGAATGTACGTTACTCATACGCCGAGTACGCTTCTTATACGTTGAGTTCCAACACCACAAAATTCTATTAGAATAAGCAGTTTGAATGCTGTAGCAGGAGCAGGAGGAGAAGATGATGATCATGACGACGAAGATGACACAGGAAGAAGAAGAAAAAAGAAAAAGAAGAAAAGGAACAAGAGGACGATAAAGGAGAGGAAAGAGAAAAATGAAAAAAACGAAATAGGAGAAGGAGAAGGAGAATAAGAAGAAGAAGAAGAAGGAGAAGAAGAAGAAGAAGAAGAAGGAGAAGAAGAAGAAGAAGGATGAGGAGGAGGACGAGAAGTAGAAGAAGAAGAAGGCTTTGTCCTCCTCCTTCTCCTCCTCCTCCTCCTCCTCCTCCTCCTCCTCCTTCTTCTTCTTCTTCTTCTTCTTCTTCTTCTTCTTCTTCTTCTTCTTCTTCTTCTTCTTCTTCTTCTTCTTCTTCTTTTTCTCTTTTTTGTTATGATAACCGTTCTTTGATCTTAAAATAACATCATACGCTGAAAAGATGTGCGTATAGATAAATTTCCGAAATATACGATACGTTACTCATACGCTGGCTCTATACGCTGTAGTGTGACTGGGCCTTTAAGGTAGAGTACCCGTAATATTGCCATTTTGAGATTCATAAAATATCCGCCGTTTTTCGAGCGGTGTCTTAATGTATACGAACCTATTCGGGCGCGAACGTAAAAATTTCCACCGCCGAATGTTTTAGACGTCGCTCGAATAACCCCGACGTCACGCGAATCTCATTAGGGGTGGACTAACATAAATCGTGAACTGTATGTCAAACTTTTTGTGGTACTGTACGTATTTGTCAGATCTTAAGGTAAAGCACGTTTACATGCGGCAATCACGTGACTTTGTTATGATAAAGTTTCCTTTACTTCTGCAATTAAATGCGTTTGTTCTTTAATATTCGTTTGCATTCATTATTTCCCATTTTGAATGGCGGGGTCTACCAAAGCATCTGCTATGCTCAAGATCATATAAGGATTTTCTTCTTTTTTACCAGTATGTTTTACCTTCCATGCCCTTTTTTTTTGGGGGGGGGGGCAGCTAGAGCCTATGTAAGGGTATCGTGGTAGTACTGGTATGAGAAACTATAGGAATCCATGGTTAGATGCTCCAGCCACCGTGATATGACCATTGCAGTTGAAACGGCGTAAAACCCCTATTAAACCAAACCTCTTCGGAAAGGTATTTAAGCAAATTTGTAGAGCTTTTCCCCCAAGCTTACCTTTGATTTCCATCTCCTCAGACACACGCAGCATTTTCAACAGTTTAAGACCGCCAAACAGGGCCAAACTTGTGACGGCCGTCCAGACTATTATGAGAGTTACTCCACCAATCTGCCAGGCTAATATCTGAATATGGAAGAACCCGTATGTGACAAATAACAACAGCCCTTACAGAATACATTTGATTGATCTAAATATGTGACCTTTTTGAAATGGTTCGAAGCAGAAGTGTAAAAATGTCAGGAATGTTTTTGTTATTGTGGATCTTTTAAACAAAATCCAAATCATATGTTGTTGGTACTCATTTGACCCACTCGATGAGACGATTTCAACGAATACCCAATACATAGGGATTGGCTAACTCTATATGAAATATTGCAATTTAAAAAAGGCTTTACGCCATCTTATATCTAACTGGTGTATATCCCTATTTGTGTATTTGAGACAAATAGGGAATTCAGTGTATGAGAGTGTCTAACAAATACAATGGTCCAAAATACCAGAAGACTGCAAAAAAATAATGATCAAGTATATCCCCTTTTCAGCATTATTTTAGTACCATCCAGCGCTTGAAAGTCCGGTGCGTTGTCCTCGGCAAGCTATTGACATTGTTATTTTTACCAAGGCGAAAAGACTAATTGTTGATAAACATGTGACTTTTTTAAATATTGCGCAGAAACTGGACAGAAAACGGGGCAAATGATTATAATAAGTATTTCCTTCTTTCAAATCAGTATTTTCCAAATTTTTCGAGGGGGGCTGTAAAGTAAGTAGTTGTTTTGGAACGGATATTTAATGATAAATACTTACGAGACCCGATCGTCTGTTCCAATTATATAGTATGCCTTCCTTGCTGTGAATAAAAGCAACTGCCAGAACTCCCCATATACCTCCACCGAGATGGACTGCAATGGTATATCACATATGCATTGAAAACGGAGTTATCTTTCATTTAAATGCTATATTTCACACATTTCTATCAATTTTTGTCACTTCCTTCACAGTAACACCTGTAAACCTCTGCAGTAGAAGGCCTTTGAAAACATTGCGGGAAAAGGAGAAATTGCACAAAACATGCAATTTCGCCCTAGCCATATTTTTGGATGGTTTGCCAAAAGCCTATGTTCTAAAAACTCAAAAGATTTGTCTCTGCCTTTTGAACCTTTCCTTCACAGTAACACCTGTAAACCTCTGCAGTAGAAGGCATTTGAAAACATTGCGGAAAAAGCAGAAATTGCAGAAAACATACAATTTCACTTTTCCCGCAATATTTTATACTGTAAGTAAGCAACTTAGAACATTTTCATTCAAACTGCCCTGTATGTGTACATGAATTTGATATTCCCCCTTTTCAAGAAAGTGGGTGTTTGGAGTAGGTTATTTTAGTTGTAGGTTATTTTAGTTTGTAATGGTATCCCTGTTTTTATGCTTTTTTCCGAGCCTCGAAAATGGACGAAAATGGCTTACACCAGGCCAATAAATGTCGGTTTATCTACCAAATGAATATGGTGGCCTTTTTTTCTTTCTTTTTTACATTTATTTTCACCATACTTTAATGTACTTAACCTGTAAATTAAAAAAAATCGTTAAACTTTTTTATTTCGATTTTTGTGTATTTTTGTACTTGAACGAAATTTGTGGCAAAATGTGCCTTTGACGAAATAAGTATCAACTTGTAAAACAACATTCCTTTGGTACTTTTATTTTTCTACTCATTATATGAATTCCACATCTTGTTTGTAATACAAACTGAATTGTATGATCAAAGAAATAAGTTAGACATGTGATAAAGGTATGAAAAATCATGTAATTGTTAAGATTGTGTGTATTTTTAAAAAAATCAAAATTCGTGCAAAAAAGACTTACAGCTGTGTTGTAAAAATGCAAATACAAGGAAAACTAATATGGTGACTTTTCTTTGCATATTTGAACTAGGCATACTCTAAAGAAAAAATATGTAAAAAATTAAAATTCGACAAAAAAAATCTAGAAAATGTCTTTAACACAGATTTTAATCATTCTTTTACTCGTCCTTATTTTATTGGATAATTTAGATAACAAAGTACATTCACGCAGATATCTACCTGCCACAGCGTCCAATGGATCATCTATATGAAGTTTTAACATTGCCTTTGACGACAGATGATACACAACGCCTGATAGACTACCAACAATAGCTGCTGCCCATGTCTCCACTGCGTTCACTCCCGAACAGATCGCGACCTGTGTCAGAAAAATTATCAGAGAACCTTCAATCTGTTTGTTTTTTAGTTATGACTCTAACCTGACCCCGAGTTCATGGCTCTCCTCACATAGGTACATCACAAGATTCAACTTGATAAAAAACCAACTAATCATCCTACGAAAATGATTTGAGCGCGGATCTACAAAAACTTGCCTTATAGCATTAAATTCGCGACTTTTAGGCTTCAAGGTCAACCTATGGAAATTTTTCCAGATCCTGGCTCATTTGTATCCCATTTATCCGATAGTAACAAGTAAATGAAACTTTTCAAATATTAGGATGTCAAAGTAAGATCCGCCATCTCTGGCTTGATTGATAATGTCCGTTACCGACTGAGCTATCCAGAACTGCAATAATTGTGGAGACAATGGCAACGGTTAAGGGGACAATAGTTGTAAAAGAAATCAGTCAAGAAAAGGTCTGTACGACGATTTACTATTTTCGGTGATATATCTGTCCATTTTATAAAATGAAAGATTGCTGTCCATCCACAAGTCTTAAATTTGTTATTAGATCTATATGGACTAACACGTGCAAATAGAATAGAAAACGTATAACTATAATACCATGCCAGTTAAAGCTCCGTTGATTGTCTCAAGTAAGCTCCATTTTGCGGTTCCAAACAGTTTTATCCTATTGACAATCAGCGAAGTGAACGCCGAAAACGTCCCCGATATAACTGTATTGACAATACATAAAGCAATCGTAGCACCGCTACCAGGGACAGACAACTGACCGAGTGCTCCACCATTGAAGGCAAGGAAACCGCAAATCAGGATAAATGCGCCGAGAGCAGCAAGCTGAAAGTGACACATAAGGAAGAAACAAAAACATCGATCATAAGAGCATACCTTTAGATGATGTCGTATATTAGTTTTGTTACACACCGTCTACTTTTTGTTTTGTTGTTGTTTTATGTTATGTTATTTTTTTTGAGAGGGCGGGGAGATCTGGGACATATTGCTTTAACGTTGCCCATCCGTATGCCGGTCTAAAACGCTGGGGTATTGGAGTTTCACAATCAAATCATGTTTGAACAGTATGTCAATATGTGAGAAAAGAAAAAAAAAACATATAAAATCAATCTCAATAATGTTGAATTTCCTGGCAGTGTTGTGTCCTACATTAATTAGAAAAAATGTATAAGTGTTTTGTCTGATAAATATATGCAATTGTTAAAATCTTATATTTTACACGCATTAGTGTTAAAACACGAAAATAATTTCAAAAATACTAATGATAATCCAGAAAGGCTGACCGGAACATAGTAGCCTTTCACTGGTACATGGTCATTATGGACTACGTGTCAGTGAACTGCCTCTATGTTCCGGTAAGCTTGTGTTACCTCTGTATTCTTGTGTCTTTACATACATGACCCACACATGGCAGTAAAGCTTTCAAGTACAATGTACGTATAACATGTTACAGAAAACACTTACCGGGACTGAATGGCCCCTCACTGGGAGTGTGGCCCCTGTTACTTTATGAAACCTCCCAATTCTGGGACCTAACATCCAGGCCCCAGACATCGCAGCCACACCACCCAACACGTGTAACACACCGCTACCGGAAAAATCCTACAAAAGTGTAGATGTCAGCGTAAAGTATGAACACGACTGAATAAACGCTTCCGCTAGCTTACATTGTGAACGTTGCTACTTTCTTCCGAGCTCTACAGCGCCTTAGTGTCTTTCTAATCGAAACCGAAATCACATATCTTTCTATATCTCTCGGTATATCTTATACGCATATTCACGGAGTGGAATCATGTGCCACAACGATTGCAGAAAATATTCAATCATTTTATCATGATAACACCATAATTTCAATTCGGGTTGAAGCAGAGAAAGTGTGAAATGTCAGGAATTCTCTGGATGTGGTAGACCTGTCGTAATATATTGCCTCGATAGCCAACTCCACTAACTTGGTGCCACCGTCATCTTCGCACTACCGGATAGATAAAACCCGTAAGCCAATGATTTAACCCTTTCGCGAACAAGACCTTGTTTTGACGACCCCAATAGAAAAGGACGTGGAAAACATTGAGGCAAAAGAAGAAAATGCTGATAACCAGCATTTTTCCTTCTACCTCAATATTTTCTTAGCTTTACTGTACACAAACCTTATCTTTACAAACACTTATTTTGATGTCAGCAGCAGCTGTCAAATTGGGCAATCCTAAAACTTGTGCTGTTTGGTAAAAGGTTAAAAGAATCCTTGCTGTTGACGTACGTAACATATTTTCATTAATTCTAGAAGGAACCACACTCACGGTGTATCCAACGACCCCTATTTCCCCTCCATAGTCTACACCTTTACCAAGGAAACCATCCGGGTGCCACTGCCATCTGGATACTACTGGATATATAAACCCTGTAAATAAAGAAGAAAACGGGACATAGCTTACCCCGATTTCGGAGCATTTAAAGACCGTACACGCAATGTGTTGTAACTAGGCCGACAAATTTTAGGCGTCAATATCAGGTATTTTAATATAGTTCAGTCAAAGACAAATGTCTTTTTCGTACGCAATCATGACTAGAAAAGACAGCATTGCTTACCGGTATTCATTTATAGTTGGGCAGGTTAAAAAAAACATGTGACCAAAGTGTGACATTTAAATGTTAAGAATAACAGCTAATTTTACAGAATATCATCCAGATTTCTTAATTAGAGTGGCTAGAACTATTCTAAATGGTTAATCAGTGCCCAAAGTATATTTCAAATTCATGTTCACTACCTTTTAGCTAAAATTGTGTGCACAATCTTGCAAAATGACACCAAAAAAGTGTTTCACTCCTGACAGCATATATATTGCACAATATGAGAAATTGTAACACACGAATCACTAAATAGTAGAGTGCAGAATGTCCACAAGGTTGATGGCTTTCTAAAAGAAATTGAGAGGTAGATTTCTGGCTGAATAGACAAAAATGAGAACACATTTTGAAATAAAAAAGTGTTTCACTCCTGACACAAGTAAAAACTTGCTGTAATGTACAGCAAAGAAAATTGTGTCGCCCTTAAATGTGTTTTACAATATTTGATTTCTTATCTGTGTTTTTTCAACATTTACTTTTTTGCTGAATGTATATTTTTCCAATCAAGTCTTAAATTTAATCGGAATTCCATTAATGACTCTAATAGAGGCCTTTCCAAGCAACATATTGCTTTATTACAATTAAATCCAATGAGCAGGTTTATAGCAACCAGAGTTCTGCATGAAATTAGATCTATTATATTTTTTATGAAATTTGAATGGCTCTATGCAAGGAATTTCCTGTATAGGGTATTGTCGTTGAAATTGATCCGGTAGTTTTGTAGAAGAAAATATTTTGGGGAAGAGATTTTCGCACGGACGCACGCCCGAAACTGGACCATGCAATTTAAAGGGGGCATAAGATTCCAATTCTATTTTTTAAAAGTATGCCTTGATGCAAAGGTTGGTTATTCTAATGCGTAGCAATGCTATCATTTTTTCAAAGTTGTTATTTATAACCGAAAAATACGCCTTTAAAGCTGAGACAGAAATGACAAATTCCATATAAATCTGAACTGTTGTCCACAACAATTTGTTTAATTTTAGCGCAAAAACCTATATTTCTCGTAAACGATTCAATATTTTGGCTTGAAATTTTCGTAAGAATTTGTTTTTTCTTTCAGATAGAAATAAAAGTAAAATTTATGCAAAAATAAATCTGAAATTTTACTTTTGCGTCAGAATTTACGATGGATTTTCATTAACGTAATGTTCACTACCATGACACATTCCCTTCTTTACGGAAGTTAACTCTATGTTACGGTAGTGAAATTGCAAGACGAAAAAATATAATTCTGACTGTGATTGTCAGAGATCTAGGACTTGCTCCGTTATCCTGTGTTGTGATCCAACACGCCATGTGCAAAGTTTCAAAAGAATGAGTTTAGCGGTTGTTGAGGTACTAACTTCGTTACAGAAGTGAAAACATTGTTGCGGTAGTGAAATTGGAAGTAGGAAATGGATGTAACGCTTTTGAAACACTTGTTAGAGTTCTGTGACTTAGTATACAATTTTGTGTTGTCATTTCATACACATTTGCAAAATATGAAAACAAAAGTTCCAGTGGTCAGTGAGAATCTTGCATATAAAGTTTTAGCCATTTGGAATAAAAACGGACAATACCTAAATAAGAAATGGTCTCAGATTCACAGTTTGTGTGTATTGCATCTCTTCAATATGCAGCCTATAAACGAAAGAAATTGCTATCATGTATCATTCAGGATATATGGCTCAACAATTTTAGTGTTAAGATAGGGAATGCATTGTTATGGCAGTGAAAAAGTAGCAACATACATTTTGGCATGTTTAGAAAAAAAAAAGAATATGAATAACTTCATTGGCATTTTAACCGTAAACAGGATGTATTCATCTAGATTTTTTCAAAGACCTAGTGGCACAGTCTTTTGAGACTCACTTCCCAGTTTCGTTAACATCTTTGATTTTCGAATTCTGATATCTCATTTCCTACCGTAACACTATCTTCCCTACCGTAACGCTGTTAAAAATTTTCGCATTTAAGCTATCATTAACTTATTGGAGTAAATATTTGCAATGAAAAATGCAAATTGTGCTTAATCAGACTGCAAAATGAGGTTTTATATCTCTGGATGACTCTAAATAAAGTGTATCTCTCAATTATCAATATGGGTTGTATTCACAGATAATGGAAAAACAAAGATTTTTTTTCTATTCGAGAAATACTTAGAAACATTAATTTAGTACATAAACGAAAAAAATTCCAATCTTATGCAAAAGCTACATGTTTTTCGGAGAGCAGAAAGAGTAACTGTGCCTCTTTACGAATTCGTTACGGTAGTGAAAAAATGAACACAGTCGTAAAGTTTAAACTAATTATCTGCGTAATTAAGTGAATGTTATATTTGCAAATCGCAGGAATGGGTTCGAGGACGTTTATAAAAAGTAGTAAGTTAAAATTGATATACTAGGTCAAAATCTGAAAATTGAACTTTTTATGATTTCAATATGCCAAATCTGTAGAAATGCACAAGAATGCTCTGTCATGTCATTTATTGGGACCTATTTTTGTACTTTTTCACACAAATCCTTCAGGCACGGTTAACAAATAGAATGTGAATGTTATATCTGAGCGAGGCTCTGACCAAATTAAGGACACAGTCCCCAAAGTGCTATACATGTATTATGATATATTGCGAAAGTATGATGTAAGAAGAAGTTAAAGAGGGATAAGACCCCGTTTGTCAATGATTTCTTCGTGAAACTAGACGCTATGGTGATAACGAATTTATGCCGTAATATAGACTAAGATCATGTTGCATGTGTAATGATATTGATTTTTGTCTACACTGCCTGTAAACGCAGCCCTGGGTATAGGGGATCCAATTGACTGGACTAAAATAACTTAATCATAACATAACATGATAACACGATGCAGATAGATTTCCTAAACCATTTTCCCGAAACAGGAAAGAATTGAACTGTTCTGATTACAAAGCTGCTTTTCTACTAGGAACATAAAAACCAGATGAGAATCCCCCTAAAAGTCTACTATTTTGAATTAAGCATGTGAAAATATAATGTTCCACTAGCAATACACATACCTGTACAGTTAAAACGATCCTTGAAATTATGTAAGTTGATCAGCCCAAATTGTATGCGATGTGTTAATTCAATACTAAAGTACTTGTTGTACTTTGATTATTGTGCATTAATGTGGTCAAATCGGATAGGATTTAGTGGTCGCCAAATCGTATAGAATTTAGATATTGCCCTATTGGGCAAACCGGAAGTAGGGACTTTCCATTGCTACATACATAAATAGAATAATTAAAATTTTGTTTTCTTGAGCTTTTAGCGTGTTCTTGGATTAGATGAACTTCAAAGTATACTTAATAGTACTGTTTGAAAAATATATCGTGTAAACTGTCTATGGGTAGGTTATATACGATTTTCAAGTACAAACAATTATCGCTCATGACGTAATTTCTAAAATTAGAAGAAGTATATCACAAGTAGTGTCGCCCCATGGGGGCGACACAATAAAATTCAGAGGGGTATTGTATAAAACAGGCTCCACATCCTAAACCAGTGAAGATGAGATGAAAAGGTAAGTTTAAAATGATGATGCACTTGTTGTTTTATGAATTAGAAGTGCTTATTGTAGTATCCTGTCACTGTCTTTTATTTACCATAGCTTAGAAATTTGGTACAAGTGTTAAGTGTCACACAAAAACGTTTCACTCCTGACATTTTTAACATGTTTTAATGACATATCTTTTTTATTTGTGAAGCGATTTTCTTTAAACTTGGCACATAGTATATAGAGACAATATCACATCTTTTAAGCTTTGATTGTGTTGAATATGTTTCTCTGTAAGAGCCGTGGCATGTAAAAAGTGAATGGTCACATTTCCTTAAACTTGCCCAGTTGTCTTTTACTTTTAAAATGGTATGAATTGCTATATAGTGTTTTTATGAAACATTTTGATTTTAATACACATTTGTGCTGAATTAAATCACGTGGTCACAAATTTATTCCTATGTGAATATTATAAATACTTGTTTTAGAGTATTTTAAAGCACATTACAACATACCTGTAATAAAGAAGCTGTAGGCAAAATAAGCTATCAATTCACACCGCTCTGCCACCGCCCCAGATATAATGGTAGCCGCAGTAGCAGCAAATGTATATTGAAAGAAGAAAGTAGCATATTTGGTGGCAGGGAGGTAATTGGTGGGCCGGGTGTATGGTAAAATACGTCCAGCCTATAAACGCGTTGCCCGATACAACATTTCGGAGTAGATCTAATCCAAAGTCAAAAATGCTGCAGACGAGTATTTCATATTAATGATATTTACCCTTTTTTTGCCTTTCTGGGTAGAAACCGTTGTGCAAAATGAAGAAATTGCTTGTCACAAACAATTTCATCATTTTCCACAATGCTTTCCAAAACATTTGTCTTGAGAGGTGTCAAAAAGGTGTCTTTACGTGGGAATGACTTTTAGCAGCGCGTTTTTAACTAAATCACAACATACCTGTAATAAAGAAACTGTAAGCAAAATAAGCGATCAATTCACATCGTTCTGCCACTGCACCTGATATAATGGTAGCCGCGGTAGCAGCGAATGTATATTGAAAGAAGAAAGTAGCATATTTGGTGGCAGGGAGGTCATGTATGGTAAAATACGTCCAGCCGATGAAGGCATTCCCGTCTCCGTACGCGAAGGCATAACCAAACATCCAGTATGCGCATCCGGACACAACTGAAGAATAAAAATATGTATATGTATATTATAAACTTTAACCATTTGACACCCCTAAAAGACCTGGTTTAGACGGTCCTTCTTTAAAAGGCTCGTGAAAACGTTGAGACAAAAGAAGAATCTGGTTCAATACTTTTTGTCCGCAGTAGCTTTCTAGTTGGTCCACCGTGAAATTCTGCCGTTTGGGAAAGGGCCAATACGATAAAAAAAAAAGCAGACTTTGGAGACAAGAGTGTATCTGTTTGTTTGTTTTTTTTTTTTCGAAATTAGAGTACATTGTTCATAGATGACACAAACAGTTTCAACAAAATGAAACAAATGTGACCCGTCACGCTAAAAGGGACCTTATCTGAATGCTAAAAAATTACACAACAATCGACTATTTATTTAATTTTGCAAATAAACACTCTAAAACATAAAACTGGACAATAAACTAAAAAAATAAATGATATATAGTGTCTTTCGGAAATTTAAATGGCTTCCAGAATGGCGGCTTTTTAAAAATACTTTGTAAGACTTGTACATTATTTTACATATTTCTAACGGATTGGATACAATTTATACCGAGCTTCAGATTGCAGGTTGTATTGGCTTTTATAATGCAAGATATCTATTGATGTTCATCAAACTCTATTGTGTGGGTACTTATTGTTTTCTCGAGACGAATGAAACGAGTACCTACAACATCGGCTTTGAATTTGAAATTGAAAAACAAATGCATTTTCGCCCTTTTATCTGTTTACAGTATCCATGAAAAAGTAATTTGGTCTTTAGTAACAGCTAAGCCCCCTAAGTTGGCTAAAAATGTCGAAATTTCCCTATTGTACACTGAAAAATTAAGGAAATGCATCTAAGCCTCTCCAATATTCAGACGGGCTTACCCCATATGAATTTGCTTCTAATGGGCTTGAAACTGCAAGGTTATATCACAGTGCCGGATCCAGGATTTCTGTAAGCGGGGTTCGTTTTTACAAAAAGAGGGGTTCGTTTTACAAGTATTACACAATTTTGACTGATTTTCTGCATGAAAATGGAATAATCAGGTTTCCGATGGGGGTTCGTTTGAACCTCCCAAACCCCCTCTGGATCCGCCACTGTATCAACTTACCTTCTTATCCACCTATCCTCTACATCCGTTGAAAAAACTAATTGGAAACATTATTGTCCTTGATACAATTTCTTTAAATGATCTTAAGACATCATATAACAGTATGCGCTCAACAAACAGAATGATATGAAAAATAAATTGGGACCCGTAATGCTGTAGGGTCCCCGTACAATGTCAATTAAACAAAATTTTGAGAAAAGGATTAGAATAAGCAGACGTCAACCAGTGTCACATTTAGGAAATGTACAAGTATATTTTAAGGTCTAGATCTAGAAAAATACCTATGGGTGAAAAGCTTAGATCATAGCCAGTCTACGCGGACTGCGTAGCCTGACCGAGGTCGATATTTTCACACTTCCCAGACGGTCTATTTTGTGATATGTAACAATTTTGCCTTTAAATGTACATTTAGTGCACACATTAACCATCCTAGTTATCACAATTTAGTCATTAAAAGCGTTTGTTGGGCATTCATTCTTAAGCTATTGTAAATTAATTGGATGCTTAAGTAAACATATACATTGTGTTGATTTTCAGGAGGTAAGGTAAAGGTGCCTGCAACACTAAGGCTACACAGAACTGGTTCTCGTTGAAATCGATTTAATTTAATCTTATACCTTAAAAACCGAGATACATAACGTTTTCATGCATCTTCATACGTCAAATTCATCTCATAAGTGTAACAGTTATGGCAAAATTGTCTATTTTGTGAATCATTTAAAGTTGCTTGTTGTAGTCAATTACATGTACCAGCAACGACTGATATGTTGGACCAGTACAAGCACATACTGATAGATGTCGGTATTATATACTAGTGATCAACCGTCACCTCAAATAAACCAGATAGAGCAGACTTAAATCAAGTCAATCTAGGCAATGATGCAAGGTCTACTCTCTGCAGAAAACAAATTGATGTTCCAAACGGCATGTGTTGTGTACGCTATCTGGAAAGTGTTTAGGATGATTCTTGGCGGAAAACGATCCATGACTTCTCATCACACCGAGAAAATACACAGTAAATGTCTTGTATGATGACTTTATCCTTACAAGTTTCTTTCAAAGTTAATGAATGCCTAAGTATGAAACGTACATTTAGTTACCATTGACATTGTTCTACAGAACATGTTTGGGTGCACTAAACTTGGCTTTGTGGTCTTTGAATGAACCAGCATTTGAATTTACAGGAATTTAACCTGAATGATGAAGATCGTCAAACAATATGTTCCAAAGTAGCCTATCAGAGTTGACAAAGAGTTTATTTTCAGTCGTGGATAAATTTATCAAGCGATCATTAACCTTTATTGTCAGGAATGTTTTTGTCATAAAATTCTAAATATCCATTCTTCTAATCAGAGGCGGTAGTATTTTACATGCACACTATTGTCAATTTAACAAGTCATAGGCTTTCTATATCACTTTCATTTTCATTCCAAAATCTAAAAATAAGAGTTATTTAGAATGATTGAAAGACGTTGCATCTAGTATGCAGCAAAACCATGGATTGTTTGACAAAGAGTTTAGAGAGGGAAAGCCCTGTTTTCTGTCTCATATTATAGTAAAAATATATTAAACTTTGTATTAAGCTCTACTAAATGGACTTTGAATATGATTTCCTCAAGTCTGTTAGTTGCGATTCTAAGTGGGATGAGTTTCAATTATTGAAAGTTATAGTGGGTGGGGTAAAATACAGGATCTCTTCTTTTTTCTGTATGTAAATAGTGAATACATTAAGCTGCTGATACTAGTACATTAACATGTATTCACATAATATATATTACATATTATTCTACAAAAGTAATAGACAACCAAAAGACAATACACTGTACTTGTTATCTTGTAAGAAATCGCCTTTTTCGCCATTTAGGACGCCATTTTGAATTCTTAAAGACGCAATTTTGTCTGACTTATCATTGCAAATACCTAATTTTAAGATTTTGATAAAAATCAGACAATTTATTTCAATAGAATAAAGGAAATTTTAACAGTATTAAGCGAAACTTTATTTTTCAATGTAAAATAGGTGGGTGGGGTACGATTTTACAAATCTACCATATTTTTGTAGAAATACCACTAAATATTGGAACTATCACTGTTTATTTTCCTTACAGATACCTTTGTAACATTTCTGGACATTTTCTAACAATTTTATGCCATAAATGTAGTCATTTGAACAGATATACAATCATGTTTCACGGCATTCGGCCATCTTGGACGCCATCTTGATTTCTAAGAATTGCTCAAGGGTACCCGGTTAATACCCGCCATTTTTCATAACTACACCATGTCAGCTTTCAGAAACAACAACAACATTTTCTATGGTATTCAAATCCAGGCCAAGTGCTCTTTCTGCCGGACTATAATCAACTCATGGCATATCAACATTGGAACGATAATGCAAACGGCTTTGTGGGCATCATAGCATAGTCAACATGCAGGCTACACTAACACTCTTATGCTCTTATGCGGATGCAGGCCTTCTTCGTATATATCGAGAAAATAAAAGCAAAAACATTTTTCTCGACTTACACTGATCCAGCATGTTTTTAATGAGTATGTTTGTGACATTCTTACTTCTAACTGATCCGGCCTCTAGGAACGCAAACCCGGCCTGTAGGACTGAAATATAAACAACATGGTGTAAACCCTATCCCAAACGACAAAATGTTAGTCTGCTCCAGCTGGAAATATTATTTTGTTTCGGACGATAAAACTGGTGTTAACGGGGATTCCATTTGTGTAGTTCTAATATAATGCAAGAAAAAGTATGGAGAAAAAGTAGATGTTGCTTTCAGCACTATCACCTTTTCCATCAACACTACGTATGCCTTAGCCTTAATAGCCTAATATAAATGAGCCAGGATCTGGAAAAACGTCATTTAAGGCTTTTGAGCCCACAGTCTGATCAGGATCCATGTTTTTCTCTTAAAGCTCCTGTGTGACCTGTAATAATTTAAAGAGAGCAGCATGGATGCATATTAGACTGCATTTGACAACAGGCTGATGCTGAAACTCGATTTCTAAAAATGCTTTAAGGGACGTTTTTTCCAGATCCCGGCTCAAATGTTTTATTCAGCGATCTTAACCGGTCGTATGTGCTCCTAAGTGCAGTCTGCGTCGTGCGTCTCCATAAATCATGCGTCTTAAGGGATTGAAAAGGGACGCACGACGGGTTATTAGAGGAGCTTTAGCATCAGTTAAGTCTTTCTAATGCGGGGTCGAACAATAAACATGTGCCATATTGCAAGATTCGCACTAATATTGTGATATTCCAAAGCAGATAAAGAGGCGTTACTGTAAAAATACGATTTGTGAATACTTTAGCCCAGAAAATGTTGAGGCAAAAGGAGAAAATGCTGGTTTTCAGCATTTTCTGCTTTTTCCTCAATGTTTTCTCAAGCATTTTGAATTAGGAAAGTCAAAATCAGGTTTTTTTTGTGAAATGATTACCCTGCAGTGACTTACCACTTGTCGTAAATGACACGAATATTCCATGTTTTTCAACACAAACCTCGTAACTGCAGCTTCTTTAAAGCTGCAGTTACGAGGTTTTTATTGAAAAGCGACGATATAATACCATTCGATCCACCTCGACTTTAAGAGTGGGTTAAATTACAGATGAGATTTCCAGGTGTTACTTTTGATAAATACATGTAGGTCATATTATACAAGAAATAATTAAACTAATACATACTGAGAAATTTAACATTGCTTTCCCTATCTTCAGAGATAATCAAAGCAAAACATTGCGCAAAATGCAGATACATTGCTTGTCAGAAACTATTCTTTCATTTCCGACACTGGTTTGATTATTCTAGGAAATATCGTAAAATTTGAAACTTCATTAACTTAAAATCAATGCCAACAATTTTCTCCAAATGCATCGGTGCCATTTTTCTTTACCTCGGCTTAAAAAGTATCATTGAAACTCATGGAGATTGGACTTTAAAACAACTTCTGTGACAAGTCGCTTCAACATGTGGTCTCCTCCAGTATTATTAGCATTTTCTTCGCCATGTAATATACACAAATAGCCTATGGATGTAAAGTACATACGAAATCTACTTAATTACTTTTTTCACTTTATAAATAGGTCAAAGCATTAACAAAAGAATTCCATGTTGGACTACTTTATTCTACGTCTAATAACAGTAGTTCAAGGTTGTAATGACCAAGTCACACAAAATCCCAGTCAAAATCCATTCTAAAAATATTTTGAGAAAAAAAATCGAAGAAAAAGGGGAAAATTTTGAAACTCGAAAGTTTTTGTTTTTATTTATTTCCTATGTTTCCGTTTTCTCTGCCTACATAAACTTTGATTATTTATTACAATAAGGAGCCAATAAACACTTGTGGAAATAGGTTTAGACACGGTCTTCTTATAGATGTAGTCTAAAAAGGGATGTATTTACAGCAATTCTGTGCTATTCCCATGATAACATAAAACCATTAAAATAATTACTTGTGTTGTAATTATCATTTTCGCAGGCGACATCAAGGTTATAATGATCCAATGCGGTTGTACAAGGTTACCGCAGATGGTAAAACAAAAATAGCCTGTAAATGAAACCTTTGTCAGTAATATACTATATCGTCTGTGTTATTACAAAACCTAGTAACTCCAACTTTAATCAAGCATCGCCATCGATGTCAAGGCTAAATTGGATGATGCTTCAGTAATAACTATCACGTGTTGAGGACGCAAGAATAGTCTGTTTACCCATTACCATACATTGACTCTTTTTGACTCCCCAAAAGGCAAACGCTATGGAAAGCATTGTGGAAAATGAAGACATTGCTTGTGACAAGCAATGTCTACATTTCCCACATTGTTTTCCACCCCAAAGAAAGAAAACATGTTGAAAATTCCATTTCCTTGAAATTGTCGTCTGCAGTATCGTTGAATTTTGACCACCTTAAAATTTTGCCGTTTGGTAACGGATTAATATAGTTAACGATAAAGAAATTACAACGGTTGTCTTATCCATGGACGGATCTAGAGGGAGGGTCGGGGGTCGGGACCACCCTGGCATTGGCCAAAAATGTAATTTTGACTATATAAATTTACTGTAACGTTACATATGTATTACATTTCAAGCCATAATTTGAGCTTGGACCCCCCCTGGAAAAAAATCTTGGGCTTGGACCCCCCCCCCTTTGGAAAAAATCCTGGATCTGCCCTTCACTCTCCACCCATCGGTCAAAGTTTACTTCTAAACTATTTAACCCTTTCCCAAACGACAAAAATTTAGGTTTGTCCAAATAAAAAGATGCTGCAGACAACGAAATGGATGTTGATAAAGGCAGGATTTGTGTAAAATATAGCATGGAAAACATTGAGACAAAAGGAGGAGAAACTGCTGGTTATCAGCAGTTTCTTCTTTTCGTCCAATGTTTTCCCAAGCCTTTTCTACTACGGACGTCAAAACCAGGGGCATGTTTCATCAAAACTTTGAAGTCGTATTTTTGACTTACCAATGTCTTAAAAATCGCTTAAAACAACAATCGCATAACCCAGGTTTGGACAAAATGGCGATACGCGTTTCTTATCCTAATCTTGCCGTAGGTCGTCGGTAAGTCAAAATTACGTCTTAAATATTTTGATGAAACAGGCCCCAGGTCTTTCTGGGGGGGGGGGGGGGGGGGTTAAATTCAATGATTATGACCTCTGTGTAGAGGGAAGGCCCAAGGGTGCCCAACTCGGTCTCGAAATATTGTTTTGGAAATTTACAGCAGTCAATCAAATTATCTTGACATATCAACAAGAATTCATGCTTTCCGAAATTCTCATTGTGCAAAACGAATATTTCAACACTGGAAAGAATACCGCAAATATTGATATCCTAGCTCCTTTGTGCAAATATTTATAACACTGGAAAGAATACGGCAAATATTGATATCCTAGCTCCTTTTTGCATGCCTATTAGCCTATAGCCCTTTCCCAAACAAGGCCTCCTCTTGACGTCTCTCTTTATTTTTATGATAATTACATCGTTTATATGATACATTTAATATAGCAAAATAAACAAAAGGGAGTAGCCATACATATTATATTTAATTACAGTTGACTATATCATTTATATAATCTTTATGAGTATTTCAAATGTGTCGTTGGTCGCTAAAACCAGATACAAGCATTTTGGGAGTCATGGAGATAACGAAAGATAAAAGTCGAAGCTCAAACGTTTTGTTTTCAATTTCTCCATGCTTTCTTTTGATTGGTTGTCTTAAAAAAGTGCAATATATTGTCAACTGTAAAATCGTAGATTATATTAATACTAAGTACATGTATAATCATTAAACAGATCACGTATTCGTAATAATTTGAAAAATAAAGTTTCACATGATATGACAGGCCCGTAGGATTAGGGGGGCTAGGAGGGGGGCTAAGCCCCCCCCCCCCCAATGTTGGCCAAAAATGCCAAATTTTCTTAATTTTACTCTGAAAACTTTGGAAAAATCCAAATTAGCCCCTCCCCCCCCCCAATATTCAGGACAAATGCTCTAGCCCCCCCCCCCCCCCCAATATGAAATTGCTTCCTACGGGCCTGTATGACGTCTCAAATGGCGAAGGCTTTATCTAGAAAACATCGATGATTGATGACCGTCATTTTCTCATTCTCTCTAGTATATGCTCTCCGCGCTATGATCTTCAAATACCATGTATTTTCGTAACATTGATTTTGTCATATGCATAATTTTTAATTAGTCAAAATGGAAAGTGATACGACATGCAATATGCTATTTAAATAACATGCAAGATAACAATAGAATATAAATTTATAGATCTAAACTGACACGATTTAAAAACGCAAAAATTACTTCAGCAGATGATATCAACGACATAACCGATGTATAGCCTTGTGTAATTGTAATGTAATAATTGTAAACATAACAAGGAATAAAATGGCATGTCATGAATAATGTCTGAGTAGTCGTCCGATTATGTGCTACCTTTAAAGGCGATGACGTTGGGTGAGAGCCTGGCATTGAGAGGGAGGACGACAGCGAACCACGTGCTCTCGAAGACGATTTATCACCTCGTCACGATGTATAAGCCGCCTGCGATTACCAACTATTGCATATGCTGTGGACTGGGCCGTCACAAATCTGTTGCGTAAGTGACACTGACGTATACAATTGTCTTGACGTACAGTTGTTACGCGCAGCTGACAGGGACGAGGGTGGTCTGCATGCGTTCCCGTGTCGTTTACACGTCTCACTAATCTTGAAACATTCGAGTCAGCTACATTAAAGCGTCTAGCTACGTCTGTTTGCAAAGCATCGCTGACCAAGAGCCTCAAAACTCGGTTCCTTTGTGCCAAAGTAAGCCTCCGTATTTTACATACGTAAATTATCCGTAGTTGTTGTGTGTTTTCAATTGGTAAATCAATGTGGCAGTTTGCACCCAAAAAATCTTTGTGATTTTAGACGTTGTCTGAATGCACGAGACACATAAGCATTTTGGGATGGGCGGTTAAGATGTCCGTGTAGTTTACAGAGGACACGACAAATTTGGTGGGGTTCGAAGGGTATACATTAACTCACGAATGTCCCCAAATATGGCGTCGTTTAAGGCTGTAAGAAAGGAATGATTCATGAAAATGTCTTTTGCGTTTTTAAATCGTGTCAGTTTATATGCACAGTCTGATGCGATAATATTATGTTATAATTCACAGACATGTGATCACGTTTTCTCCCCCTATCTTTCAATTTATTCATTCATTATGAAACATCAATAGACATACATTTGTAGCCTGTAATATCTCGTCAGCCCTTTCTCAAACAAGAAAATTCGTAGCTGATGTATGAAATTAACCAAATAGTCGATTTTCAACAAAACCTCGTAACTCCACCTTGTTTAAGCTGCAGTTACGGGGTTTTCGTTGAAAAGCAATAAAATGTTACTCAATTATTTTCCTTTGACATCTCTATTATAAAATGCTTGGGAAATCATTGTGGCAAAAGAAGAAAAAGCTGACGATCAACCTTTTTTTCTTTTTGCAGCTATATTTTCTTGACTATACCATACAGAAATCTAATACTAGTAATTTTAACAGCCATTTCGTTGTCTGTGACAGTTTTTGAATGGAACAATATTAAAATTTTGTTGTTTGGAAACGGATTAAAACAGAAGGTTTACAACTGATGGCATAGAAACCTATTCACGGTGGGGATTGTGCATGATGGGATGGAAAACGAATACGGACAAAATAATCTCGATTCTGGTAAGTTTTTTTGCAATAAATTCCTTATTTGTGCGTCAATTTTCAAAAGGTTTGTTGCATGTACCCCGCCTTACCGAGCTCTTTCATCGGATGTATGACACATTAGATAACTCGTGGTACTTTTTCCAAAATATTGTCTCAACCGACCAGAAAGCGAAATGGTAACAACTACGGCCAAATTAACCACGCTTCAGGTAAGCATTTGTGCAATAACTTTCTTATTTTAGCGTCAATTTTCATGCAGTTTGTTGCATGTACTCCGTCTTACTGAGCCCTTTTCTCAGATTAATAAATATTATAACTTATCGGGAAACTCCTTGTACTTTTCTCAAAAATCGATCCCAACCGACTAGAAAAATGACCTGGATTTTTTGTCGTTTTTCTGATTGGTTTGGATCAATTTTCGGACAAAGTACAAAGATTCTACAAACAAGTCATATATCTCAGGAAAGAGCTCAGTAATGTGGGGTACATGCAACAAACCGCTTGAAAATTGACGCAGAAACAAGAAAATTATTGCACATTTTCTTACCTGAAGCGAGGCAAATTTGTCCGTATTCGTTATCCATCCCATCATGCACATTCCCCACCGTGCTATTGCCATGAAGGGAAAATTGCTGATCATAAACATTTTGTTCTTTACCCTTATTCGTTACAAATTATAACATCATGTGAGCTAGACAAAACAAAATTTATTTTGGACAGGGTAATAGATATGCAAGATCACTACTGTGCAATATCATGCCTTCTTTTAAATGCACTTCAATCACCATTTGCCAAACAAGACCTGTTGTCTTTAAGGTTCCGGAACTGTAATGGCTGTAACTTTATTATGATTTAGCTGCACTACAAATATGCCTGATAGTGTTTGAAATCATGTATCAATTATATGTATGGCAAAACCCAAATTGATATGTTATGATTTGGATGGTAAATAATCAGTAAAAGTTTCTGACTTGAAATAATGCATTATCTCCCCTTATAATATGAATTTTAGTGGATTATCTGCCCTTGACCAACGAAAAAATTGGATTTCACAAAATTTGTATGGTAAACAAACTATTTTATTGTATTTTATGAAGGGAAATGATAATTGGCAACTTTCTACCATTTAAATAATTTGAAAAGTTGCCTAATTTTGAAAATATTGACAAAAAAGATATTTTCTCATTGTCTTTAATGCAAACTTTAAAGCCAGTTATCTCCCCTTGGATTTACAAATTTTAAAAAATAAGATGGTAAAATATTTTTATTTACCAATGCCTACAACATATCCAAATTTCAAAGAAATCTATACACTAGAAGTGTGTGTACCAAATATTGCCATTACAGTTCCGGAGCCTTAATAAAAACACATGGGAAAATATTGAGGCAAATGTCGAAAATGCTGATATTTTCTGTGCAATATTTTACACGTAATGTCATCCATGTCAAAACTCAATTTTTAGTCTGCAACAGCAAAAATAAAAAAAGATAAATAATGTTGTTATACGCCCGTCGAAGACGGGACATATTATGGGATCACCCGTGGTGTCCGGCGTCCGGCGTCCGGGCGTCCGGCGGCGTCCACTTCTTTGTCTGGAGCATAACTCTGTCACTTGAAGTCCGATTGACTTTAAACTTGGCAGTTATATTCTTCTCATCATTGCGGAGTGCAGTGCACAAGAACCATAACTCTACCTGGCTTATTTTTTGAGTTATTGCCCTTAGTTGTTTTTCATACTTGAATTTTGTCCGGAGTATATCTCTAAAAGTATAATAGCTAGGATCATGAAACTTCATGGGTGTATAGATCTCACCAAGGGGGAGTGCAGTGCACAAGAACTATAACTCTACCTGGCTTATTTTTTGAGTTATTGCCCTTTGTTGTGTTTCATACTTGAATCTTGTCCGGAGTATATCTCTAAAAGTATAATAGCTAGGATCATGAAACTTCATGGGTGTATAGATCTCACCAAGGGGGAGTGCAGTGCACAAGAACCATAACTCTACCTGGCTTATATATTGAGTTATTGTCCTTTGTTGTTTTTCATACTTGAATCTTGTCAGGAGTATATCTCTAAAAGTATAATAGCTAGGATCATGAAACTTCATGGGTGTATAGATCTCACCAAGGGGGAGTACAGTGCACACGAACCATAACTCTACCTGGCTTATGTTTTGACAAACTCCACACAGCGACAATGCCTTACATTATCACTGCAGGCATATAAATCACGTGACCATGGAGAATGTCAAGTGATGACGTAAAGATGGCGGAAATTTATTTATATTTCTGAAATCATTTTTTAAATCCAATTTCATTTTTTATTTGGATTCATATCTGACACCTCATATTCTTAAAACATCACTTAAAGCATGTTTACTTTTGTAAATAAAAATCAAAATAAAAAAAATCAATTACCTGAAATCTTGGTAACTCAAGCTGTGCCGGCAGAGATCTCCCCAATCCAAATTCAGGGGAGATAACTGCGAAGGAGATTGATGTTTTGAGTTATTGCCCTTTGTTGTTTTTCATACTTGAATCTTGTCCGGAGTATATCTCTAAAAGTATAATAGCTAGGATCATGAAACTTCATGGGTGTATAGATCTCACCAAGGGGGAGTGCAGTGCACAAGAACCATAACTCTACCTGGCTTATTTTTTTAGTTATTGCCCTTTGTTGTTTTTCATACTTGAATCTTGTCCGGAGTATATCTCTAAAAGTATAATAGCTAGGATCATGAAACTTCATGGGTGTATAGATCTCACCAAGGGGGAGTGCAGTGTACAAGAACCATAACTCTACCTGGCTTATTTTTTAGTTATTGCCCTTTGTTGTTTTTCATACTTGAATCTTGTACGGAGTATATCTCTAAAAGTATAATAGCTAGGATCATGAAACTTCATGGGTGTATAGATCTCACCAAGGGGGAGTGCAGTGCACAAGAACCATAACTCTACCTGGCTTATTTTTTGAGTTATTGCCCTTTGTTGTTTTTCATACTTATATATTGTCCGGAGTATATCTCTAAAAGTATAATAGCTAGGATCATGAAACTTCATGGGTGTATAGATCTCACCAAAGGGGAGTGCAGTGCACAAGAACCATAATTCTACCTGGCCTTTTTTTTAGTTATTGCCCTTTGTTATTTTTCATACTTCATTTTTGTCCAGGGCATATCTCAAAAAGTATAATAGCTAGGACCATGAAACTTTTACCAACCTGCTCCCCCTGTCGACGAAAAGCAGTGTTACGGGCGTATCTTGTGACAGTTTGACACCTTGTTATTATTATTATTATTATTATTGCGCTGTTTATGAAAGACGTCAAAATCCTGTATTGTTTGGGAAATGATAAAGGAATGGCGGCATTTTTATTTCTTTTTTCCCCAACAACGATATTTTTATTGGTCCTAATTAAAAGGCAATCATTGCTTTTCAACGAAAACCTCGTAACTGCAGCTTGTTTTAAGCTGCAGTTACGAGGTTTTCGTTGAAAAGCATCGCGATGTTGGCGATTGTGAATGTAGAGATGTATAAGAATGATATAGACGCGTCAGAGTTTCTAGAGCAAATTATTTTGTCCCACGGAAGAAATTATTTCTAAGATACATACAAACAACGATGATTCCCATGACTAGAAGGAAAAATTGGTCCACCTCCTCTTCTAACGACATTTTGGCAGGTTAATTCCAAATACTTCCTTCTGTAGGTCAGTATTTCCGATGTGTTTATCAACACCGCGTAGCACTTTCTAATAACTAAACTTTTATTATGGATATATATTAATGACCCTTTCCCAATTACTTTTATAAAATTTTCGATGTGTAAATGACAGAAGCTTTGACAAAAAATATCGTAAAAATAAAACCATCAGGAAAATGCTTGAAACATAATAATATTATTAACCCCCCTCATCACGATTTATAATACCCTTTCAAACAGAGAATTCGTAAAATTGAAGGTCGTTGTTCAATTATTTCGTTCTCATTTGGAGTCGTATGAAGCATTGATGCTTAGGAAAGGGTTCAAATAAAAGCGTCGCTTTACACGATCAATATGAAAACAGTTTCAGGGTTCTCCGAATAATTTAAAGGCAGTGGCGGATCCAGAGGGGGTTCTTGGGGTTCAAACGAACCCCCTCTGTAGCCAGATTATTTCATTTTCATGCAGAAACTCAGTCACAATTGCGCAAAACTTGGAAAAAGAACCCCCATATATTCGAACCCCCTTACAGAAATCCTGGATCCGCCACTGAAAGGGACATATCATTCCTATTTCATTTCTATAGAGTATGTCTTGATGCAGAGATTGATTATTCTAATACGTAGAAATGCTATCAGTTTTTTGAAGTTGTAATTCATACATTAAGCGAAAAATACGCCTTTAAAGTTGATACAGAAATGACAAAGTCTATATAAATCTGAACTGTTCCCCACAAGAATTTGTTTAATTTTGGCACAAAAATATATATTTGATAATTTCTCGTAAAAAGATCAATATTTTGGCTCGAAATTTTCAGAATTATTATAAGAAAATTTGCTCTTTCACAGAACAATAATGTAAAATTTACCAAAAATAAATGTGAAATATCTCTTTAATGGGAAGCTGTAGGCCTACATACATGTAGTTCTTGGCATAATTGGAGACCAGCGTAGACCTATCTCACTGGTTCGCCTTTCGACAGAGTAACTTTAATGTCTTAGACACCGAGGGTTTTCCGAGATGTGCTGACCTAATGTATTCAAACCCTTATTCACGAACCTCGTAGGCCTACTATAATGGAAATTATTCAGCTGACAATGTAGATCTATGCTTGTTTACATACAGTATGAGAACAGTAGAAATTGCTCAAATAAACAATTTCTTCATTTCCCAAAAATGTTTCATTTGTCACTTTTTACGTCGTTAACTTGTTTAAAATACCCGAATTTGGTAGCAATTTTGTTGAAAATTAAGCGGTGTTTTACTTTTAAAGGTGTAGGGGCAGTGACCTATTTGATTGTGCAGGTGCCTTTAGCTATATCATTGAGCTTGGCACGTTACTGAAACTACACACTGAGACACTTCCGTGAGGCCAAGCAGAGTGGTATAGGGTCAAAAAGTGTTTGAACAGGAATAATTGTAGGCTAAATAGCATAGCGTCGGTGGGAAGTCAAAACCTCGTAACTCCAGCTTATTCAAGCTGTAGTTACGAGGTTTGGACTCCCCACCAACGATAGGAATCACACTTAGGCCTAATTGTAACTAGGGTGCCATGACCAGCTGGACTCGGCTAGATATTCGTACTGATAGTTGCCAGGTTCTGATATGATGCAAAGAAAAATGCTGAAATTCTTGATATAACAATGAAAAACACAGATCTATCTTCTATAGGCTATAGAAAAAAATCAAATTGTTTAGACGTTTCACTGCCAAAAATTAGTGAAACGTCTCATAGTGAAACGTCTCAATAGGCCTAGTGAAAAGACTGACCGACACCCTTTTGACGGTTTACAGTCAAAACGGCCCAAGGGCAAAACGGCCCAATACCAAAACGCCCCGGTTTTTGGTCAAAACGGACCGGTTTTTGGTCAAAACGGCCCAAAGCAGTTTTTCTACTTGGTCAAAACGGCCCAACTTTTTTTAAATACAAATTTTGAAATCAATCTTTTTAATTATAACTATTGTTATTATTTCGATTATATTTCCCGAATATATTTTTGTAAAAAATGCATATCGTCGTTGTAAATGCAAAACCTCGTATCTCGTTTATGGAAAATTTTAAAGGGGAGGGAAAAAAGTGTACTTACTTTTTCCAAACTTAAATGTTTTACTTGAAATTTGGACATACTGTTCACAAATGATTTGTCATCAATACTGATCAGTAAAATTTCTCAAAACCTACAAGAATTGTCTGTAACTGGGCACACAAGTTTGTACTTTGAAAATCGCAAGAATCGACATACGAGGTTTTGCATTTACACCGACGATATATAAAGTTTAAATTGTCAAATGCATTTCTTAAATAAAACAATGTCTTGAATTGTTTATTGAATATTGTTGTTATGAGGTAACTGTAATCGTTTATTTGTTATTATTAGTTGTTTTTTTTTTAATTAAAAAATTATGACAATTAAAGATTTTGTGAAACAGTAGTCTATTGATCTTTTGATTGAGTCAAATTAAAGTCGAGCCTCTTTTATGTGTATACCCTAATTATTAATACATGCAAGTGATATTTGTTATCAGTTGTTTGTTGATTGTTTGCTAATTATTGGCTTAGATCGATTGTGTCGTATCAAAGTCGAACGTATATAATGTGAATTACCTAATTGTTTACAGGTGATCATATTGACAGTTTATATAGCATTATCATTAATTAATTTGTTAAATGTATATTGTTCAATTTTAAGCATTGGACATATAT
This sequence comes from Fragum sueziense, assembly GCA_963680895.1. Lineage (NCBI taxonomy): Eukaryota > Metazoa > Mollusca > Bivalvia > Cardiida > Cardiidae > Fragum > Fragum sueziense. The sequence continues at coordinate 21,193,481 of OY804593.1, forward strand.
CTATCAAAATTTATATCTTTTATCTGTTCCTTCCTATTTAATTGATTATCATGTTCACAAAGTGGTCACGTAGTTTGTTGATCTGAGACATTTCACATTTATTTAATTTTTCTAAAAGTATGTCTTGATGCAAAGATTGTTTATTTCAATGCGTAGAAATGCTATCCGTTTTTTGAAGTTGTTATTTATAAGCGAAAAATACGCCTTCAAAATAGGGACAGAAATGACAAATTCTTTATAAATCTGAACTGTTGTCCACAACAATTTATTTAATTTTAGCACAAAAATATATATTTCTCGTAAACGGTTCAATATTTTGGCTTGAATTTTTCATAATTTTCATAAGAAAACATGCTCTTTCAGATAAAATAAAAGTAAAATTTATGTAAAACAATTCTGCAATGTCACTTTCAACACATTACTTACGGCAAAGAATCATGCTATTGACGGACAGAAAAATAGGCTACCAGAGAATTTCATGTAGGAGTTAGTCGGTCTTTTTCCACTTGAAACAAATATTAAACAATGTACAAATATTCTATTTACAATAATAACGATTCAAAATCAAAATTCAGATAATTTATTTTTCGTTCAACGCTTTATAAACTTTTGCTGGGTGAAAATCGAACAAATAGATCTACGAAATTCGGAATGTGATGTTGAAAAAAATCTGTGGAAGGCTATCTAAATTTCTACGCAATTAACTTTTCATTGTGAGGAAAGTAACTTTTCTGTGATGATGGCTTTTATGGTCACTTTATAGATTTGAGTAGCATATGACTAATTTAAAATGTGATAACCTGAATGTTTTGTTCTGTTTTGTTTACCATTAACCCATTACCAGACAGCAAACTTTTAGACTTGTCCACATCCAAAGATATTGCAGACGACATTTTCAAGTGAATGTAATTTTACAGTTTTTCATCTTTCCGAGTAGAAAATATTGTGGGAAATGAAGAAACTGCTTGTCACAAGCGTTTTCTTCGTTTTCCACAATGTTTTCCAAAGCTTTTGTCTTATAGGGCTTAAAAAGGAGTTCTCATGTTTCTATGGATTTTTGTTTGAAACATTACAGAAAAAGAGGAAACTAAACAAAAACATAAATAGTAGTTTCTCCTTTTCTCACCACTTTCAATAAGATATAATAATGCAAGTGTTCTTTTTTTCATTTCGGATCAAAGTAAAACAATTCAGAATACACTAATTTTAAAACTTAATCTGGCTCTTCTGTTTAATGGGTCCGGTGTCAAGCAGTAGACATAAGTAACCCAATATTTCACACGTATCTTAAATGCAGTGTATATCGCACCTATCTTGATCATCCCGTGCTACTGATTATTGTAGACACGCGTTAAACCTATCCAAACGACAATAGGCTATTTGAGGCTGGTTTATCTTGAAAACTCTTGCAAAGTCTTGAAAATATGTAGATAAAGATGTATTAGCAAAAGTAAATAATGAGATTAAAGGTGAAAATATGTCTACCTTATAGTTAAATTGCCTCCTTTTAATCATAACCACTCGATAAAATTTGTAAATGGTAAAATGGCTAAGTCAAGAAATTATGAATATAATGTTGGAAAAACATCTATTTATACCAGTAATAGATTTTCGTAGGAAAACATTTTCTTTGAAAAAAAAAAAAAATGGGCCGTTTTGACCAAGTAGGAAAACTGATTTGGGCCGTTTTGACCAAAGTTGGGCCGTTTTGCTCTTGGGCCGTTTTGCCATTGGGCCGTTTTGGTGTGATACCCTTTTGACGCCCAACAAAATAAAAGAGTTTTTGAAAACATTGTGGAAAATGAACAAATTGCTCTTGGCAAGCTTCATTATTTTCCAAAATCTTTTCTTTCCAAAAAGATAAAAAAAGACGTGAAATTTATTTGCTTTCAAGAAATTGTTGTCTGCAACATCTTTGAAATTGTAGGGCCTATCAGTCTAAAAATCCGTCTGGTAATGATCTAGGCCTAGAGTGACAGCTTGCAGATTCGTACAGCTTGCAGATTCGTACACTCAACGGTTTCTGGCCTCTGGTGAATTGAATATACTAAGCAGTGCTGAATGGTTGCTCAATTAACTACTTTTGTATGTCCTTTGATCAATATTGGTGCCAAAGATTGTGTGTTTGACACCTCGAGCGCGATGCAGACGATTTTTGTCGTACTTACGAAGCTGAATTTTCACTGAGTTGCAGTTATGTTTATTCAACATAAGCTAGCCGAGTCATTATAAAACCTAGTCAGGGCAGTATAATGTGAGAAAATTATCCTATTTTATATTCCAATTGCTTACATTGATGTCATTTACTCCAATGTTTACATTTGAATCGATCTTCTGACTGCTGTCATTCCGGCGACGAAAGAGTAATTCCCCTTTAGCTGGGACAGTAGTTTGTTCATCCCAAGGTATGTTCATACCCAATATGTAAATCTTATATAAATATAATATAGATATAAATTTTTTGGTTAAAATGAAATTTTATATCATATTTTGATATTTAAAATTAGCCGACTGTTCCATTCTGTTCTATTCTGTTCAGTCTATACCCGTCGTCTTCAAAACCTTGAAAGTAAGTTACTTTTCCACAAATCATGCTGAAATTTTGCATGCCGTGATAAAATTGGTTACTTTTTAGATAGATAGTGATTTTTCATCATTGCTTAGTGTAATTTTTACAAAAATGTGGTGTACGAATCTGCAAACTGTATCAAGTAAAATTTCATGACTTTTATGATGGTTGAATAACGATGGTTCCCTGACAAATCGTAAGTGCTGAAATCGAAAGTAGGTCAGCAAAAGAATCAAGAAAGGTGTATTATTTTGTCTGCAGAATATGAAAAGAACATTTGCAAGTGTAAGAGTTTTATAACTTAAAACCCTTCAAAACTGTACGAATCTGCAAGCTGTCACTCTAAAGCGTTTTGGAAAAAATGTCGATTTTCCTTTCTATGGGACCAACAAACAAGTGTGTTGTGAAATAAAAATTGTTATACAGAGAAGATATAGAGTAACATACATAATATTATGCGACCCCTTTCCAGATAAATCGCATCTAAGAATTCCAGTCTATGAAAGGCCAATTTTGAAAAATCCAGTCTAGAAAACATGCTGCGACAACAACAACTTTAGAAAACCTTTTGGATATGAAAAAACACAAGTGTTGAAAATATCGAAAAATGAGCAGAATATACGATAACCAGCCTTTACAAAACTTGCCAGTTGTAAATGTACAAGTGGACAAAAATCTGCATCAAATTCCACCCGTTAGGTAGGTTGTAAAAGTGAAAGAAATGAACTTCAAATCAGACGGATTTCCGCAAACTGAAAAGTCGAGTTTCGACATGACTCAGTCTCATGAGTGATAGAATCACGTCAATATCTCATGATCTGTAATTGTTTAACATTTACTGATTTAGCTGCTGCTTGTTCCACAAATTGCACCTGGCCCAGGCCGTAGGCCTCTCGTTTTAAAATGTAAATCTAGATCTGCATTTTAAACACTGTTGCAGGGGTTTCACAGGGCTCGCGCTGGCGATCACCAATTGAGCCATTGTCGACATTTACGATAATGTGGCTTAAAAAATTGAATATGGCTCAAAGGCTTCATTCCAAATTTTAATTGTAATTCAATCGCCAATATAACAAGAGTGTCAATACTCGCTTATTGTTGAACATGAAAAATCAATAATCTGTAATTGGCTTCCAGGGGTCTCGTTTGCCAAAATTTGGGGCCGTTATTGGGCCTCATTCCCAATGGTAAAATGTATCTTTTTTTCCCAATTCTCTGGTGAAAATTCCCAATGCAGGGATAAATACTAACTCTTTTCTCTTAGTAGCCAACTGGGCCCCTAACTTTGCAAAGTTAGGGGCCCAGCTCAAAATGTAGGGGCCCAACATTTCAAAATCCTTGATGCAATGATGGATAACAGGGCTTTTCTTCCAGAAATTGGGAAGGGGCCCTGGTCAGTCATTTTGGGAAATTTAGCGCAATTCTGGTCAAATTGGGAAAAAGAAAACACAGGAGAGTAAAATAATTAATGTTCAAATGTAAATAAATCTCCTTAAACAACACTTTTTTAACCAGAATAACTTAATCATAGAATCACACACTGCTTATTTGTGACTATAATTGCCAGTATGTAATTGATCATTATTTATTTTCATTTTTCGGGGGGGAATTTTAGTTTGGAAAATTGGGAATTTCTTACTTTGAAATTGGGAAAAAGGAGCCATATTCCAATTGGGAAGCCGCCGAATTTCGGCCTCTGTTATTGAAGGAAGAAAAGCCCTGGATAACTACCCTTTCTTAAGATTGCAATATGCCCTTATGATTTTAAACTTGAGAAAATGTTGTGGAAAAAAGAAATTGCATGTAGCAAAACCTAGTTCTGACATCCTTTGCAGAAATGACTTGGGAAAAATGAGATAAAAAGGAAAAAATGATGACAATCAGCTGCTGTATTGTACATAAAGCATATCTTCATCAAAATACTTGATATTACACTGCGTCATCTGCAGCGACTTTCTAACCACTCCATTGTTTCTTTTAACCCCTCCCCAAACAAGAAAATTTTAGGGTTGTACCATTTGATACTTATTGACCGTCCAAGGAAACACAGGTTTAAACTACCAAGTATGGAAACTGCACCATGGGAATTAAAGAATGAACATTTTTTGTCTCAAATTGTCTACAAACAAAAGTTCATAAATTTATGGAAACCTCAACTCCACATTTTCGGTCTTCGATCAGCTGTTTACATTAGTCATTATAACAGCTGACGGAAATAGAATATAGCGTGTTCGTTTCTGACCCAGTTTCTGCAACTGAATAATTTTCTACTTCGATTTGAAGACCGATTTTGTGTAATTTATTGGTTGGAAGACAGCGTTTATTCTTGCCAATTGGGAAAGGTACCTGTACCCCTACGATTGGGAATTTTTCGTGTCGTGAAATCTTCAAATTGGGAAAAGATTAATTCGCAAAATTGATGAATTGGGAGTCTTAAAAAAGTGCATCTTAATCTATCATTAGGGGCTAAATTCTGCTCCACATATCATTGTAAGGTCTTGGTTTAAACAGGAACATACTTGTGACCATATATTTTGACAATTTATTAGATCTCTATATGTTTAGAAATTGTTGAAAGGTAGATAACGCTGAAATCAAGCATTCACTCCAATTCTCTGTATACTTTCCAGGCATTTAAAGTAACATTAATTGTGTTCTCTGAATAAAAAAAGTCCTGTTATTTTCACAGTGACACCATTCCAAGACATTGTGGAAAGGGTTAAGAAAGCATTGGAGCTAAACACAAAATGCTTGTAGATGTAAATTCTTCTATCTATAAGTTCTTATCTAAATCTTTTCCTAGCTACTTTGTAAGTGCTTCTATTTTTGGGAACAATGATGCTGTGGTCTGTTGAAAGCTTAGAACTTTGAATTTGGATCTGTCTAAAAAGAATTCAACTTCTCAGTAACCCATATAAACTGTTTGGATGAGATATTTCAAGTCAAACTAAAATTCATTGCATGACTGGCCATTGGGAACGGCACATAAGATCATTGGGAATGGTATCTATGGAGATTGGGAAACGGCATGTACTAAAATTCGGAAGAGCCTGTAGTCATTGGGAAAGGTTCCTTTTACCGGTACTAATTATAGTAGGAAAAAAAACCCTGGAAGAGAATAAGAACTATTTGTTAACAAGTTGAGTGGGAAAATAAACATGAACAGAAGAAAATCGTCATAGTGTAGATAGTCAATGTTGAAAAGAAAATTTCGACACATTGACTGTTTTTCTTGTTCGATTTTGAAGGATTGAAAATCGGAAAGAACTGTTCCAATTCTAGGATGCGCGTGCATACTTACCATGTAAACTTCCGATGCAAAATCAGGTCATCTGGTTAACCCATTCCGAAACAGTTTGGTGCCGATTTTGGCGAATTTAAAAGAAGAAAAGTCAACAACCAGTATTTTCTCCATTTCTTCTATGCATTAGTATGAAAAGTCGTATTTTTTAGTTCGCCACCTGGGCCCCAAGCTGGAAGATTTGAGTTGCCCAGCGTATTTTCTAGTCGCCGTGGGCGAGTGGGCGACCGCTAATTTTTATCCCTGCAATGAGGACCCCCGAATGCCCCAGGTTAAGACCCCATCTTCATTTACAAACGTATTGAAGACAGTTTTAGAGTAGATTCTTAACCCTTTCCCAAACGGCAATATTTTAGGGTGATCCACTTCAAAAACTGCCACAAATGACAAAATGGAGGTTATTAAAGATAAAATTTGTGTAAGGTATGGCATAGAAAATATTGAGACAAAAGGAGAAACTGCTGGTTATCAGCAGTTTCCCCTTTTGTTTCAATGTTTTCCCAAGCCTTTTCAATTACGGACGTCAAAACCAGGTCTTATTTGGAAGAGGATTAACTGTGACCTTTATGTTATCACGCGGCTGCAGAAAGAGATGACATGTCAGTGTAAAAACCACCTAACGTCAGTTTATTTACTTCCTAGATAGTGTTTTGTTATTGTCGCATCATCCCTTTTCCCACCTTTGCTGACACGTGCGATTTTTGTAAACAAACTGTATGAACGTAACCATATTTGGATGTGGGGGGAAATCACATGATTATATTGAGACTGGAATTTTCCATTTGGAATATGGATAATTTACTAATCATAAGACATGTTGATTTTATCAACCATGTACATAAATAGTGTTAAAAAGATGTCTTGTAAACTCTAATGAAGCTATATGGTGGACTGGTAGGTAAAATCCAAAACAAATCGTCAAGTTTTTCGCTATGATATCGCAGCCAATGAAGCATGTGATAAAAAAAAGAGATGGGAAGAGAAACCCCTAATTATGTCATCAAACGACGACTCACTGTGTTTGCGGTGTTTCCTTTGATCCCTCAGAAATCATCGCATATGAGTAACACAGGTTTGCTGTGTTTTTATGTTTAGTTTTACTTTAGTGATTGTTTGATATATTCATTACCGGCATTTCCGATCAACATTCAGAATTATGAAACTGGGTTACCCAATTCTACTGTGCTTGTATAAATGAGTGTCAGGGTTCTCTGCAGAATATTTGAAAGCTGTAGTGGCAAATTATATGAGAATTGGTAAACTTTGAATGCATATAAAATTTTGTGAGTGAAAACATTATGGAAAAAGAAGAAATTGCTCATTTTGAGCAATTTCTTCTTTTCCCATAATATTTTTACTCATAATTATTACATTTACAATGACAAAAATGTATTATTAAACAGTGTTTGGCATGAAATACCTCAAAATGCCTCTATTTGGTAACCATTTTGAAGAAATTAAGCTGTGGGGTAGTTTCCCGGCTGTACATTTTCCGTGGTTTCCAAGGAAAATGAGCTAGGAAAAACCTAGGAGTATTGGGACCGAGGTTTTTCCTAGCTTTCCCTGGACAGCTAGGAAAAAAAATTTGAGAGACCTCGGAACCAATACTCCGAGGTGTCCACGGAAAGCTGGGAAAATATTCCTTGATTAGCTGGGAAAAAATTCCATGGAAAATTTTCTGAGACCTCGGAACCAATACTCCTAGGTGTCCACGGAAATTGCTAGGAAAGCTTGGAAAATATTCCCTGGTGACCTCGGAATATCTTTTAGAGAAAACCTAGGAATAGTTTCCGAGCAGAGCATGGAATCTTTATCCCAGATAACCAAGGAAAGCAAGGAAAACTTTCCATATCAACATTACTCTATTAAAAATGTGGGTGGGGTGTTATTTGAATTTGAAAGTCAAAAGTTTACTCACCTAAATTGAGGTGTTGTCTTACTTGGCCTTTTCAATAAGCAAACTCCTATATTCTTAATTAATTCACTGATGTACACAGGTTGAAATTATCACAAACATCATCTATAAAAATTGCAAACAAACAAATTCATGTTCCCTCCATTTTTTAGTGACCTCATTTAGACTAGAAGACTATAACAAAAATAGACTGGAGGTCTGGCCTGCCTTGCTTTATTTTTGTTGAGGTCTAAAACCCAGAAAGTATTTGAGATATTCTTATGAAACATGGTGTGTACTTTAGCCAGCAAAACACCTTTCTTTTTTCCATGACCTTTGAATAAATGACCTTGACCTTGTGGTTTGACCTAGTTTTGAAAAACTGTAAACTGACTTATATCTTACATATTATTAGGGGTACAGCCTTTAAAAAGACCAAACAATGTAAAATTTTATTCACTTGAAATTATTGTCTGCATCATCTTTGAATTTGGACTAGTCTAAAATTTTGTCATCTGGTAATGGGTTAAAAAGTTTAAGTCTGATTTTCCTTACATTTTCCTAGCTTGAAAATGACTAAGTTGTATAAAAAAAATAATTTCCATGCTAAAATTCAACTAAGTTCTATATTCCAAGCTTTTTCCTTGATGTTTCCGAGGTTTCCAAGATGTTTTCCAACCAATTTCCTAGCTTATCAAGGAAAACACAGATTAATGTCCAAGGTTTCCTTGCTTTCCTAGATATTTCCACAGAAAATCATAAAAACATGGGAAATGTTAGCATTTTTCCATGCCTACCAAGGAAAATGTACAGCCGGGTTTGAAGCTGTAGGGGCATTGTACACACTGATTAACATGAAGCTGTAGTGGGGCCGATACAGCTTATTGAGCTGGGGAGAACACTGAGTGTTATTGAATTAGCGAATGGAATTTAACACAAAGCTGACAACATGCAGTTTTGTGTGCATGTAGCTTCTAGCTTTACTGTATTAGATTATTGCAGATGACGACGATAGAAGGAAGGGGGGGTAGTGTTCGTCACAAGCAGGGGGGGGGTATCATCGGCGATGGAGGGGGGGGGGGGGGGTATAAGACAGTCATTGGCTCCAGAGGCACCAAAATGGCTCAGGAATTTTCAAAGTGGCTCAAACTTTTTTGACCAGCGCTAGCCCTGGTTTCAATAACTTTTTGGCCACCTGGGCCAGAAGCTGAAGTAGGCGAGGGATTTTCTATGTACCCCCTTTTAACCCCAAAAAGTAGCAGGGGGATTGTACTCAAATTCAGGGGGAAGTCTACTCCCCCACCTCTAAATGAAGCCCCTGCTGTTATCCAGCATTTTTTCCTGGAGGTTATCTGCATGTGTGTGTGAGTCAACTAAAGAACTGAAGGCTTCCACTTATGACTGCAGCTGCTTATTAATGCCACCTTTCCTGTTTTGCGTTATTTAAGTTCAGTTGCTCTGGCTACTTCAACACAGGAAACAGACAGTCCTCACTGAAAATATCGAGACAATAGAAGGATTTATAAATGCTGATCAGCATTTCCTTCTTTTTCCTCGTTGTTATACGCCGCCGGAGGCGGACGTATATTGGCGTCATCTTCTCCGTCTGTCTGTCCGTCCATCCGTCTGTCCGTCCGTTCTCACGAAATGGGTCAAATGTGACCTTATTTTGGATAATCGGGGTCATCGGTGACTTTTGGGTTATATGTTGCTAGTCACATAAACCCATTTTCTGAATGGTATATTTAGGGTCTATGTGACTTTTAGAAGTCACCCAAATCAAAGTCACATATATTTCCCATAAAAAAAATATCCGTCGTCCATCCCATGTCCGAGTGAAGTCCGTAGATAGTTGTATGAGTTGTTTCCCTTGCACTAAATCACAACTATGGGAAGGTAAGCGATGTGAGCCGAACAAATCCAAATTCACTACGCATGCGCGTTCACGCTAGATACAGCATGGTTTTGACGCCATATTGGCCTGTACATGTTCTATGTGGGATTTTAGAGATTTAACTCACAAGGTAAGTCTGTTTTTAGCTTCTTACGTCGTTTTTCAATGTCCAAGTATACTACTCAAAGTTTGCTAAGCACCAAAACTTTTTTACACTTTAGTTTCAAAAATAAATAAAATTTGATTATACGAATGTTGAAAAATGGTCGATTATTATCAATTTATTAAATTTTAAGAAGGAAAAAAAGCTTTATGATGATAAGATGGCTTTTAATGTAGACCAAACAGGGGGACCCTAGAAATTGGACTGTTTTCTGGAAAATTGAAAAAATCAAATTTGACAAAAAATGTGCTCTATCAGTCGCAGTTCGTTCAATACCGAGTATGAGAGCCAGCACTGTCTATAACAGCCTGACAGCGCCTCTGCATGCTCCTAATTAAGTTCTGGATTACTCTTTGGGGAATAGCAGCCCATTCTTCTGTAAGGATCTGGCCGAGCTCCTGGAGTGTCCTTGGCTGGACCTGTCGAGCCGAAACTCGGACCTGCAACTCATTCCACATATGCTCTATCGGGTTTAAGTCCGGTGAGCGAACCGGCCAGTCCATACGTGGAATGCCCTCTTCTTGACGATAGTCTTGGACTATACGGGCCGTGTGTGGACGGGCATTATCATCCATTAAAATGAATCCATCCCCAATAGCACCAGCGTAAAATCTCACGTGGGTATTGAGGATTTCATCAATGTACCTACGAGCTGTCAGAGTACCTCTTTCTAAAATAACCAGCTCGGTCCGTCCATCCGAGCTGATGCCACCCCAGACCATGATTGACCCACCCCCATAGCGATCGTGCTCAGCAATGTTTGCTACATTGAACCTTTCTCCCGGCCTTCTCCACACCCTATCTGTGAAGTCCAGACAATACCTGGACTCATCAGTGAATAGCACGGGACGCCAGCGTCTTATGCGCCAGCCAACGTGGTCAAAGGCCCACACTAACCGACGCCGACAATGAACTCGGGACAGCGGAATACGTATACATGGTCGTCTTGATCTCAGGTTATGCTCATGGAGACGTGCTCTTATGGTTTGAGTTGAAACTCGCATTCCCGATGCGTTCTGCAGATCAGAACGTAGCTGCGTTGCCGTGGCAAACCTGTTCCTTCTGGCTTGAATTACCAAAAAACGGTCTTCTGCGGCAGAGGTAGCCCTACTCCTACCTCCACCATGTCTCCTTACAGGTGTCCCATACTGTTGGTACCGTGCCCAAGCTCTGGTTACAACAGTATGGTGAACCCCCAGTGCTGTACCAACATCACGGTGGGAAGCCCCTTGCTCCACCATACCTACAGCACGCCACATTTGTTCGACAGATAAATGTCGTCTAACATTTTGATTAGCCATGAGAAATGACTGAAAACTCAAAAAAATACTGAAAAACAGAAATTAAGCCTCTACACGAAACCTGTACATGTAGAAAACGAGAAAGGACAGGCAAAAAACAGGGGTTTCTCATCTTGCACGAGTCCCACGAGAGAAGTGCGTGTCAAATTTGGTTATTTATACATCAGGTATCTTGTCGATACATTATTGTACTATTTTAAACATTTATACATGTCATTTTTTTAAAGAACAGTCCCGGTAGAACCACAAAAAAGTTTGGTGCTTAGCAAACTTTGAGTAGTATATTTGAGTCTGTAGTAACTACAGCGAAACGTAGACAGATGCTGTTGAAATGCAGGGCTTTTTCGCCTATTCCGAGTGGCCGATATTCGGCCCCTATCCCAATCAAAAACGACCCCATTTTTTTCCCAATTCAGAAAAATATCCCAATCCAAAGTAATGATGTCAAGAGTAAAGAGGTTTAGATCTAGTCAGTATGCTTGATTATCAGCTGTGAATCCAATATTTATTGGCTAAGGCCTTTTATTCTATCAATTGGTAAACAGGTAAATCGCCGATCGTAAATTCGCGGCCGTGAATTGTCAATCAATTAGCACTGTATATTAAAAATTCCCAAAGGATTCTTGGGTAATTCAGTCGGATCTTGTTATCTTTTTGATGTTTTATTGTTTTTACTGTTTTATGCTTTTGGGAAAAACAGAAACAGTTACAAAAAAACTTAATGTCATGGGTTTTCGCGATGTAAACAAAGAATTGATTGGAGGAAAATTAGAGCTGTATATGATCAAAGGTCCATATTTTTCATCTAAATATCCTTGAAAACTGATTTTAAATTTAAAATCATTTATATAGTTTCACACTAACTTTCAAGAATTAGATGACGAGGTGGGGGGGGTGTTTTAGTTCGGCTGATCATTGGTACTTTCAGTTTCATGAAATATTTCATCCTTTCCCAGACATAATTTTTTTGCAGTGGTCCATATCTAAAGCTGGTGCAGACAACAAAATAAATGTTACTAGATATAGAATTTGTGAATGTCAGGAAATAAAATCTTGTCTGTATTTATATTTAGGAAGTGGCTAGGGGTACAGGCCCCGTACCTCTAGGAATCGGGGTCAAAAAGGCCCAAAACCAAAAAGGCCCACTGTACGAAAAGGCCCAAAACCAAAAAGGCCCAGTCCAGAAAGGCCCAGTATATAAAATAAAGTTTTTTGTTGATACAATGGCAATTTATGAGTTTATTATGATATATTTCGATTATGCTGTTGTTTTTCATGTTATCCAAATTCCAAGATGGTCCTGACTAAAATTTTTAAGTGGATAAAATGTGACGTTTTCCTATCCTATGGCTTGAAAACATTGAGTGTAATGAAGAAATTGTTCGCCATGAGCAAATCCTTCATTTTCCAAAATGTCTTACAAAGCAATGTATCCTGTTACTTGTGGGCGTGGCATAAGTTTCGACTGTACTAGTCTATAGATCTATAAAAGCAGCATGGAGATATAGAAATATATCCGAGTATCTCTATATACTAAACACACTGTTTTCTAATGATGAAAGAACAAACAGAACACAAAGTGTTTGTTTTTAAAAATGTCTTTATGTACATATTTAAGTAAATGTACATTCATGGTATATATTTGTGATAATAATTGTAAGATATATACATTCACAAGCAAATACTGGTTTTGAAGTCTCTATGAAAATATTGAGACAAAAGAAGTAAATACTTTTAGCATTTGTTTCTTTTCCATCAATATTTTATTTTATTTTGATAAAGTACAAATAACTTACATGGTTTCTTTCTTGATTATTTTGTACACAGGGGAAATCATTATGAACATTTATTTTGTCATATACAGCAACATTTAACACTTAACCCTTTCCCAAATGACAAAATTTCAGGGTGGTCAAATTTGAAAGCTCATGCAGAGTTCAGAATGGGAGCGTCTTAAATTATACTTAGGTAAAGAATATAACAATGAAAATATTGAGACAAAAGAAGAAATGCATCAGCAATTTCTACTTTTTCCTCGATGCTTGTTTCTGAAAGGTTTAACCCTTTCCCATACATTGACGCTATTGGACGCTCCACAAAATAAAGGCTTTGGAAACATTGTTGAAAATGAAGTAATTGCTTGTGCCAAGCAATTTCTTCATTTTCCACAACGTTTACTACCAAGAAAGACCAAAAATGTTAAACTTTGTTCAATGGAAATTGTCGTCTGCAAAACCTATGAGTTTGGACTAGGATAAAATTTTGTTGTTTGGGAATGGGTTAAACAGTAATACTAAAAAATAATGCCTTTTGGGAAAGGGTTAAGGAAAATTTTCAAAAAAATATTTACACTCTATATACACGACACTCATAAAACCTCTGTCAACAGTCCAGTAATCTATGATTTAACACATTGTATCTAATCAGCATCGCACACTGTACAAATTCCCGACTGCCTGCAGGAAACGGGAAACTTTCCACTCACCGGAAGAATACCGTTCCCAGCAGTCAGTCAGGGATTTGTCAAGTCGTGCAGACCTGACACTGCTGCCGCGTTCAAGGTCTCCGGTCTCCACTGCGACCTTCACGATCTCTGCCTCACGATGTAGAAGGGGGACCAGTCTGTAGAAGGACAGACACGACGCGCCTGCCTTACCGTTGAGACGGTGATGCCACCCTGAAAAAAGAATTGTTTGTTTCAATCCTCCCTTGAAAGCTTTATCAGACAGAATTATAATAAAAAAAGAGAAAAAATGTGCTGACTGTATGTTCTTTAATGCTCGTCTTCATTTATCGCTGGTGGGGAGTCAAAACCTCGTAACTATAGCTTGAATAAGTTTGAGTTACGACGTTTTGACTTCCCACCGACGTTATATACATGTTGAAATGCGTACAAACTAAGACAACTTAATTTTGACATCGGTTCACATTATTTCTTTAAAGATGATTTCATATAATTTTGTTGCTTTTGCATTATGAAAATCAACAACTGATTAAAGTTACCTTCTACATCGTTGTTGGTCCTGATGGTCTGCTGGTAGACAGACCAGTCGCAGGGACGGAACGTGGTACCCTCAATCCACTGTCTGCGGACGTACCCCACCAACTCGATGGTCTCGGCTGTAGAAGCATGTGCCGCCAATCCGTCAAAGGCCCGTCGGATGTGGTCAGCAGGCAAGAACTGGATCGACAACAGCATGCGGACAAAGGAATGCATCCCTTGCCGCTTCCTGTACGTCTCAGCCAGGCCCACCTGCTGCACACGCCTCCAGACGGCCTGTGACCAGTGGAAGGCGCAGCCCTTCACCCCCTTCCCTGGAAACACCTCCCGGATCGCAAGCCAGGCCGCTGAAATTACAACAAATATAAAAACTAAGTAGTTTAACAAAGCTTGTTTTTCACAGTTCTTAAGTTTGAATTTCAAGTTTAAGGTTTCTTCAGTTCATGACAAGGAATGTCATAGAGCTGAAGATCACTGTTGACAATAAAGTTTATTTAACACTTGTTCAAGCCTGTTTGGCATTTAAACTCTGCTATTGAACATAAAATCTTGGATGACTTATTTCAAAATATAATTCAACAGCAATAGTGCATAAACGCACGAGAGAAGTGAGAGGCTTTTCAATGACAACAATCCTTTTCTTCCACACCACACCAAAATTGGAAAGACAGACTGATAGACACGAATGTAGATTATATGAGCTATTGTGATCTATTGGTTTTTACCTTGTTCGTAATCTAGGACGAAACCCTGTACGTCGACGTGGCCAAGCTTCCTCAGGAGAGCGCGGAGAACCTGTAAATAATGAGTTTACTTGATAGAAATCCATACCATATGAGATTTACCCGACGCCAGAATCATTTCCAGAATATCCAACTGTCATATTGACAGAATATCCAACTAGATGTTTTAGACTTTGCCCAAATGGTAATAGATTTTGTGCTAAAAATATAATGGGTTTATCATAATGTTTTCATAAACTGTAGGTGTGGTTATAAAATCTAGTAACTACGGCTTGAACGAAATGATATTGTTTGTCCGAAATTACGTCACGGTGTACGGGATAAAATCGTTCCCTATAGGCAACAACGTCATACGAAAAGTTCTGACGACACATACATGTCTCTTTTGGGTTAAAGTACATAAAACAATTCCCAAATTATGACTTTAGACGCTCCACAAAACGACAGTTTCATAAAACCTTGTGGAAAATGAAGAAATTGCATTATATATATAGCAAATTATGTGTTTCCGGCAATGTTTGCTACACCAAGAGATTGAAAGCCTGTATATTTTCTTTCAATAACGATATAATTATTAAGTGTAACAATATACAAGTAATTTACTCACAACAACGTAGTCCTCCTTAGTGCGTCTGCTCATTAAACAGAAGACCAACGGCAGCTGCTTCGATTTACCATTCTTCTCTATGAAGGCATGGATGGACATCAGTTGACCATTTCTCTTGAAGGGATCACCAACCACCTATATGGATAAGAGAAATTCTAGTTGAACATAGTATAAATAGATAAAATATATGCATTATTTTGTTTTTCGATGGCTCAGCGCGAAACGGTTGTAACTGCCTATCTGTTTATAGGCAAATACAACCATTTCGCGTTGAGCCCTCGAATTGTTATCATTATTATAAGACAAACATTGTTCTCATCGCATCGATTTTCTATCCTATTAGTAACATGGATACTAGCCTGCTTCATCCGATTAACAATTACAGCTGAATCCGCTCGTAAAAGAATAAAATCCCATCAACACGCAGAAGTGAATTTTGAATCAAATACAAGAAAAACAATGGCACTGGATCTACTTTTACCTTGAATGTCCCGTCCATGTACCATCGGCGAGCCTCTCGTAGGAGTTGGAGCTGCGTCTCTGTTGCGAGTAGGACATGTCTCTGTCCGTCCAAATCCCTGATGTCGGATACCAGAAACTCGTCACCTTGGATGAAGTCGTGGTCAATCTGTAATAAAGGGAAAAAATCGAGTTGCAAAATCTAAGGCTAGATGTAAACTGTCTGTAACTAAATCTCTCCAACAAGAGCTGTCCGAAGACAGCGTGCTCGACTTTCTAAGTTGCTTAGTATAAAGGGGCCATAACTCCAAATATAGTGGACTACATCTTTATCTAAGCCATAGTTACGACATTTTATAACAACACCGACGGAATATATTGTTGGCGAAAAAACTTCCCTCGTTTTTGCAGAGTTCACCACCAGTGATCATACAGTTGTTTTTTTTTATTTTGACAAAGGATTTTGTACAATTTGTCATTGAAATCTTGGCATTTCTTGTATAGTACAATGTATAGGTTTCCGCTTAGCGTGAATTTTATGATTTGCTTTCTGAGCCAAATCTATTACATATAACCCAACGCATTGATACGGAGGCAAAATGAGATGGCTATGGTTATCAATATTTTTATCTCTTATTTGTATGACAAGTAAAGTGTACTGTACCTTTAATCCGTACGCGTATCCAAGACTGGAGATTAAAATCTTGTGTCTCTTCTGTGACCCGCCTTCTAGCACTGTATAAGTGACACCCCCGTCATGTAGTATGGTCTCTGTCAACACGTCATGTAGCGATCTATAATGATAATAATAATAATAATAAATAATGATAAAAGATAATTTCCGTAAAACAATATCATTTCGTAGGTGGTGTTGTAAAATATCATAATATGGTTTAATTAAAGCCATATTTACGACATTTTATACAACAACAATAGCTTATCAATACAAAACGTAAACCTAGTCTATTTTTAGCGCCAAATTCATTGCGATTATTTTGTCACTTGAAACATTTTTTTCTCATCTCACCCATCACGGTGGATAATCATGTGTTAAAGAATTTCAGAAAATGTTCTTGTTAATACAAGACTTTCAATTTCAGTATTTCAATCTAGATCTTTCATTAGAATAACATATTTATAAATTCCACTTACCAGTTCCACAAGTTCTGTGTTGCCATCTTGAACACCAGTCACATTCAACTGCTTCTTGACGAGGTCTAACAACACGAGAACATGCTATACACGGGTAAGGCATTCTATATTACTTGGTTAAAAACTTTAATTTCAAATGTATTACTTTCGCTTCGAGAAAGAAACTAATTATGGGGGCATCAGATCTGGGGATGTACCTTTATAATTGGATTTGAGTAATTGGTTTGAAGGATTATCTATAATCTCACACCTTGTCACACCTGTCAAACTTTGGACCAAACACTAATTAATGAATTGCAACACCTTTTGTTCACACTTGCAAGAACAGAGAAATATACAACAAACTGTCAAAATATTACCAAAAAGATTAAAGAAAGATGGAAAAGATTTAATTAAAATTAATACAGAGTTTAATTACTTACATATCTAAATACACACTTTACCAATTCATCTGTTTTTTTAAATCTATCATAAATCACATGTTATTTGATATATACTTGAGTCATTAGAAGATCTTATTAGATATAGATCTAATGTAGGTTATGATAAAAGATCTTATTCTAAGTACAAATCATCTATCACAACATATTATTAATACATTTTAATATCACTTTTTCAGACTTTTTATCATTTTCAAAAGTGGGCCTTTTAGAACTGGGCCTTTTTGGTCATTTTTAATAGTGGGCCTTTCTGGACCGGGCCTTTTTGGACTGGGCCTTTCTGGTTTCGGGCCTTTTTGACCCTATACCACCTCTAGCCAGTCCAGTGAGAACTCGCTAGGGGTACGGGTCAAACGACTTCTGGTTTATTATAGGGGTTAACTTATCGTGTGTATTTACGATCAATATTGACCTCTTTCCAAACGGCAAATATATTTAATCGTAATCTAACATAAAACTCTTTTTTCTATAGTGTTTAATGTTTATCATCATGTCTTCTTTTCTTATATTACGTTTTTTACAAGGTGCTAACGATTGGAGGTTCAGAGGTCTACACTCCCTCCGAAATGCTACTGGTCCTAGAAAATCAACAGGTCCCCCATTAACTTAACAGGTCCACCCCCAACCCACCAAAATAAACGAAAATTAATAGTTTCATTATACATTGTGCTTTCTTACGGTTTTGGGAAATGGGTGTGTTACAAAGCAAAATGGGGGAAATGCTTTGTTTTCTCAAAAAAATGGATTAACAGTTTCATCAGAGTGAGACATAAAATTAGGACCTCTATTCTTCGATAACAATAATTAGATGATATAAAGATTTCACCCTTCCCCAAGCTGAAAAAAAAATTAAAACTATGCATTTATAAGAAAAATGCAGCAAAACATAATTGATGTTGATTCTTCTTTTTATCCCCCGCCGAAAAAATTTTTCGGGGGGGATATTGTTTTTGCCATGTCCGTCCGTCCGTCCTTCCGTCCGTCCGTCCGTCCGTCCGTCCGTCCGTCCGTCCGTCCGACATTCGTTTCCGCGCTATTTCTTGGAAACTATAGACCGGATTTCGATGAAACTTGGCACACAGCTTCACTACAAAGAGGACATGCGCATATCGTCGCGGTTACCCGGTTCGACCATTGAATTCAGAGTTACTGCCCCTGACTGTTTAAGCCATATACATACAGAGTGATATTCGTTTCCGCGCTATTTCTTGAAAACTGTTGACCGGATTTCGATGAAACTTGGCACACAGCTTTACTACAAAGTGGACATGCGCATATCGTCGGGGTTACCCGGTTCGACCGCCGAATTTAGAGTTAGTGCCCCTGACTGTTTTAGCCATATACACACAGTGATATTCGTTTCCGCGCTATTTCTTGGAAACTATAGACCGGATTTCGATGAAACTTGGCACACAGCTTCACTACAAAGTGGACATGCGCATATCGTCGGGATTACCCGGTGCCACCGCCGAATTTAGAGTTACTGCCCCTGACTGTTTTAGCCATATACATACAGAGTGATATTCGTTTCCGCGCTATTTCTTGAAAACTATAGACTGGATTTCAATGAAACTTGGCTCACAGCTTCACTACAATGAGGACATGCGCATATCGTCGGGGTTACCCGGTGCACCGCCGAATTAAGAGTTACTGCCCCTGACTGTTTTAGCCATATAAATACAGAGTGATATTCATTTCCGCGCTATTTCTTGAAAACTATAAACCGGATTTCAATGAAACTTGGCACACAGCTTTACTACAATGAGGACATGCGCATATCGTCGGGGTTACCCGGTTCGACCGTCGAATTTAGAGTTACTGCCCCTGACTGTTTAAGCCATATACATACAGAGTGATATTCGTTTCCGCGCTATTTCTTGAAAACTGTAGACCGGATTTCGATGAAACTTGGCTCACAGCTTCACTACAATGAGGACATGCGCATATCGTCGGGGTTACCCGGTGCCACCGCCGAGTTTAGAGTTACTGCCCCTGACTGTTTTAGCCATATAAATACAGAGTGATATTCGTTTCCGCGCTATTTCTTGAAAACTATAAACCGGATTTCGATGAAACTTGGCACACAGCTTCACTACAAAGTGGACATGCGCATATCGTCGGGGTTACCCGGTTCGACCGCCGAATTTAGAGTTACTGCCCCTGACTGTTTTAGCCATATACATACAGAGTGATATTCGTTTCCGCGCTATTTCTTGAAAACTATAGACTGGATTTCAATGAAACTTGGCTCACAGCTTCACTACAATGAGGACATGCGCATATCGTCGGGGCTACAAGGTTCGACCGTCGAATTTAGAGTTACTGCCCCTGACTGTTTAAGCCATATACATACAGAGTGATATTCGTTTCCGCGCTATTTCTTGAAAACTGTAGACTGGATTTCAATGAAACTTGGCTCACAGCTTTACTACAATGAGGACATGCGCTTATCGTCGGGGTTACCCGGTTCGACTGCCGAATTTAGAGTTACTGCCCCTGACTGTTTTAGCCATATACATACAGAGTGATATTTGTTTCCGCGCTATTTCTTGAAAACTATAGACTGGATTTCAATGAAACTTGGCACACAGCTTTACTACAATGAGGACATGCGCATATCGTCGGGGTTACCCGGTTCGACCGCCGAATTTAGAGTTACTGCCCCTGACTGTTTAAGCCATATACATACAGGGATATTCGTTTCCGCGCTATTTCTTGAAAACTATACACCAGATTTCAATGAAACTTGGCACACAGCTTTACTACAATGAGGACATACGCATATCGTCGGGGTTACCCGGTTCGACTCTCAAATTTAGAGTTACTTCCCCTGACTGTTTTAGCCATATAAATACAGAGTGATATTCGTTTCCGTGCTACTTTATTGACAATGAAAATATATTCGGCGGGGGATATCAATTCAACGAATTTGCTTGTTCTCAATGTTTTTCAAAGGTTTTTCAAATAGATCCTACTATTAAAACCAGGGCTTGTCTTGTAGCAGTTGCAAGCAAAAACAGTGTAATCCTTTCTATGAACTGTCAAAAAAAACCCTTCAGTAAGTCAATCAAGCTCAACATGAATCTTGAAACTAAGAAAATAAAGATTGGCGTAGTTGGCATCCCCCACCAAACAAATGTCGCTGAAGGATTAAGGGCTGTAAGCATTTTCAAAATCTCATAACTTATTTCACAATTTTGCTGTTGTGGTTTGTTTTTATCGAAGATCGAAATCCGCGAAAACTAATTATTTATGGTATGCTCTATTTTGTAAGGCAAGTAGGACCAGAATAATGTTCTTAGAAATCATGCAGTTAAACAGTTCAATCATTTATATTTTCAAAACTATTTTAGCAGCACAATAAGTTTTAATTGACTTACTATTTCATAATTTAGGTAACAATATCTTAGGATCATACATGATGGTATCTGTTTCTTATAAGAATCAGCGTTTCAATATGTTCAATTAATTTTATTTTGGTAATGGACAGAGTACAATCAAGCGCATATAATGACCTCTCATTTTTTGCCGAGATTTGAAAATTTCTACTTTCACTTTGCAACTGCCGCTGTATCCCAGTGTTTAGGAAAGTTTGTATAGATCTATTGTCTAATTTAACATTTGATGTGAAGACCACCAGATAATCTGAAGAATGACTATTTATGAACAAAATATTTCGTTATTAGATGCTAAAAATCAACTGGTCAGGGGGGTCTGCTGTTAAGATTATCAGCAGGTCCGACCGAAAATTAAGTGGTCTCGGACCGTCGGACTTGAGGGAATCTCGACCCCTGGAGGTTTGATTAGGGACGATTGTTATTTCACTCGCTCCCCATGTTTGTTAACCCTTTATTGTCTGGCATACTTTTAGACGACCCCATTATGAATATCCTTTGACTTCTTCAAGAGGATTTTTGTATGACAAACATTAAGATAAGTAAGATAGTGGAATTGTTTCCCCCATTTTTAGCTCCACTGGCCTTCAGGCCAGCGGGCTATTGTCATGGCGCTGTGTCCGTCGTGCGTGCGTCCGTCCGTGCGTCCGTCCGTCCGTCCGGTCGTCAACTTTTTCTTTAAAAATCTTCTCCTCAGAAACCACATGATGGATTTCAATCAAACTTCACAGGAATGATCCCTAGGTGGTCCTCTATCAGATTCCTAAATTTCATTCTGATTGAACTAGAAAGTCTGGAGTTATCTGCCCTTGAATTAAAAAATGGCTGTTTTGACTTTGTTTTCACTCTAGCCACTACAAATATTTATCAATCAAGACAAAACTTGGTCAGAATGTTGGTGCTGATAAGATCTTGCCCGAGTGCAATTTTCAGCTTGATCTGAATATTATGTCTTGAGTTATGTGCCCTTGAAATTGGCAAAATTACCATTTTTGACCTTATTTTTACTCAAACAACCATAAATATCCACCAATCAACACGAAACTTTCATGTAATCTTACTGGCCATAAGATCTTGCATGTTTGTAATTTTCAGCTTCATAGGAATCTTAAATCATGATTTTTCTGCCCTTGAATTTGACAAAATTGCTGTTTTCGACTTTGATTTTACACTCTTTACATCCACAAATATTGAACAATCAAGTCAAAACTTAAACAAGATGTAGGTGAAGTTAAGATCTTGCTTTAGTGTGATTCTTAGCTAGATAGGAATATAAAATCCTCAGTTATATGCCTTTCAATTTGACAAAATTGCTAATTGTGACATTTTTCTCACTCTAACAGCCAAACTCACTCTATTAAAGACAAAGCTTGGTAACCAATTGATCTTATACGAGTGTGTTTTCAGTTTTCTAGTTACTTTGTAATTGCTTTAAGAGCAACAAGTTTTGAAAAATTTAGTCAAAACTTGATATGACAAGAAATTCAGGTTTCATCAGCCATTTGCATTAATTTTGGAATATGGTATTTCCCTATTTCTATTTTTAGCTCAAAATCTATTTTTAGAAATATGAAATATTTTGGAGTAATCAATGGTCTGTCAATTTAGATCTGTTTGGAAGATGGAAAATTTTAATTGCTAGTATCATCCAAAGCTGGAATGTTCTACCATTTCTTTTTACCCTTTCTCAAATGGCAAACATATAGTTTTACTTTCTTTGCTTCAAGAACAAAACATTTTGAACAATCTAGTTTTGTAACTTTCTTTTTGCTCTATGAAATACAATCATTGAACAATCTAATCTAATCTTGGATTAAATATTACATGAAACTCAGGCCTGTGGAGCGACTCAAGACCTTCAGGTCTTCTAGTCACAGTTTGGTTAATTACTTTTTCTTTATAAAATAAATGTCCAGACAGCTCTACATTTTTTATTGCCATGAAAATATTAAAGACATAGGCATTTCATTTTCGCCTAATTGTAGATTGTACAGGGTTATCGCAGCATATTGGAAAGTCTGCAAGATTGGAAAAAATACACTTTCGTTTCCAATCAGGGTCGAAATTTTCCGCAATTTCCTGCATTAAAACATTTCTCTGGCATTGATCAGAGAATATGTTGTTGTTTTTTACCCATCACCTTGCATATTTTATTTCCTATCCATTCATAAACATTTGTTTTATAGGATAGCAGCTTTAAAATAGGACATGTCTAAAGCTGTGTTGCTTTTGAAAGTGTTAACCCATTCCAAATCGGCAAAAATCTAGACTTTTCAAATTGAAAGCTGACAGCAGACACAGAAGATTTATCTAACTTAGGCAACCCTTTCCCTCACGACAAAATCTTCGGCCTAGTCCCATTCAAACGTGCTGATGGTGACAAAATAAGTGTTGCTTTAACTCTTTCCCAAACAAAACCTGGGTTTGACGCCGCTTTTGAGTATAGCATTGGAAACATTGAGTCAAAAGAAGAAATTGCTGATCACCAGCTTTATTTGTTTTCATTTTGCCACGATATTTTCCACATTGTTTACCAACCCTATGGTTATCAACATATCGTCGTCTTTTCAACATAAACCTTGTAACTGCAGCTTATAACAACGGTTTTTGTTGAAAAACAGCGAGCGATTTATTTGTCGTCTGCATTAGTATTCCAAATGGACCAGTGTAAAATATTGTAGTTTTGTAAAGGATTAATGTAATGTTATACATAATATTCATGTATGGTAAGAATTGTCAGAAAATGAGTAAATGGTGGTATTTAACATTTTCCATTTTCCCAATGTTTTCAAAATTACTTTGAGTTTGATAAGTCATGATCACGTCAATGCCATGACTTCTTTGTGAGAATGTTCCAGCATGAAACATTGAGGGATAAGGGGGAAATGGCAGTCACCATTGTCTTTTTCTCTAGAATTTAGGTATATCGGTCGGGATACAAGTAATAGAAGATGATGGTAGTGAAATCCATATTCGCCAGAAGGGTCAATATTCAATAAATAAGGTGTTTTTGAATGTGTGAAACGATTGTCATCGATAAAGCTGTGATAGGTAACACATTGTCAAAATTTTATTTTAACCCTTTTCCAAACAAGTCATGGATTTGAAGTTTGAATTTCTGCTGTTTGGAAATGGGTAAATATTGATTGTAAATAACATGATAAGTTAATCTGTAGGTTAAACTGGAAGTCGTTTGACACTTACCTCTAGTCAGTCCAGTGAGGACTCGCTAGGGGTACGGGCCCATACCTCTAGTGTGTGGGTCTAGAGGTACGGGCCCGTACCCCTAGCCAATCCCTTATATTTAAGAAACACCCCCACATTGAATTGATATTTTGGAGAGAAAATGCGTGACTTAATACTCGGCGGTTTACGGTCGATTCCGAATTTCCACTGTGAATGTGACAAAAGTTTTGCAGAACTACTAGTACACAGTCTCTTGTAAGAAACATCTGGCTACCCTTGTATATTACTACTGTTTCAGACATCATGGATGAAGAGTTTTGTTGGAGCAACATTGGTGGCTTGCCAAAAAAAAAAAATGAAATGGCCTGTTCGAGTTACAGATTGGGGTATTGGTGATGTGGTCACTGTTTATTTTAAGAGTGATGATGAATAGTAAGTAATTACATGTATTTTACAAAAAATGTCGTGTAAATTAAATACTCCTGACAGTTTGAGAATGAAATGAAGCTGTTAATGAGATGCTTAAATTCAATTCAGTCTAATCAAAATCTTTAATATACAGCTGCAATAGATAACATTTGTCTTGAAAACATTCATGTAGGGAGAGAATTTGTAACTGTTGTGTGTCGTTGTTGTCCCAGTCATTGGAAATCAATACAAGTGAAGAGTACTATTCAAACATTTTCACTGTTTTACATGGAGGTCTATTTAAAGCAGTTAGGTAACATGTAATAAACATTATTGAACAAGAATTTGATCACTACTCACAGTTACAGTTTTCTAATGATCAAACAAGAACAAACTATGCTTTTGAACATCAGTAGATTGTATAGATCTAATCTATTACAAGTGACAGTTAGTCAATCCCTTGTTGTTTCACAGATTTGCAAGAGAAAATGAGAGATTGCACAAAATGTTCAATTTCTTTCTTTCCCATCAGAAAATCATAAGTTTCTTTTTGGCTACACAGTTTCAAATTGCCATTTGCAAATCAGTTTAAATTTAAAAAAAATGCTGTCAATGGTAGTGGCTAAAGATTGTAGAATAATTTGTATGGGTTTGATATACACTTTTTTTGCTTCCTAGCTATCAAGTAAAACAGTCACAGCATCATCCATTCACTGACTCTGTAGTGAACTGATGGCAGGAAAGTGATAATGTTATAAAAAAATCCATCTCCACACCAGTGTGATGATGTTACAGAAGATCCACCTCCACCTCAAAGTAAGTTTAAATAGAAATAATTTTCAAAGCTTTTTAGTTCACCTTATCATGAGTTATTTCCCTAGATCATCAACTTAAATTGTTTTCAATAGATTTGTTGTCTTCAAATTATTTCCCTAGATCATAAACATAAAGTCCCTTTAAAAATGTCCATCATTAGTCACATGTTTTGTCCACATGAAGTCACTTAAATTTGTTTTCAATGAATCTGTTGTCTTCAAATTATTTCCCTAGATCATCAACATAAAGTCCCTTTAAAAATGTCCATCAATAGTCACATGTTTTGTCCACATGAAGTCACTTAAATTGTTTTCAATGAATCTGTTGTCTTCAAACTGTTGCTCTAGATCATCAACATAAAGTCCCTTTAAAAATGTCCATCATAAGTCACATGTTTTGTCCACATGAAGTCACTGAAATTGTTTTCAAGTCCATCATTAGTAGTCATATAGAGATCTGGTCAAATATGTTGCGCACAAGATGTCACTAAAAACCACCCATCACTTATCACATTTTTAGCTCCACTGGCTGAAGGCCTGCGGGCTTATGTCATGGCCCTGTGTCCGTCGTGCGTCCGTGCGTGCGTGCATGCGTAAACAATTTTCAAACATCTTCTCTAAAACTACTGGACCAATTTTGATCAAACTTTACAGGAAGCTTCCTTGCGTGAATCTCTTTCAAATTCCTTCAAAAAAATAAATTCTGTGCTGAACTCAAATTTTTATTAATTTAAATATATTTTCGAAAAATCTTTAAAAAAAAGTCTTTTTCTCCAAAACTACTGGACCAATTTCAAGCAAACTTCACAGGAATCTTCCTTGCATAAATCTAAATTTTTTAAAAAATAATTTCGAGTAGAACTCTAATTTTAATTAATTGAATTAAATTATTTTTTTGAAAATCTTTAAAAATTCTTCTTTTCCAAAACTACTGCACCAATTTCAACCAAATTTCACAGGAATCTTCCTTGCATGAATCTCTTCTAAATTCCTTCAAAAAATAAATTCCGTGTTGAACTTAAATTTTAATTGAATTATTTAAATTAAATTTACAAAAAATCTTTAAAAAATCTTCTTCTCCAAAATACTGGACCAATTTCAACCAAACTTCCTAGGATTCTTCCTTGCATGAATTCTTTAAAAAAAAAACCCAAATTCTGTGTAGAACTGAAATTTTGATTAAATTAATAAAATTAAATTTTCCAAAAAATTTTGAAAAATCTTCTTCTCCAAAACGCCTTATTGGATTTCATTTTAATATAGCGTGTATATTCAAAGTACAGATCTCGATTAGATTCTTCAAAAATTTTCGATTGGATGAAAAATATGGCCGCTGTTGGCTAGATTTATTTTTCGCTACATGAAACATAGTGTGATTTTAAGAAAATTTTAAAAACATTTCTCCTCCATAACGACTTATTGGATTTCATTGTTGTGTGGCATGAATCTTCTTTGGATACACCTCTATTGTATTCCTTTGAGAATTTCATAGTCTAAAAGCCAGTGGAGCGATACAGGGCCATCATGGCCCTCTTGTTGATTGACTGGAAGTCCCATAATTTGGGAAAGTCGAGCAGAACTCAAGATTGTTAGTTCGCAGTCCACAATTTGTTAGTTTACACTCTAGCATCTTCATTCCTGCAGCAGTATTGAACAAACTTGGACACAGTGTTTGTGGCCATAATTTTTAGGATGAGTTAGAATTTTAGCCAGGTCGGGTTGGTAAGATCCAGAGTTATGCCCCGTTGAAATGCAATATATCATTTTGTTTACACTCTAACACCTTCATTTTGTAAATAACCTTGATCAAACTTGGTCACAATGTTTTGGATTAGTTTGAATTTGATCCTGATATGGTCTCTTAGTCTGGAGTTATGTCCTCTTGAAATTCAGAAAAATGAAGTATTTCACTTTGATAACACTGTGGCACCTTCATTTTTTTAATCAATATTGATCACCAAACTTGGTCACAATGTTTGTGACTCTTTGTTTCAGATGATTTCAATTAAGAGTCAGATTGCGTCAAATTATTTTAAAAATACTTAAATTTATCAATCGAGGCCGCGGCCATAGCGCAGTTGGTAGCGCATCTGGCCCTCATACGAGAGGTCCCGGGTTCGATACCCGGCCGCGGCTAATACCCTTTCTGACAAAATGTCACCCACCAATGGGTTTGAAATCGTTAACCTAAGTGGGCGAGCAGCTGGAGGCTCGGTAAGGGTGTTGTGGTAGTACTGGTTTGAGAAACAACAGGAATCCATGGATAGGTGCTCCAGCCGCCGCGATATGACCCTGGTAGTTGAAAACGGCGTAAAACCCCAATAAACTCAATTTATCAATCGAGGACAATGGATGACCATGGCCAAAGTACAGTCTAAAAGTCTCGATATTTGTCTAACAATGTCATGAAAAACCATCCACATTTTTTTAATATTGTCTTTTTATAGCTGATGTTCCAGCTGAGACAGACATTACTGTGTACACTGCAAGACCAGTTTACTCATCATGTGAAGAAAATATTGACAACTTTTTGTCTCCGTTTGTTGCCAATGACATGCCTCCAAGTCCTATTACTGCCGCAGAGGGTGTCCATTATGATAATGAAAGCCCAGCAAACAGCGAAATACAGTGGGATCAAGTTGATGGCTCTGAAAGTCTTGTTTATGAACCAGTAGATGGAAACAATACTTCAGTAACTCTACAAGTCAAAAAAGAAAATAACACATGGAGACTTGGTGATGTTGACAGCGATGATTCGGTTGCTTTTGAAAGTGGAAATGAATCTGAACCATATGAAATTACTGTTTCACTGGAAGAATTCCTGACATGTGAAAGTGATGATTCTGTTGAAAAGTTTTCAACATCTGAAGATTCTGAAGACTGTCAAATGAAAAAAAGATACTCTTGTTAAAGAAAATGAAATACTTAATAGATGTGAAGTGTCATGAAATTTATGTTTGCAAACATTTAAAGTGTTCAACATCTTCAAGTGGTCAAGCTTACAAGAAAAGACATGATCGCGTTTATAACAAGTATCACTGTTCTGTGAAGAGATGTTTTTACACATACCAGTATACACGAAAGTCCATAGAAATGTGAAACAAGTAGCAGATGAATTGCAGAAGGTAAAACCTGACTTTGCAAGGCTACGCAAATTAGGTGACGATAAAAACAACCACAAAGTCATTGAGCAGAAAAGGGGAGAAATTATTGTATCCCAAAAATCGAGTGATGAAATTCTGGATATAAATAAGTATGGACCTTGCCACACTGTCGTGAATGGTGCATGTTGTCGGGAATAAAGAAACATTATAAGCGATGTACACAAGGAACTAAAAAAGGAAAGAAAAATCTTCTGCTTCAGTCACAGATAACGGCTGGTCACATACAGGGAAAACCTTCTAGAATGACGTTAGACAATTGATGAACGGGTTTAAAGGGACTTGTATAGGACTTCGGTTTACAAATAATGAGGCTTCAAATGGACAATTTTTAAGAGACATGTTTCAGACAATATAAGGGACTTGTTATGGACATTGATGGACGGGTTTAAAGGGACGTGTATAGGACTTCAGTTTACAAATAATGAGGTTTCAAATGGACAATTTTTAAGAGACTTGTTTCAGACAATATAAGGGACTTCTCATGGACATTGATTGTGACTATTGATTGACGGGTTTAAAGGGACGTGTATAGGACTTCAGTTTACAAATAATGAGGTTTCAAATGGACGATTTTTAAGAGACTTGTTTCAGACAATATAAGGGACTTGTTATGGACATTGATTGGGACTATTGATGGACGGGTTTAAAGGGACTTGTATAGGACTTTGGTTTACAAATAATGAGGCTTCAAATGGACAATTTTTAAGAGACATGTTTCAGACAATATAAGGGACTTGTTATGGACATTGATTGGGACTATTGATGGACGGGTTTAAAGGGACTTGTATAGGCTTTCAGTTTACAAATAATGAGGCTTCAAATGGACAATTTTTAAGAGACATGTTTCAGACAATATAAGGGACTTGTTATGGACATTGATTGGGACTATTGATGGACGGGTTTAAACGGACTTGTATAGGACTTTGATTTGCAAATAATGAGGCTTCAAATGGACAATTTTTAAGAGACTTTTTTCAGACAATATAAGGGACTTCTTATGGACATTGATTGGGACTATTGATGGACGGGTTTAAAGGGACTTGTATAGGACTTCGGTTTACAAATAATGAGGCTTCAAATGGAAAATTTTTAAGAGACATGTTTCAGACAATATAAGGGACTTGTTATGGACATTGATTGGGACTATCGATGGACGGGTTTAAAGGGACTTGTATAGGACTTCGGTTTACAAATAATGAGGCTTCAAATGGACAATTTTTAAGAGACATGTTTCAGACAATATAAGGGACTTGTTATGGACATTGATTGGGACTATTTTTGGACAATTTAAAGGGACTTGTATAGGAATTTTACAAATAATGAGGCTTTGACCATTTTAAAGAGACTTAATCAAAACAACAATGTAAGGGCCTTCTTTTGGACAAATAATGGTACTAATAATGTGGTGGTTTTAATGGGACTTTATAGAAGTTCATGAGGACAAAGAATGGGACTAATAATGGATGATTTTTAAAGGGGCTCTCATGGAAATTATACTAAAGGAAAAAAGAAACGCAACAAAAATTAATTTAATCATACGTTTTGTTTTTTGTTTTCTCAAAATCACCCTAATTCGAGTACTTTTTTCAATGCATAGTAAAACATCATCATTTGACTTTCTAGTGTCAAAATTCCACCAAGGTCACAGATTGTACGTGCCTTCAATATGCGTTTAAATGAGAGCGATTTGGAGTCAACGTTAAATGCGTTCTTGCACGCAATCCAAACTAACGTTACCGATTCCTGGCTGAAATCTGATTGCTGTACTGTCCATGGATAGCATCAACAGTTTTTTCGATAAGACATTTAGTTTCCGTATGTAAAATAAGCAAACGTCATGGTCCTGACGTCGTGACGTTAGACAATGACGACCGCTTTTTGGGAGACGGTAAGTTGTTCCGTTGGTTCTAAGACGTTATCTCAAGCAATATTTTGTCAACTGATGTACACCAAAGTCAGCAGCAACTGCAGATTTAGATGTTCAATTCGTAAACATCACAATTGCTACCGGACGACGTCTTTGAATAGGTCTCAAAATGATATGAGAGATTAAATCCAAACAAAAAATATTGCCTTTTGTCGAGTCGACGTGCATCTGCACAAATTAAAAGAGTTTTATGTCAAGTTTGGATATCTAAAGGTTTGCACGTGAGAAAGGTCTAAACGTCTATTTTGACGTTATCTCACAAGTAAGAATGGTTCTAATGTAAACACAAAGATCAGCATCAAGGTATAGTGCCCTGTAATAATCAGTAACAACTTTGATTCATTAACATAAACGAATTAAGAGAAATAACGAAAAATAGTTGTTGCGTTTCTTCTTTCCTCTAGTATATTATTGGAGAAATAATTACTGACCGCCACAGTCCTTTTGTTAGCTCGACTATTCTATGAATAGTGGAGCTATGCTATTTGCCCTGGCGTTGGCATTAGGGTTAGCGTTAGCTTCTCCAATATTTTCTTAGTCCTTTAAAATATTGCTTTGAAACTATCAACACTTGTTCACCAACATGACCTGAACCTGTATGCAAGAGCAAGTAACTGTCATGCATTTTTTCAGAATTATGGCCCCCTTTTCGAATTTGGTTAAAGTTTGGGTACCACCTCAAATATTTCTAAGCCCTATGAGATGTTGCTTTGAAACATTCAACACTTGTTGGCCAACATGACCTCAACCTATATACAATTCTTAAAGCAGGTAGCTCTGTCATGCATTTAGTTGGAATTATAGCCCGTTTTCGACGTAGAATTTTGGTTAAAGATTGCCTACCACCTTAAATATTTTCTCAGATTTATGAGATACTGTCTTGAAACTGATATCACCTATTAACAAACATAACCTTAACCTATATGCAAGAGCAGGTAACTCTGTCAAGCATTTTGTCAGAATTATGGCCCCTTTTCGGATAAGGATTGAAGTAGTAGAGCACGCTGTCTACTGACGGCTCTTGTGTAACTTTGTTTCTTATTTTTGCGATTAAGATTTTGTGAATTTCTTTTCTTTCATATTTTCCTTTAGTTATAGTAACTTATTGGAGAGACGTTACAATGATTTTAACACTTTTTCAATTGCAACAGATAACATTGAAAACGTCCAAAAATAGCATTATTGTTTGCCATGGCATTTACAATCACCACATTAACCTGTTCTGACTTTGTCCTGCACTGTTGTACTATTGTTACACAATAGTGTGGCTAGTCTCGTACATTTTTGTCCAAATGATAGCCATGTCGTAAACCTAGGTCTTCATGGACGTAAATTCGGAAAAAGGTTTTGCCCCTTTTCCGAACTCCACAAAAGATCAAGGTTACGCGGTTCGTATAGGGGGATCAAGTGCAATAGTGATTTAGATTCAACGTCAGGATGACACCACCGACTTTTCAAGGCGCAAATTTATGTAGGCAAGCCGGAGCCTTAGATTGGGTTAAAGAATAAACAAAGATTCTCTAAAACTAAATAAATGTAATCTAGACTCAGAAATTATGAGTCTTTTCAAGATCAAAATACAGCCATAAAATTACATCAACATCAAATGTAATGGTTCTTAGGAAGTTCTAAGTTAAAGCATTTATATCAAGTCAGACAACAATCAGCAATACAACAAAATGCTTAATCAAATAAATTCAACTAAGATGCTCTTTGAATGTCAAATAATTTGAGATCCCTAAGATTTACAAAGAGCAAATGACTCTGCAGGAAGTAATGCTTGGGCACTGTTCATAAAAGTAATAGGAATAGACAACCAATGCAATAACTACTAAATTGATACAAAATATGCCCAGGCTTAATAAAACATTAATGATCCAGGCAATTAAGATCAATGTCAACATTTTGTCTAAACAAGAGACATCACAATGATTTATGCTAAAATAGTGCCAAAAACTAAGTTGCCCAAAATAGAGAAAATAATGGTTCAGTCCAAAGATTTCCTAAGTCTAAAAATAAATACAAAATAATTAATTAATTAATTAGCTAAATTTCTTACTACAGATTTCCTTCCTAAGTATCCAGATCACAGAGTTTCAGAGTACAGAGTGAAGATTTGGGGCCTTGCGCCACTTTTTATACGGCCTGATCTGGGCCCCAGAATGTTCATGAAGTTTGATTGGCTGATAAGCCCAAATCCAACTTCATGCAAATTCTGGCCCTATGCCCTGATTGGTCAGTTTGTCAAATTGACCAGACTCCACATGATTGACAGCATTTTAGACTGATAAGCCCCGCCTACCTGTCTGGTTTTGTCACCAACTTGTACTTTTGCAGAAATGGACCAAATTTGACAATATTAATAAAATGGCATAAGAACAAATCCAATCTTCAAAATAATAACATAGTTGAAATGTACATAACATTTACATTAAAATGAGCCCAAACATGGTCACTTTACTCCAAGTATTAAGAAAGTTGTATTTTGTCACATAAAATAGTCACTCAGTGAGAGGTCACTGGGTGCATTTACTCTATGAGACAATATACCTAATCTGTGAAAGAATCAAATACATCCCAGAATAAAGATAAGCCAGAGGAACAAGATTGCAAACAATTATGCTTTTGCATTACTATATTAAGATTACCCAAGATGCCTCTTTTCCCACAATGTTCACAAAACCTTGTAAAACAGTGTAGGCAAAGTTACATCTTCACTCACAAAGTGCATAATTATCAAACTGCAAAATCACGCCCCAGTATAATCAAAATATCTGAAATGTCTTATAAAGACAAGTTTCCCATAAGTGTGTCAGTAATTATTAAATAGACAAAACTTTATTCTTATCACCAATTAGCAATCACAATTAGGGTAAGGGTTAAGTGACCATTAAGGACCTGTTAACAACAGCGTGATAATAACACCTTACTAATCTATAAACAGTTACTCTAATTAATTGCCAGGTAGCAAACACATTAACTTGCAAATCACTGTAGGAAAGCATTCCTACAGTATTTGCTTGTGAATGTCTGTGCAGCCTGACCTAGTACAATGCATTTGAAACAACTTATTCCATACAAAATAATGCAAGACAAGCAAAATGGAACATAAACATGTTTATTAGAAGGCTATATATTTAGACTGATCTTAAATAATGCAGGCAAAGATAAGTATGCTAGATTGGTCTTTGTAACTAACAAATGGATGCAAAATTGTAGCAGCAATCCAATAGGATATTCTGCAAATTGTCAGTTTTAGACAGAACAGTCTGCTCAGTCTAACTCCCCAAATTGCAAACTATCATGAGAAAAGGAGAAATGTGAAATCTCAGATAAACAGGGGTTCAAAGTATGCGAAATTGCTTCAAGCATACATTGGACACCATAACACTGAAATAAGCAGATTTTACAGAATTTAGCCTCTAAACAATTATCAAATGCAATAAGACAACACTAATACAGTTAAAACAAGAAAAACAAGATAAACAAGGAAAGGGGTTATGGTCAAGGTAAAGGTTAAAGAGTCTGGTAATTTTCCACTGACTCAGGCCACCTGCAGGGTAGAATTTAGTCATCCCCAGGGATCAAACATGAGCACAGCTGCGATTATGTAACATTTTCCTCACTGTACCAGCTCACATTGGCAGTCAAAGAGGGCAGTTCTGCCAAGTTCTTCAACTGTTATGTAACATTATGTCATGAAAGCAATGATGACAGATACACAAGTGTCAAGCAAGCCTTTGATTTTGGAACAGTCTAATCCTTTCCTAAAAGCAGTTTCTTCCATAATGTAAACAACCCTTCTCCATATAAAAATCCAGGTTTACAACAGCCACTTAAATACCACTTTGTAAGAACACAAGTACTAAGACACATAAACCTTGAGTCACATAAGGGTAAAAGACCCATAAACCTTAGTCTCTGAAGTACCATTTTGTGGGTCCGTCCGTCCCTCCGTCCATCTGTCCGTCCGTCCACTTTTCTTGTCAACGCAACTCCTCCTAAGTTTGTGGCTGGATCTTCTTGAAACTTGGTCTATGTTATCACCTCAATTGGTAGATGTGCATGAAGGAAGGATTTTATGGTTCGTCAATTTTTGCCTGAGTTATGCCCCTTAAAAACTTAGTCTCTGGGGCTTATTGAAATTACAGCCTTGTCAACGCAACTCCTCCTAAGTTTCTGGCTGGATCTTAATGAAACTTGGTCAATGTTATCACCTCAATTGGTAGATGTGCATGAAGGAAGGATTATATGGTTCGTCGATTTTTGCCTGAGTTATGCCCCTTAAAAACTTAGTCTCTGGAGCTTATTGAAATTGCAGCCTTGTCAAAGCAACTTCTCCTAAGTTTCTGGCTGGATCTTAATGAAACTTGGTCAATGTTATCACCTCAAATGGTAGATGTGCATGAAGGAAGGATTTTATGGTTCGTTGATTTTTGCCTGAGTTATGCCCCTTAAAAACTTAGTCTCTGGGGCTTATTGAAATTGCAGCCTTGTCAACGCAACTCCTCCTAAGTTTCTGGCTGGATCTTAATGAAACTTGGTCAATGTTATCACCTTAATTGGTAGATGTGCATGAAGGAAGGATTTTATGGTTTGTCCATTTTTGCCTGAGTTATGCCCCTTAAAAACTTAGTCTCTGGGGCTTATTGAAATTGCAGCATTGTCAACGCAACTCCTCCTAAGTTTCTGGCTGGATCTTAATGAAACTTGGTCAATGTTATCACCTCAATTGGTAGATGTGCATGAAGGAAGGATTTTATGGTTTGTCTATTTTTGCCTGAGCTATGTCCCTTAAAAACTCAGTCTCTGGTGCTTATTGAAATTGCAGGCTTGTCAACACAACTCCTCCTAAGTTTCTGGCTGGATCTTTATGAAACTTGGTCAATGTTATAACCTCAATTGGTAGATGTGCATGAAGGAAGGATTTTATGGTTCATTGATTTTTGCCTGAGTTATGCCCCTTAAAAACTTAGTCTCTGGTGCTTATTGAAATTGCAGCCTTGTCAACGCAACTCCTCCCAAGTTTCTGGCTGGATCTTAATGTCACTTGGTCAATGTTATCACCTCAATTAGTAGATGTGCATGTAGGAAGGATTTTATGGTTTATTGATTTTTATACGCCGCCGGAGGCGGACGTATATTGGCGTCATCTCCGTCTGTCCTTCCGTCCATCCGTCCGTCCGTCCTTACGTCCGTCCACTTTTCTTGTCAACGCAACTCCTCCTAAGTTTCTGGCTGGATCTTCTTGAAACTTGGTCAATGTTATCACCTCAATTGGTAGATGTGCATGAAGGAAGGATTTTATGGTTCGTCGATTTTTGCCTGAGTTATGCCCCTTAAAAACTTAGTCTCTGGGGCTTATTGAAATTGCAGCCTTGTCAACGCAACTCCTCCTAAGTTTCTGGCTGGATCTTAATGTTACTTGGTCAATGTTATCACCTCAATTGGTAGATGTGCATGAAGGAACGATTTTATGGTTCGTCGATTTTTGCCTGAGTTATGCCCCTTAAAAACTTAGTCCCTGGGGCTTTTGAAATTGCAGGCTTGTCAACGCAACTCCTCCTAAGTTTCTGGCTGGATCTTAATGAAACTTGGTCAATATTATAACCTCAATTGGTAGATGTGCATGAAGGAAGGATTTTATGGTTTGTCGATTTTTGCCTGAGTTATGACCCTTAAATCTTAGTCTCTGGGGCTGATTGAAATTGCAGCCTTGTCAACGCAACTCCTCCTAAGATTCTGACTTGATCCTAATGAAACTTGGTGGATGTTATTACCTTAATTGGTAGATGTGCATGAAGTAAGGATTTTATGGTACATTGATTTTTCCCTGAATTATGCCCCCTTCAATCTTAGTCTCTGGGGCTTAATGATATTGCAGCCTCGTGAACGCAATTCCTTCCAGGTTTTTCACTGGATATTTATAAAAACCTTTTTGTGAACACAATTTTTTACAGGTTTTTCAGTGAATATTTATAAATCCTTGTCAATGTCATTTTTTTGTCTCAAGTTTTATAAGTGGCGGCGTATATTGTGACCATGGCACTCTTGTTTTCCAGAGTTATGCCCCCTTAAAACTTAGTCTCTGGGGCTGATTGAAATTGCAGCCTTGTCAACGCAACTCCTCCTAAGATTCTGACTGGATCCTAATGAAACTTGGTGGATGTTATTACCTTAATTGGTAGATGTGCATGAAGTAAAGATTTTATGGTTCATTGATTTTTGCCTGAATTTTGCCCCCTTCAATCTTAGTCTCTGGGGCTTAATGATATTTCAGCCTCCTGAACACAATTCCTTCCAGGTTTTTCACTGGAAATTTATAAAACCCTTTTTGTGAAATCAAATTTATTCAGGTTTTTCAGTGAATATTTACAAATCCTTGTCAATGTCATTTTTTTGTCTCAAGTTTTATAAGTGGCGGCGTATATTGTGACCATGGCCATCTTGTTTTTCAAGTTTTAAGAGGAATTCTCTGTAAGGACCAGAAATTTTACATAGGGGTCCGGCACGGCACCTCATGGATTTTTCTTAAATTTTGTATGTGAACCCATTTTAACCCCCTAATGCACAATTGACACTTAGATTTTGAAAATTGTGCATGGTTGCCATGGAAACGAGGAAATTTAATTTTTTGCATATTTTTCTATCTTTTTGGGAAAAAATGGCACATTTTTGAGCTTACAATGCACCAACAATAGCCATAAGACTTTTATTTTGTTACAAATGTATGAAAGGTTTGTTATTCAAAGTTTCTTTGCTGCTACTCTGATATCTGTACACCTTTCACAGAACCCGCATTCGTCATCACAAAATGACCCCTTTTGCATTATTTGGAAAAAGTTAAAAATTGGTTATTTTTAGAGAAATATTCCAAATGAGTCAACACTTTTTACAACTAATCGTCTGCTAGAGTTGAAACATGCACCAAAGTAGAATTGATATATGCAAAAATTTGAGTGGGGAAAATATTGTAAGTAATGAAAAATGTGGGGCAAAGTTGGCACCGTGCCAAAAAAGACAAAATTCACCTCAGAGCATAACATTTAGCCTATTTAATGATTTTCTTTAACAAAACACCTTAAAACCATTGCAAACCCACTAAGAAAACTTGTATTTCAACCCTTTATCCTCAAAATAATCATTTGTTGGAAAATTTCATAAGTTTTACCACGAAAAGTTGCATTTGTATGCATTTTCAACCATTCAAATCAGTATTTTCCAAATGCTTTTTATCAATTACAACATAAACTTGTGAATATTTCTCACTAAATTCCATTGTAATACCAATACAAATTATTGAAAGGCAAAACTAACATAGAGTTGTGGTGATTAAAACTGATACAAGGCTAAAAAAGTGGGTGGGGTAAGTAAGCACAGAAAAATGACGATTTTTCTATTTTTATTCTTTTCATGTAGATTGATAAAATAGAGTATTTTATAGCACAAACTGTTAATATATTTCAAAATTTACTGATAAAATGTCAATATTAGTCAATTTTACCCCCCCCCCCCCCCCCCCCCCCCTCCCCCTTAATGGTTCAGTAAAGACCAAATAGCTAATCTTAGATCGAAATGTTGAACTTATTTAGATGTCAATGGTGGAATATGAGTTAGAAGTCCTGTAAAACAAACTGGAAATAGAGGCAGACAGACCCACACATAGACGGGGATGGACAGACACATGATGTACACACCTCCATGACAATAGCCCACTGGCCTGACATTCTGTGGAGCTAACAAAACAAATCTCTTGGACACAGCTTATGGCTCATTTTTTGTATATTGTTTAACTCTACATGTACATTGCACTAGAATATTTTACTGGGGGTAAATGGCAAGCTCTGATTCAATTATTTGATTATTCTTTTCAAATAAAGTCTCTGAAAGCATTGGGGAAAAGAAGGTTACAAGCATTTTCTACTATTTTCTCAGTGTTTCATATCATAACGAGCATGCTGCATGATATTTTTCCAAAACCCTTTCCCAAAGATGATCTGGTTTAGACTTTCCCTTATACATAAAATAAATGCTTGGGAAAACATTGTGCCAAAAGAAGGAAATCAAGATTACCATCATTTTCTCTCTTTGTCTCAAAATCTATGGTTTGAATGTACACAAATTATGTTCTCTTATTTATTTGTACAGCAAAAGCTTTCATAATATTTATGTTACAAGGCTAAAATGTTGATATTTGTTTGAGAAAGGTGTAAATAAAGATGACAGTGATGTATTCATCATACTTTCAGTTTTATAAATCATTATCCATTTACATTGTACATTTAAATACTAAATAGTAGACACATAACACTATTTAAATGTTTTTTGGGAGCAACTCGGAGTTGTAAAACATTTTTCATTTTTTCTTTGTTCAGAATCATCCATTCCAAGTTCAAAGTTTTTAGGATGATTAAAACTAAGGATAAAAGATCAAATCACATTCAGCATAACACATTCTTCAAACCATTGTCTGGTCATCTACATTATACATATCTGTAAGTAGACTGTGTTTTCTCAGTTTCTGTGTGAATATATTCATTTTTTGTCCAGCCAAATCTGAAATGCAAGAACTAAAAACTTTACCCAACTTTAACCAATTCCCACACTGTGACACATTGACACCTTTAGGTGCCATATACATGTAAGATAAAAGGTTTGGAAAACATTAACGAAAATGAAATTTCTTGCGACATGCAATTTCTTCATTTCCCACAATGTTTTCTACTCAAAAGGGCCAAAAATATGTAATTTCATTCGCTTGAAATAAGCATCAGAAGTAACTTTGAATTTGGACCAGTCTAAAGTTGTGTCGTTTGGCAAAGGGTTTAGACAAGAGGGTAGACGAAAAAGAGAGAATATAAGATGAGTGAAATGAAGACATATTTGCCATTTTTTGTGTACATAAAACTCCTGAAGCGCAGTCTTTATATCCCCTTTTAAAAGCTTTTCAAAGTTAGAAATATGTGAACATTCTTAGAATGGTTTCCCATTCTTCAGTTGGACTTAAAAAATGCAGGTACAATGTAAATTCCCTTAAAATGTTTTAACCATTTCTCTATTTTCTCAAAGAGCAGAAACTTTGACTCAATTTTTTTGTTCCACTTTGGAAACAGCCGTAGATGACAAAAATGGATGGTTTAATTAAAAATGAAATTTATGTACATTATAGCACACAAAATATTGAGACAGAAGGAAAATTTGATTTTATTAGGGTTTTGCGCTGTTTTCAGCTACTACATGGCAGCTGGAGCACCAAACCTTGGGTTCCTGGTATTTCTTTCACCAGTACCACCACAGAGCCTCCAGCTGCTCTCCCACATAGATGATTCTCACCCATTGGTGAGAGACAAATGATTTTTGTAAAATGTCAGAATAGATACTGGCCAAGCTGGGATTCGAACTTGCGACCTCTGGATTGGCAGACTCAGACGTAACCGACTGAGCTATCTGGGCTCGGCAGACAAAAGGAAAATATGCTGCATGGTTATAAAGTAAACATTTTCTTCTTTTGTCTCAATGTTTCAAAAAAAGTTTCTCTATTATTCATTTCACAATTTAGACCCAGTTTTAATGTTATTAATAATATTTACAAAATAAAAAGTATAAAGATTTAGACCTGAAAAACATACCAGTTTGTTAACCAATGGTGCATGCATTGTACCATCTCCAATTTCCACATTTATATGTAGCCACAGTTCCCCAAAAATCACCTGAAATTAAAACAGCAATCTTTTTGTTCTTTTTGTTCAATCATGTACAACAGGAATTTTCACTGTTTACATATTGTTTTTCATTTTTTAACACTATTCAGTGCTGAAGACCTCAGAGTGTATGTTGACTATTATAGAATTCA